>JANFCV010000305.1:0-325598 GCA_024500475.1 Phthorimaea operculella | reverse complement strand
CATACTATAAAATTTATTCAATGAGGCGTATAATTCAACGTACTAAACAATTCGAATAACTCGGAAACTACAATAAAAGGTGAAACATATATGGAGGTTTCCTCCTCGATTCGGATTCCTCTCAGTGTAACGGATTTAAATATATTTTGTCTTTGGAAGTCATTAATTGGGCTACCCTGTACACTAAACGCAAACCTTATACTTATAAATTCAGAAATTCTTACCGATCTCCCTCTCTCGGACTCTCACTTTACAGTCTGAATAGTCTTACCTTCACAAAAAATAATTTAAAAAATAAGCTTACCGTGCTCAGTCACACAAGCAGTCACTCTGTCAAGTATAATTAAAGTGAAATTGGTTACAGACACAATCACACGAGAAGAAATAAACTAGTAATTAGAAATTAACACACTTCGGTATCATCATAGAAAATGAGGTCAATTCAGAAATAAATTCTCTTAACTTACCTTAAATTAGCGCTGTCACTTTCCGTCAAATAGGTTTAGAAAAGGATAGGAGATATCTAAGTTCTGTCATGTTTAAATATGTCAATGGGTTCTTCGCCATTTCTAATAATTTTAGTCGCCATTGTTTTCACTGTCGTTTTTTAATTTGCATATTCATCCCTTGCTGAAATAGATAGGCACAGCACAGATCTTCTTTATGGCTTATTTATGTCAACTGTGAATAAAAGCTAAGGTCTGCACTGTCTGCTTGATGGCATGATGCATACTTTATACGAGAACCTACCGGATGAGAAGATGACGTTTATCGTTTGACGTTGAATTATCTTTCCAAAAACGTATACATCCGTAACAACAAAGAGCTCCATCCATGTATTTTAATAGCTGTTTTCACGGAAAAACAGCGATTATGTAAAAAATCTAATAATACTTATTATTAATGTTTTTACGACGTCATGTCAAGTCATGCAGATGTATTCAGGTAACTTACTTTACTCAGAACTTTACTCAAGTGTGTGTGAATTAGCGTAAAGTACAGTCGCAAGTTTGGGCTGCGGCCTATTATGCGACTATAGTCGTGGTAGGGAGAGTTGGCTATATTGTCCCCTAATTTCAATCTAGTTTTGCAAAACTATTAAGGTTATCCTTATGAGAATTGACTTTTGGTTAGTTTATTTAATTAACTCAGATACACAGAATTAATTTTTGAAATTAGTTAGTATTTTTGACACAAATACATTTTCAAAAAAAACTTTCAGTACGTTTATTCGTACCACGAGGTTTTATATCGTACTTTGAAATTCCAATACAATTTTGTGCTAATTTCTTTAAGAAAAGACACCTAAAAATGGCACAATGCTTTAAATTCATCTCCTCACTTATAACACTTAATCTCACCTCTCAAATTTGAGATTCATTATGTTCGACACAAAACTGAAATATCCAGTAACAATCCTTTGGTACGATTTAGAAACTACAGATCGGTACGATTTCAAGAACAAGCTATATTTCTCAAAATAATTTGTCATTTAAAAACCACAGATGAAGCCCTTTACAGACGTAGCTATAAATATGCCAGTGTTGTGGTAAATATATTTCTCATTCATCGACAAAGTTTTGTGAAATGAATTATAATAAAAGATCTACAGCTACAAAAGAACCTAAAGACGTATATTTTCAAGTAACTCGATGAGTAGAATAATAAAAGAAATGAAAAGTGCATAAATACTTAACAAGTTTTTAATATATCTGGCATGGCAGTTTTCTGGAATCTATTGCCTTTGATTTATCGAATGGCTAAAACACTAGCGATATATACCTACGTCTGTAGGCACTTAAGTTGATTCGCTAAGTTAGGTCAAAAGAAAATAATCTAGAACCAATTTGATTAAATAGTTTTTATGGCGTGCCGTTCGTTCGTAAAACCTTCTAAATGGCAAAGCTTCTGGAGTAGACGAAATATCCGTTGAATAAATAAAAATCTCGGGCCAGTAGCGGTATCTTGGTTACTGGCTATGTTCAATAGCTGTATGGCGTCAACAAGGATACCAAGATTTTGGAGAAAGTCCAAGGTTATAGCTCTACTGAAACCCGGTAAACCAGGAAACGATCCCAAAAGTTACCGCCCAATCTCTTTACTTTGTCATACGTTCAAGCTCCTCGAAAGAATGCTGTTAAACCGCCTAATTAAGGTTGTGGACCCCAAACTCATCCCTGAGCAAGCTGGATTCAGACCTGGCAAATCATGCTGTAGCCAGACACTAAAGCTAACCCAAAATATAGAGCATGGGTTTGAACAAGGCCTAGTAACTGGCGTAGTTTACGTAGATTTGACAGCGGCTTATGACACAGTCAATCTGAGAAGGCTCTTAACAAAAGTAACTCACACCACAGGCGACCAAAACTTTACGAAGTTCTTAAGTGAAATGCTCCATAACCGCCGTTTTCAAGTTCACTTAAATTGTGGAAAAAGCCGTTGGAGATTACAAAAAAATGGTCTGCCCCAAGGAAGCGTCCTGGCACCGTTACTGTTCAATATTTATACGAACCGACCAGCCGCCAATGCCCAACACAACACGCTTTCTGTACGCTGATGACTTGGCACTGGCCTCCCAGGCAAAGTCTTTTGAAGAAGTTGAGGCCAACCTGTCTGGTGCACTAGGCTCTCTAAGTAGCTACTACGACAGTAATGCACTGAAGCCCAATCCTTCGAAAACGCAGTCTTGTGTGTACCATCTTAAAAACAAGGAGGCGAACCGCACGCTGAACATCACGTGGCGTGGCGTGCCGATCGTACATAGTAGCCTGCCCAAGTACCTTGGCATTACCCTGGATAGAGCACTGACTTTTAAGACACACTGCAAGAACACCCAGCAGAAAGTCAACTCTCGAAACAATCTGCTGCGTCGCTTAACCACAACCAGATGGGGAGCTTCGTCAGATGTTTTACGGACAACGGGAATGGCCCTCTGTTTTTCGGCCGGCGAGTACGCCAGCCCAGTATGGAGCCGTTCAACACATGCTAAATTGGTGGATACAGCTCTTAACGAGACCCGCCGAATCATAACTGGCTGTCTCAAACCTCCCGGTAGGTAAGCTGTATCCATTAGCTGGCATTGCTCCACCTGATGTCCGTAGGGATGTTGCAGTCTCGAGAGAGACAAAAGAAAGTGATAGGAGGCACCCGCTGCACGACCACATCCCTGTAACCCAACGGTTGAAAAATCGACACAGCTTTATAAAGCACGCAGTGCCAATCAACGGCGAGACGCTAAAGAAGCTCGATGGAAGATCTGGCTGGATAGGATAGGTACCCAACAGCTTCTCCTATTCCACCAAAGAGATCCTGCCCGCTGGGCACAAACTCCCATGCCCAAAATGGAGGTCGTTAAATTGACTCCGGTCACTAGTTTGCCGAAGTAGAGACAATTTGTGCGGTTGGGGTTACAGCTCGATCAATAACTGAGAATGTGTTGCCTCCCACAACTATGGCACATCTAATGTCATGCCCTGCGTGCCCATCAACATGTACGCACGAAGATTTGTACAATGCCACCGATAACGCAGTGCGTCTGGCAGAGTACTTGTCCAAAATATTTAGATTTTGCAAAGCGATCGACACGAGAAGAAGAAGTAAAACCTTCTGTTCCACTCCTAAAAACAGTATCAGCGGAACTAAAACCGGTTATATTTTATTAAATGTATATGTTACAGGCAAAACCCTTAACCAGTCAATAACGTTATTGACTGGAAAAACCAGTCAATAACGATATTGCCTAAGGGCCTCAGTCAAAACCCTTATTGACTGGTTTTATCTATTAAAATCAGTCAATAACGATATTGACTGACGTGCCCAGTCAAAACCCTTAATAGGTACTTCTGCCCCGGTAGCAGCAACCTAGACTGGCTGGCTGACTGTCTCGATCGCCGGTTGTTATTCCTGAGGACATAGCCTTATTCCTGCCCAAGTCGCAGACGGCTCTTCACTATCTAATGCTGACATTAGCGTATACGTGACTTCACCTCCTAGATGTCATAGACTTCACGACGGTGGTTGTTAGGCTCCCGCCTAGTTCAATCGGCGAGCGAGGCTGTAGGCTTTCTTCTAGCTGCGACCCTCTAACTGTCCTGATGGTGATTTCAGACCAGCCAGGCAGTCTAGGTTACTACCGGGTCGGACGTACCTATTAAGGGTTTTGAAAAATCTAACGGTCCTGATGGTTACTATGCAGTAACCATTGCGTTGCGGTGAGTTTATGTGCGATGCGGCGGGTAGCACTGCGTTGCGGTGAGTTTATGTGCAGTGCGACGGAAATCAGTACGGTGCGGAGAGTTTCGGTGCGCGATGCGGTGGGTATCACTGGGTTGCGGTGTGTTTATGTGCAATGCGGCGAAAACAGTTCGGTGCGGAGAGTTTCGGTGTTCGATGCGGCGGGTAGCACTGAATTGCGGTGAGTTTATGTGCTTTGCGGCGGAAAGCAGTGCGATGCGGGAAGTATTGTTGTGTGTTGCGGCGGGTAGCGCTGAATTGCGGTGAGTTTATGTGCTTTGCGGCGGAAAGCAGTGCGGTGCGGGAAGTTTTGTTGTGTGTTGCGGCGGGTAGCACTGAATTTTGGTGAGTTTATGTGCTTTGCGGTGGAAAGCAGTGCGGTGCGGGAAGTTTTGTTGTGTGTTGCGGTGGGTAGCGCTGAATTGCGGTGAGTTTATGTGCTTTGCGGTGGAAAGCAATGCGATGCGGGAAGTATTGTTGTGTGTTGCGGCGGGTAGCGCTGAATTGCGGTGAGTTTATGTGCTTTGCGGTGGAAAACAGTGCGGTGCGAGAGTTTCGGTGTGCGATGCGGCAAGTAGCACTAATTTGCGGTGAGATTATGAGCAATGCGGCGGGTAGCACGGCGTTGCGGTGAGTTTATGTGCTATGCGGCGAAAAGCAGTGCGGTGCGGAGAGTTTCGATGTGCGATGCGGCGAGTAGCACTGATTTGCGGTGAGATTATGAGCGATGTGCGGTTAGTTTAGATGCAATGCGGCGGGTAGCAGTACGGTGCGGTGAGCTATGGTGCGATGCGGCGGGTAGGAGTGGTTACTGCATAGTAACCGTCAGGATCGATATATATTTTTTTCTGCTATCTCACCAGCTGATAAAGGAGTAATCCTAGTCAGCGACGCGATCCCCGGAGGTGGAATTGGGATAATCAGGTCGTGGGGCGATTGTGCACGCTCACTGAAATGCATCTTATAGAAGATAGAAGATGGAGGCAGTCAGAGTGAAAGTCTACTGTTTCGCTCGCCGGTGGCACTGAGCCCGAGTCCTCGAGTAACTACCGGGTGGTCTATGACTTCTGGGAGGGGAGGCCACGTATTTGCTGCCGTCAACATGTGAAGAGCCGTCTACGACTTCGGCATGTCCTTATGGAATAACAACCGGCGATCGAGACAGAAGACTTCCACTCTGACAGCGACCATCTAACGGTTCTGATGGTGATCTAAGACCAACCAGGACATACCTATTAAGGGTTTTGACTAGGCACGTCAGTCAATAACGTTATTGACTGATTTTATTAGACAAAATCAGTCAATAAGGGTTTTGACTGAGTACCTTAGGCAATAACGTTATTGACTGGTTTTGCCAGTCATTAACGTTATTGACTGGTTAAGGGTTTGACTGTAACATATAGTCTTATGTGCAGCGCTTTTACAAACCGTCAGCATATTGGGTGTTGTAAGCTATTATTTATGTTGCCAAAGTAAATAAAAACGCACGTTTAGTGGAATATATGTGGTGGTACGATTAATCTGCTGGTACAATACCTATGTCCAACTCTCTCCTATGAAAGAGTATGGCGCGGCGTTGAAAAGCAGAGATGGGCAAAAATTATTTGCCGAATAAATTGCCTGGCGAATAAATTTTTCACGAGTAAAATATAGACAAATGGCAATGACGCATAAAAACTTTTGGATGAAATTGAGAGTACACAAGTATCTTGTAATAAAGAATATATAGGTTACATTTAATTAAGTACAAATCTCTTGAGGGTGTGATCTACCCACAAAATGAACAACTTTTGTTCGAAACTTTTCTTCGAAATATGAAAAATAATTTCGACCTACCATACAAAAATGTTGAAAAAGTGTGTCACTTAGTATGAGAGGTCCAAATTTTTTCATATTTCGAAGAAAATTTCTAACAAAATGTTCAGTTGAACCACACCCTCAAGAGATAATATAATAAATGTAACCGTATAAACTTGCATTTTATTTCTTGTTGTATCAATTTTCGATACATTACAATATTAAGAAGTAAAACGGCAAAATTGTCAACTCGCGTTCAGATTGGTCAAATTTCATGTATGCCGCCATGTTTATTTGACAGCTGATCGGCATTTTGATGGGTATCGAACGTTAGCAAAGTTGATATTATGAGGAATTTTCACGGAATTTTTAACACGAAATTATAAAAAGAAAACAATAACTGTTTGTTTACGTTCGAGAACCAACGAATTCCAATAAGCTGTGAAACAAACATGGCGTCGCTGGCAACAGAATAGTTGACTTGACCAATCAGAGCGCGAGCTGCGTATCGTATCACAGTTTTATAGTTTTAGTTCGATATATTGTAATCAGAGATAGGCAAAAATTATTCGCCGAATAAATTGCCCGGCTAATAAATTTTTGATGAGTAGGTAAGTTAATTGAACAAGGAATAAAATGCAAGTTTTTATATTCTTTATTACAAGATACTTGTGTACTCTCAATTTCATCAAAAGTTTTTATGGGTCATTGCCATGAGTCTATTAGATATTTTACTCGTGAAAATTTATTCGCCAGGCAATTCATTCGGCGAATAATTTTGCCCATCTCTGATTGTAATCTACTGAAAAGTATACGTTAAATTGTAAACGTGTGAATGTGTTAAAATATTTCGACAGATTTTAATTGAGCGAAATATTACAATCTAAAGTGTGGCAACGAAACGAGATAATTAATGTAAACAACTTTTGTATGACTCGGTGACAGTTATTACTATCTGTCCTTATCTGTCATATGGTATAATGTCAGCTGTCTCTTTCAGATTTGTTTACACTTTATAACTCGTCTGGTCGGCCTTACTTTATGATATATTTCACGTTGACATTACATGGATGTCAAATACCCTGAAATGAATGGAAAATCTTTTCTGTATGTTTACACTTGGAGAAATGATATCGTATATAATACAAGTACAACTTATAATAACGTGTTTTATAAAATGCATTGTTCTTATCCAAGGAGGGTAGCGGTAGCTGCAGGAGGAACTCCGCCAGGACCTTGTTCTGGCTCCTCGGGCTGGTAACCGTTTTGATCAGCAACGTATCTCTGTGTGTATTGGAGGCCGTCCGGGGCCAAGTATGAGTATTGGCCCCTTACCACAAGACCCTCGTTAGTAAGTTCCCCCTGCTGCTCTTGAAAGATGTCATTTGAGGTTAGGAATCTGAAAATAAAAAATAAAACTGAGAATAACGATCTTGAATGAAGGCTCTTCAAAACTAGTCACGTTTGTTGAGTTAAACAATAAATGCAAGATCCCATCGCAAAAAGTGACACACGCCTCCGGATTGTAATGCTAATGACGTGTACTAAAGTTTAATATGTCTCTAGGTACAGTAGGTAAAATTATTATTTGTTGTTTCTATAGATAACTTACGCATATCGATACTGTTGAACTCCATAGTTATTTTGATAGCCTAAGATTTGCGCGGTTTGAGGTGATTGCGGATATGCCTTTCGCGCGAAATTTGCCGATGATCCGTAGTTAGGACGCTGCGCATACGCAACTGCCACCAAGCACAGCACGAGTATCTGTAATATTGAGAAAAAACAAATGTTGTAAACCATCATCATTTTCTATAAGTAATATGCTGTAGGGTATTCTTAATAATGGTTAAGAAAATATACGGGTGTTAGGGACGGTGTAACGAAAACTTTGCAGGCGTGCTCAGACCATGAAACTGAACAACTTTTAATATGGAGCCAATGGTGAAACGAAAAAAATTCCGACTTCCCATTCCCATACAAAGTCAGTCAGCTGATCGTGATTTTTGTGTGGGAGGTCGGAAAATTTTTTCGTTTCCCCCATTAACTCCATAAAATTGTTCAGTTAGATGGTCTGATCAGCTGTATAGATTCTGATCAATTAACATCATCGAAATGTCACTACCACCGTTACCACGACAGATTCTTATAATTACTTACAAAAATAGCACTGACCAGTTTCATGTTGAAGTTGTTTCTAGGAGAGGTAACAGAAGATAGAATGATGATTTTTTGAAGCATCAGTCTAAATATACCCAGAGGCCTATACGGCCTATAGTTTATTTCGAAAGTCTAGAGAGCAGTTTGACAGTTTGACATTTGAGCGGGTCACACAACTTGTTGTAGTCGATTAAAATAATCTCGACTGAGATCAATTATATCGATAACTAGAGGCCAGCCTAGCGATTTCACCCGCTGATTAGCGTTTTCCAGTGGGAATAAGGCATTTTCTCGTGGTAAAAAGTAAGTAGGTACCTTTTGTACCTACTCAGAGATATTGTCAGAGATATTATCTTTCTTATCCATACTCCATAATAATATTATTAGTTCTAAAGTAACTCTGTCTATCTGTCTGTTACGCTTTCATGCCTAACCGATATTGATTAAAGACAGTGATTGCTCTCATACCGAGAACGGACATAGGCTACTTTTGCTTCCACTCGATGGTCTGGAGTACCTGATGTAGACCACCAAGTGCACCATATTGTGTGTTCTGCTATCTATTAAAGTTTCTGAGTAATTCAAATTTGAAAATTGTTTTAAAAAAAAAACGACTGGCAGTTATTTTTCTTTTTTTCTTTTTACTTCTGTACTTAATAAGGTTATTCAGAAGTGAAAAAATATCAGGTAACATAATTTACTATGATTAGTTTTTTGGTTAGTATCTCTATACAAAAAAATAAAAGCTAACCACGTTGATTTTTTCAATTTGGGTTCATAACCTAATAACTGGAAATGTACTAATAATGAGGAATACAAATGGGAGTGAGTCGGATACTCACTACAAGGCATTCATTTTTTGTCTCTGAACGTCACTCTCTCGGCTTGTAGATAATTAACGAAGCAGCGACATGACAAAGTTCCGAATATTTTTTTGTGAATACAACCGCAAAGGTCCTAAATGAGATCGATTGCACCTTCTGTAAACTCTCATTTCGTGGTTATATTTTTCGTTTAAAATCCGATGAATATATAATAATTTTATAAATAGCTAGTTGTCACTTACGCTGCGCTGCCGTGATTAATTTAACACACCCTAATGAAAATCTTCAGATTTTGAAATATAAAATTCACACAAAGATCTCATAGACTAAGCTCCAATTGACAAAGTCTTACCTCATAAGTCTACCGATTGAAAGTACCTATGCTATAACATTAGATCATGTTTAGGCGGTCATAATATTGTATGGATGGCCATCCGAAATCCTGGCAATTTTTTCTATTCGACTTGTAAAACTTCTTTTATTTCCAAAACTTACAACACACAGCCTTACCGTTCGAAATGTATACCCATCTAAAGAGACACCTTTGGCGATGAGAACCCGCTAAGGTTGCCAGCTCCAACACCGGCAGTTTCCATGGTCATAATAAAATAAAATAAGATTTACAAGTCTAATAAAAAAAAACTGCCAGGATTTCAGATGGCCACCCTATACAATGTTATGACCACCTAAACATGATCTATCGTTATAACATACTTTCAATCGGTAGACTTATGCGCGGAAGACTTTGTCAATGGACCATAGACTACCAGGATATGAAATTGATGAATTTAAGATTAATTAATTTCATAAATTTAATTTATGAAATTGAAGCTGGATGTCAAATAAATTGAATTGCGAATCTTTTCTGTATGTCCATGGGAATTACACTCGGAGAAATGTTACAATTTATAGTATCGTGTCTTTATTAAAAAAATATATGACGGCGCAAAGCGCTAGTTGATAAGGTTTGTCAAATAGAAACCTCCTTGTAGTTTTTAGTGGCCAATGGTATTTTTATAAAGAGTTTAGTCCGTCTAGTCTCCTACGTCAAGTCAATGCCTCATCTGTCATTTTGTGGTAATCAATAATCAGATAAACTGTTGGTGCATTATGTTGGTTTTACGAAGTAATTGCAGAATATGCAAGGTAAGTACAGAATGCTAAGGACGCATGGTGTGACTGGAGACGGACGGAGTGTCGTGCAGTTACACTGCACCTGAAGAGCCCTGCCAGGGCGAAACACTCATACCCTGGATGGACATAGCTGGAGGACAAAGCCCGCCCATGTAGGTCATCGAGTCCTGACGCGAGGTAGTATTACACCGTAGCACATAGGTACTATTGTAATCCCGATGTACTTGTAATCTGGATGAACACGCCCACTTAGCTCGTAATATTGTAATCCTGACGTAATAATCTTAGCCGGCCAATAATGACCAGCTACTCGGTTCTGATGCCGTGGGCCTTGCGTGTTATCAACCCCGACATCAGAAGTGGGATAGTGAACCATTATTCTGGTTGTATTTACGATGTAAACTAGTGCTTTAGAATGGTTTTGAACCAATGTTAGCGCATTAAAATGTGGTGAAAAATTATTATGGATTGACATTTATGGAAATACTTGGTGTCAATGGTTTTACAGTTTGCATTTGTGGCTAAAGATTGCCTGTGTGGCTATGGGTGCCCGTGTGGCTTATGGATTGTATTTGTGGTTATGGATTGCCCAAGTGGCTACTTGAGTTGTATTTGTGGTTATGGGTTGCCGATCTGGCTAGTTGTATAAGCATTAACACCATTGAGATTATTGAAACGAATTGGACTATTTTATTAACCACATAGACGTGCGTTGACAGTACGGAGTAGTAGTTGCATGTGTGACTAATTGTTTGCTGCCTTCGTAGCGAGTACTTTGATACTTAGAGTTAAGTGTCAGAATGACCGAGCCTCTTTTGAGCTTTCGATATTGCCTCATTGCCTGGAGGCCCGTATTTGTAGATACACACGAGGACGTGTGCCGATGCAGAACGGCCGTGACGGCGCAAAGCGCTAGTTGATAAGGTTTGTCAAATAGAAACCTCCTTGTAGTTTTTAGTGGCCAATGGTATTTTTATAAAGAGTTTAGTCCGTCTAGTCTCCTACGTCAAGTCAATGTCTCATCTGTCATTTTGTGGTAATCAATAATCAGATAAACTGTTGGTGCATTATGTTGGTTTTACGAAGTAATTGCAGAATATGCAAGGTAAGTACAGAATGCTAAGGACGCATGGTGTGACTGGAGACGGACGGAGTGTCGTGCAGTTACACTGCACCTGAAGAGCTCTGCCAGGGCGAAACACTCATACCCTGGATGGACATAGCTGGAGGACAAAGCCCGCCCATGTAGGTCATCGAGTCCTGACGCGAGGTATTACACCCAAGTAGCACATAGGTACTATTGTAATCCCGATGTACTTGTAATCTGGATGAACACGCCCACTTAGCTCGTAATATTGTAATTCTGACGTAATAATCTTAGCCGGCCAATAATGACCAGCTACTCGGTTCTGATGCCGTGGGCCTTGCGTGTTATCAACCCCGACATATATAATATCCCGAAGTGGGCCAGCGGTTGAGGTGTAACGGCCGGCGCGACCCGCGGGCTAACAATTTTCTGGCCCACCACATAATTATCTCTCGCCATCCACTGTGGTAATGCCGCAAGCATTATGGGAACATTCGGAAGGACGTACTGCGGGAGGTCTGTTTCGCTCGCCTTTAAATAGAGTAAAATTTTACTAGTGACCGATAGCAAAACTCAGAACCAGCTGAGTTTAAAGAACAACTTTCTCTAAGGAACATAGGTCGAACGAAACACGAAAAAATTTGGTCCTCAATAGAAAACTCTGGGAAGCCCAGAATCATTTTCGTATTTCGACCTTGGGAAAGTTGTTCTTTATCATATCACCAGCCGGTTCTGAGTTTTGCTATCTGTCACTAGTAAAATTTCACGATACGTATTTTTATTTTTGTATCTTGACATTTATATATTTGAATAAAAACTATTATCTTTTTAAAAGGTTTTTATAAAATGCATTGTTCTTATCCAAGGAGGTAGCGGTGGCTGCTGGGAACTCCGCCAGGACCTACTTCTGGCTCCTCGGGCTGGTAACCGTTTTGATCAGCAACGTATCTCTGTGTGTATTGGAGGCCGTCCGTGCCCAAGTATGAGAATTGTACCACTAGACCCTCGTTAGTAAGTTCCCCCTGCTGCTCTTGAAAGATGTCATTTGAGGTCAGGAATCTAAAAAGCAAAACAAAATTGAGAATAACAATCTTGGATGGATGCTCTTCAAACCAAATTAGTATGATGTTGGGCAAAGTCACGGTTTGTTGAGTTAAACAATGATCGCAAGATCTTATCGCTTCCTTCCTCGGATATTGACGTGTAAAGTTTTACATGTCTTTAGTTACAGTACGAACTTTATTATTATTGTTTCTATAGATAACTTACGCATATCGATATTGTTGAACTCCGTAGTTGTTTTGGTAGCCTAAGATTTGCGCGGTTTGAGGTGATTGCGGATATGCCTTTGGCGCAAAATTTGCCGATGATCCGTAGTTCAGACGCTGCGCATACGCAACTGCCACCAAGCACAGCACGAGTATCTGTAATAATGAGAAAAATAAACATTAATAGTTGTAAACCATCATCTTTTTTATGCTGTAGGTAGGTATTTGTGGTCGGTGATTCGTGTTTTTTTAAATACAGAGAGTAACAGAACAAGTTCACAAACTGATATAGGAATCTGGACACACATGGGGATGAATCGTGAGCAAGATATCGTGAGTATCCAAGGTGTGCAAGGCATTCATTTGTCTTTGAACGTCACTCTTTCGGCTTGTAGGTACATTAGCTTATGAGGGGGCATATGAGAAAATTGCGATTTTTTTTTGGAAAGACAATGGCCAGTATTTTCAGAATCTGGGCTTAGTAAAGGTAGCTTTGTTCAAAGCCTCGCAGCCGAGAGTGGCTGTGATGCGTTGCTTTGGAGCAGTGAGCCGCTGAAGTTTCCAATTTTTTATGTTTTGAATACGGTTAGTAGTATATCAAATTCTTTAAAATTAAAACGGGGTTCTTACCGCGAATTGCCCTATTATTCGGCCTAGTTACGTGGGCCATGAACACGGGATGTTTAGCGGGTGGGTAGGTGGAATCTTTATTTAATTGGTAAGCATTTTTGTCGATTACTGCCGGAACTCACTTAAAAGTCACGAACACACGAACTCACAGTGTCCTCGCGTTTAATGTCACTATTAGCACGATCACTTCTTTTGCACATTTTGAGCACTGGATTCCACGCATTCGGTAATCATGATTGAAATATCTAACACCATCCACGGGCAATATAGGGCAATTCAAATAAAATGGTATAATGCGGTAAGAACCCCGTTTTAATATTTTGGTCATTTGGTGTGACCGTGAAATTTTCAAACAATATAAAATTATTCAGTTCTTATTAAACCCAGAATCTGATAATATTAATCATTTTCTTCACTAAATGACTGAAAATTACACCTTCTGACGCTTAGACCATAATGGCTTTTAGGCGCAAACTCCACCAAAGAGACGAAGAGCATAGGACGTAAGAATGACAGTTGACAGACAAGTAATCGTCAAACATTCTTCTTAATTTTTGACGCTAGCTGTCATAGATGTGACGCTTTGGCGACGCTTGTGTGTGCCTTTTTCAATACGTTTTCATACATTTTATATGGAAACCGTTTCAAGCGTCGCCAAAGCGTCGCGATATCAAACGTCAAGCGTCGTAGGGTATGTCCTATGTCCTCTCTGTGGAGCTTGGGGCTAAGGTATAGACAATTTTACTGGTTCTGATCAAATTTTTTCATTGAAATGTTACCATTACTAAGAAAGATTCAATCAAATAATAAAAAAAACATAAATATAAATAATACTGACCAGTTTCATTTTCAAGTTGTTTCTAGGACAAGTAGCAGAGGATCGAATGTTGAATTCGTTTGAATGATCAGTCTAATATATAGGTGTCTAGGTCTAGGCATGCTAATCGACAAAATATCCACCTAGATTTATATTTATTTTATAAACTTATTTCTAGTTTATATTCTTCCGACTTGATAGACTTCCGAAATGAATATTTCCATACGATATAATTTTTTATTTAACAATCAATACACATGAATCTTAGGCCAAGGCTAGAATATTTTGCACATAATTAGATGCATGCATACAGATTAGTTTGAATGAATCGTTACATAAGTTTCTATGTCAAAAATACTATAAAATCCCGCAAAAATTTCAGCGAAAAATGATTGGCTGTTTCTTTCTGGCACAATGCAAATGAAAGGAGCAACTTTTCAAGGGAACGGGCCCTTAAATACGTGCAAAGGGTTCTGTATCGATAAGAAGATTTAAAAATCTTAGATTATTTTAGTTAACAGCAGCTGCGCCTCACGAATCTTGTTATTGTTGACACCCTTGATAATATATTTTTACTAGGTTTTCAAATATTTTTATGAATTTCTTTGTCGATACTGAACCTGCCCTTAGGCTATGCCACGCATTTACACCCTGTATAAGGTCACATTTCGGTAAGGACAAATATTTATAAGGTGTGTTCTACTAACAGCACTAATTTTTTTATATACCTGAAAATACAATTTGGATCTATGACTCAGTTTTTTAACATTTTCTTATGAAAGGTTTAAATATTTTTGTTATTAGAAGAAAAGTTTCTGATAAAAGTTTTTAAGTTTTCTGAGTAGAACATACCCTTAAAACATTTGTACTTCATTTTTAACGAAAGTGTAGATGATTTAACGTTACAAACGCACCGGACAATATTGCGGTTCGTAAAGTCGTCAATAACCTGTGACAGGCAGGTGCTATTTGATGTGGCGACGTGTTTCATAGTAGGTATCCAGATTTTGTGTGGAATTTCTTAAACTTGTTTCGTCGACCAACCTTATCCGGCAAAATATCCGAAGATCATACGGTGCCCGTGAAAACCGCCAAACCACACTGAGCAAAAATCACTTAGGTACCTTGTTTTTAGAACCATAGATTCAAAAGATACAAACAAGTAACCCCAGTTTACCAGTGTTTAAGAACGTTTTGGTCTCAGGTTTAGGATCTTAGAATATAAAATTCTATCCAATACGTTCCTTAGAGGAAGTAATAGGGCTACCACTGCGCCACATCAGGCGTTCGACTTATCTACTGTATTTTGCACTATGTTTGCTTCGAATAAGAAGTGTCTCCTAATTGTGTCTCCACCTAACACAGAGTATTTTGTTTAATCTCTCTCTCTCTACGTGTGGGACACCGAGTCGTTCAACGACCCGATGAACCCTGGTGTTATCTTTTTCAACCGCCTACTGCAAGTAGCAGGCCTCTGACATGGTTGTGTACCTAACGACCGCCATCATGGACAGCAACCGGGACCGACGGCTTAACGTGTAGATCCGAAGCACGGAACCATCATGCTTTTCGGATAATCAGGTGGTTCGGCCTGCAATATTCTAAGTAGACTGGGAACAAATTCAGAAAGTGATAAATATCAACTTTGTTAGTGATCCCACCGCGAATTGAACCCGGAACCTTCTGCGTGGCAGGCAGTCATACTAACCACTGCGCCACAACGGCTGTCAAATTACTGACATTTGTTGAAAGACTATTAGGTACTTACATAGGTACTTATGGTAGGCTTATAAACCAAGCGTCGCGACAACGACGCGCGTCAACAACGCCGTAAAATTTTGACGGCGTCGTTGTCGCTGCGGTCTTGTAGAAAAACCGACTGCATCCCATACAAACCCTGAGCTTCTCAGCGCGCTGTCAACGTGACGGCGTCGTGCAACGACGCCACGACGCCGACGCGTGGTTTTTCTGGTTCCCCATACAAACCAGTCATTTGACAGCGACAATGACGCCGGCGCGACGCTTGGAAATCGGAACTAAACCTATTTAAAATAATTATTAGCCCGGATGTTAACTGCAAATGCATTTTTATTGTTGGACTATTTGCGTGAACTTGGAATTGAATGTGTGCAAAACCCACATGATGTAAGTATGTAAACAAACATTGCTACGGCCAGATTTCAATGATTCACAGATTGGTTTACTGGGTTTAGGTACCTATTGTTCATACAGGTACTGGTCGCTTTGATCAATAACGTGTTGGTAAATCCTTTACCATTCAAGTGTCTTTAGTAAATTGCTCAAATTGGCTGTGTCAGAGCGCGACTTGGTGTGATATACTCGCTCGACCGACTTATAGTGCCGTTCGGCGCTATAGCACACTTATAAAAAGGAGATCTTACAAAACCGTGGGCACATTCGCACGAAACTGTCCAGGAAGTAATCTGTTCCGCCTCAAACATGCGGCTTGCTTTGGTGCGTACTAATCTTCTAAGCACTTATAATAAGTGCACCCCTAAATGAACTTTGTGTTAATAAGTGAAGTGGTTTTTGAGGTTTAGTGAAATAAAACGGTTACAAACAATGTTTAGTGAGAAGATAAATAATGAAATGTTTACAAGAGGCTGACCTTTCGCGTGGTCTAAAGATGTTATGTTGCAAAACCTTTAAGTGCATGCGTTGGTGCAAAAGAATTGCTTGGCCTTTGGTATTTCTAGCAGTTACAATATTTGCATTCTTAATTATGCAAAAATATAAACATCTTTTAAAATAGTGTTATTTAAAGCATAATACTACTATATATTTTTTTATTTAAATGAGTGAGTTCCGTCAACACGGAAGTACCAACAAATTGTGCTGATAAAATATACAGGGTGTTAATTTAAATGCTTCAGAAAGATGCCGTAAAAATATTTTTCGGATTTAGTCAAATCTATTTTCGACACTTTTGTTGTTTAGAGAGTGCCTAATGCCCATACAAGTTCTTTCGGCTAAACAACTTTGAGATTGAACGAATTTCGGCAGGCATTTGAATCAAAAGTCAGTCAAGAAAAAAAAATTGTGATTGTTATTTTTTTCAATACTTTTTAACGGCATCCTTTATCGATACTAAACCTACCCTGAAGCTATGGCACGCATTTAAATTAACACCCTGTATGCAAAAGTTTGAAAACTTTAGAAATATACCTAGTCTTATTAAAATATTTTAATTGAAAAAAGTCTCTTTCTTATATTTAGTTTAGTCATCATTTTATAATTTAATGTTCCAGGTGTTATTAACCCTGACCTGGGCGCAGATTCTTAACGCTAATCCACTAGTGTACAGTCAGCCACAGCAACAGGTGATGCACTATGACACAGCAGACATGCCCAACTCATACAACTTCCAGTAAGTAGTTCCAAAAGTACTACTACTTTTACTAAAAGTACAATAACAAAAAAATTAAGATGTGCTCGCTCCCTTACAAATAACGTGATTTTTTAAGCGATTTTTATAAAAATTGGTACGGCACCCTTTGTGCGCGATTCCGACTCGCACTTAGCCATTTTTAATTAATTATATAGTATAAACTACTTATAGCATACCTACGTACCTAAATCCACGGAATTAAATGGTTCTATGTTCGAATGATAGGATAGCGCCGGAATATCGTGACGGATCCTGACCAGATCATTAAAATTGTTGAGGAGTTTTATGGAAGCTTATATGCGTCAAAACACCGGAACCGGACTCACCAGAAACAGCGGATCCTAGAGCTGTGCCTGTGGAGCGTTGCGAGGAACGACCTGCCTCCGATCACAATAGGCGAAGTCCAATACGCTCTAAACAGGATGAAACGCGGAAAATCTTCTGGTGAGGACGGGGTGCATGTGGAGATGCTTCAGGCAGGTGGAACGCCAGTCCTGGAAGTTCTCGTGAAACTCTTCAACAACGTGCTTTCAAAGGGTCTTACACCTGGCTCTTGGAAGAAAGCTACAGTCACGATCCTCCACAAAAAGGGAGACAAGACGAAATTGTCAAATTACCGTCCCATTAGCCTGCTGTCACAGGTGTACAAGCTCTTCGCCAAAGTTCTGTGCCACCGACTGACTACTAACCTGGATGAGTACCAACCCGTCGAACAAGCTGGCTTTCGGGTGGATATTTGACTATGGACCACATACATGCTGTCAAGCAGCTAATGGAGAAGTGCAAAGAGTACAACCGGCCCTTGTGTTTCGCCTTCGTTGATTACGAAAAGGCATTCGACAGTGTCGAACACTGGGCCGTGTTCCACTCTCTCCATCGTTGCGGTATTGACAAGCGATATGTGGATATCCTCCGGAGCTATACGGGACTGCGACAATGCAGGTGCGCATGCACAGAAACACCGACCCTGTGTCTATTGACCGGGGTCCAACAAGGAGACACTCTCGCCTAAACTCTTCACCAACGTACTTGAAGATGTCATGAAGATGTTGGATTGGAGCGAGAGGCGTCAATATCAACGGAATACGCATGTCGCATCTCAGATTTGCAGACGACCTCGTCCTTATTGCCGAACGTGTCCTGGATCTCCAGAAAATGCTCTCAGATCTGCATGAAGCTTCTCAGAAAGTCGGTCTCAGGATGAACATGTCCAAGACAAAGATCATGACGAATCGCACTATACGTATACCTAACATCTGTGTAGGAAATGACATTGTTGAAGTAGTCAGCGATTACGTCTATCTTGGACATCGTTTGTCCTTTGAACCAGAAGCGCAGGTAAAGGAGATCGGAAGACGTATCGGACTAGGTTGGGCTGCTTTTGGGAAGCTGGACGACGTCTTTAAATCAAAACTTCCACAATGCCTGAAGACCAAGGTGTTTAACCAATGTGTTCTGCCTATTCTCACTTATGGTGCCGAAACATGGACGCTCACTAAGCAAAACATGCACAAAATCAAAGTCGCACAAAGAGCTATGGAGCGTTCTATGCTAGGTATCTCCCTTGTTGACCGTGTACCAAACGTTGAGATTCGACGTAAAACAAAAGTCGAAGATGTAGGAAAGCGAATAACAAGGTTAAGGTGGAGGTGGGCAGGACACGGTGAGAACGGAGGACGATCGGACAAAAGCGATTACAGAGTGGTGGCCAAGAGGAGCGTAAAGGTCAGTGGGCAGACCACCTGCTCAATGGTCAGATGATATAGTCAAGCTAACAGTACCTTACTGGACGAGGGTGGCACAGAACCGTGAGGATTGGCGCTGTAGGATAGGCATGTACCCTGCAGTGGGTGGATGTGGGCTGAGAATGATGATGATGATGATGATGTTCGAATGGCACGTGAAGCCATCTGTCCCGGTTGCAGTTCAACCATACTAGAAGCCTACTAGTTGTAGGCGGTTGAAAACCTCTGACACCAGCGTTAATTGAGTAGCTCGACGACTAGGTGTCCCAAATGAAAAGAAGAAGACCTAAATTCAAAGGTTACGAGTTGGTGCCCTGCCAATATTAAAGTTCTGCTTCCTAAGAGTTTCTTCCGTGGGCTTGCCAGATTTACAATCAAAGAGGAACGCATCGATACTTTTACTTTGAAGAAAGTTGAAGTATTGGTTACAATAAGTTACTAAATTCCTTGCTTAACCCATATACCCAGATAAAACTGTACGGTTAACCTTGTTCAACAGGCTTTTACTTTCCTTAAAATTACCATAACTTTCATAGATGTTGGATACTGTGAGTTGATTTGCAAAACCGGTACCTTCTTTTTAACAGCAGTAAAATATTGACTTTGCAATTTGTCGCAACACGATTAATACATAAAGTTATGCACACTTGTTCATTTACATATCTATTACTGATATTGATCTTTCCATTAGATGATTAATGATTTAATTATACATTTTATTGTGAATATTATATTCCAGTTAGGTGTTTGATCCTATGCTAGAATTAATTTAGTAGATAACAGTATCAAACTACTTCTAGCGCAATAAAAGTTGAAGTTATAAATTGTTAAGAGGTTAACCAGGCCTTGAAACAGCATAACTTTTTCTCAGGGAATACCTACCTATAGGAGAGGATAAAAACTGGTACGAAAAAGTAATTTTAACTTGAAATAATTTTAAAATAATTATTGTATATTACATAAGCGGATACAGCAATATGTAAGTAAAAGTAAATGAAAGTGAGAAGAGTATGACCGCATGTAAGAAAGTGCCAATTTCAGTTTATGCCTCGTAAAGTCGTAAAACATGCGCAAACGCAGAATAGAATACCAAATAGATCGAGAACAAACAATGTGAATGACACATCCTTCGTTGATAATAGTGATGTAACCTTAGATTGTACTATAAAACTAGCTATTAGAGTGGGCCTTAAAAGTTAGAACGGGTAGCAATAGTAAGAACACAACCTCTTTGTCCATCAGTAGGTAGCAAAACGCCAGTGACTATTAAGTTTTATACTCGTTCTGCAGAGTAACAGTGGAATGATATTCGGGTTCGAAAAGCACTAACAAATTTTATTTACGATTTAGATAATTTTACAATGTTTACACCTAGACACATTCAATGACAGTATTTTTCACATCACTGTGACACGTCAACACATGACACAGTCAAAGTCATACACAGATGAGCTCTATGCAGGCCACTATTTTGTCCAAAAAGGTCTGCGCCTAACACTTTCCCTTGCACTTTAGGTATTTCTACTGCAAACACCTAATAGGGCACACGTTCTGGCTTGCTTTGGCTTCGGAACAGCCTTGGTCAAGAAGTCAGCCAGTTGCTCATCTGAGCTCACTTTTTTCACCACCAAACAGCCTTCTTCCACAACTTCTCTGACGAAGAAGTGTCTTAGTCTGATGTGTTTGGTTCTCTTATGGAACTCAGGGTTGTGCGCCAGCCGTATAGCAGCCTCATTGTCTACATGCAGCACTGGAACTTCTTTCAGTTCAGTAAGATCTTTGTAGATCCTTGAGAGCCATACTGTTTCTCTGGCTCCTTCACTAGCAGCGACGATTTCTGCTTCTGTTGTAGAAATGGCGACTGACGCTCTTTGGCTCAGCCACGATACAATGCCTCCAGCGTAACGGCATATCAGCCCTGTGGTTGATCTTCCACTTAATTGACACCCTCCATGGTCAGCGTCACTAAAGCATTCAAGTAAGGGGTTCTTTTGGTGAGCCTTGTACTTGATTCCATAGGAGCTGGTGCCCTTGATATAGCGCATGATACGCTTTACTAAAAGCCAATCTTCTTTAGTTGGAGACTCTAGCTTACGAGATGCAACTCCGACGGCATAAGCGATGTCTGGCCGCGTTCCCGTCATTAAGTAAGCGAGTGACCCAACGGCTTCGCGGTAGGGGAAGTGTGCTTCTGTAGCATCCGCTTTCCCTGATTGAGTGCTCTCAATTGGTGTCCCGATTGGGTTGCAGTTGGCCATCCCAAATCGTTCTAGGACCTTCTTGGCATAAGCTTCTTGCTTGATAAAGATAGAACCGTCCGCTTCTCTGTTAATTTCCAGACCTAGATAGTACGACGCTGGCTTCGTCGTAATCTTTAACACTGTCTTTAAATCAGCCAGGAAGCTGTTCGCAAGCTCTTCATCAGTGGCAGCTACTAGCCCGTCATCAACATAGAGGGGTGAGTATCTTTTTCCATTGATCCGCTTGGTGTATAGACAACAGTCAGCTTCACTCTGTCTGAAGTCCATGTCCAGCAGTATTTGTTCGAAGCAAGAGTTCCAACAGCGTGGTGCTTGCTTTAACCCATATAAGCTTCTGTTCAGCCTGAGAACATTCTGCGAGCCGTCTGCATAACCTTCTGGTTGTTGTACGTAGATCTCTTCTTGAAGTTTCCCATTCAAGAACGCAGTACAGACATCGAATTGTACAAGGTGCAGATTCTCTTGGCGCTGACACTTAATAAAGCTCTTATCGTAGCCATTCTGGCGACAGGGCTAAAGGTTTGATCAAAATCAATACCTTTCCTTTGTCTAAAGCCTTTTACAACAAGTCGGGCTTTATACTTGTCTATGGACCCATCCGGATTTTTCTTGATGCGCAGGACCCACTTGCAGGGCAACGCCTTCCTGCCTTTTGGTAAGGAGCAGGGAGTCCAGACATTTAAATCCTTAAGCGAATTTATTTCACTGTCCATTGCCTTACGCCATTCTTCGCCATCTTGTCGTGCAATGGCATTTTCGTAAGATTCTGGAAAACTGTCATCGACCACAGAACACACTCCACAAACATAGTCCTCGAGTTTTCGTGGTCTTGCAATTTGTGATCTGTCTCTCAGATTATAGCGAGGTTCCTGCTCGACAGGTTCAGCTATCTCTAGCTCTTCCTCATTTTCTAAGATCACGTCGTTTGCATCTTCGGGATCTTCAATGCTCTGTTCTTCTTCATGAACTTGATCTTCATCTACCACTCTATCTCCCTCTAGAGCTAGTTCATGGTCTTCAGTTTCCACGTTCGGCTCGGTCTCGGTGATGTTTCTATCTCCGCTCTCAGCTCCCTCTGATTGTAGGGGCATATTAGTGGAGATTTTGAACTCTACGTCGGTTTGGAAAGAGATATCTCTCGACCTCAGCGTTTCTCTTCCGTTCCAAATCCGATAGCCGTCGTCACCTTCGTAGCCTATGAGCATGCCCTTGATGGCTTTCTTGCTCATCTTCTTACGTTTCTGTTTGGGTACATGGACGTAGCATTCGCTACCTATAACTTTCAGATGACTAATCTTCGGTTTCTTTCCGTGCCATAGTTCGTAGGGTGACTTAGATTCCACTCTAGTAGGGCCCGTTCTGTTTAGCACGTAAGCGGCCGTGTTGATTAACTCTGCCCATAGTACTTGCATCTCTCCTCTCGCATGCATCATTGACCTTGCAGCTTCTACGAGGTGCGGTTCTCTCGCTCACTACAGCCGTTATGTTCGGGCGGGTAAGGCAATGTTAACCTGTGCTGCACAAATTGGTCTTGTAATAATTTTCGGACAGCGGCATTGTCGAATTCGCCTCCATTGTCTGACAGAATAGTCTTGATTTCGTGCCCAGCCTTCTTTGCTTCTTGAAGCATCATGATGAGCTTGTCTTTGACCTCTGATTTCTGTCTAAGAAAGTAGACAAGTCGGTAACTCGAGTAGTCGTCCTTGAACAGTACATAGTATTTGTACTTCGTAATGCTATCAGCGAAGGGTCCGCAGACATCTGTGTGGATAAGCTCTCCACATCTCGAGGCTCTTTCCTGGTACCAAAGGGTTTTCTATGTGCCTTCCCATAGATACAGCCTTCACACTTCACTTTGTCAGGAGTAAGCTCTATGCCTAACTCGCGTTTCACTACGCGAATGACGTGGTTCTTATCCTGGTGAGCGAGGCGTTCATGGTATAGCTGCAGCATATTTGAGCCATCGATCACGTTAACCTCTATGGTTTGCTTGACTGACATGACTGTCTTCATTTCCAACTCATACAGTCCGCCAAACGCCGATCTCTTGCCGACAATTCTTGTCGTACCATCAACGTCAAACTTGCACTCTGTAGTCTTTGACGTGAATTCAGTATTCTGCATTCTATCATGTGCAGCGAGCGGCGAGAAAAGGTTCTTTGTCAGACTTGGTACTAGCCACACATCTCGGAGCATTATCTTCTCCCTCTTGCCATCGACCTTCGCTTCGACCTCTACAGAGCCTTTTCCTACGGCAGGAATTATGGTTCCGTCAGCTGTTGTAACAGTGTGGTCTTTGTCGAATTCATGGAACTCTTTGAAGAAGTCTCTCCTTACAGCTATGTGTGTAGTTGCTCCGTTGTCGACAAACCAATTGTCTCTATTTTGAGTTTGACCTTTCGCACTGGAGCAAGCGTTCACCATTAGTGAGATCTGTTGCACTTGCTTGGATTCTGAGCTTTTGCCTGACGTGCCTTGTACTGGTTTGGGTGGCCTCCCATCTCCAATCCACTTCTTACACTTGCGAACTCTATGTCCTTTTGCATGACAATAGTTGCAAATCAGGTGCTCGTCCTTGCATTTGCGATATCCACTCGGTGCAGTCACTAGGGCTTCCATTCTAGTGGTCTCTTGACTGCCTAAGTCTCTTTCAAAGGTGCAGAGGTGACTCGTCAGACTGTCAATTGTCTTTTCAGACTGCTTCAGCATGAGCCAGCTTGACTTAACATTGACGAACCGGTCATCCAGAGTATCAAGAATCTTGCATATTAAGAACATTTCGGGTAGTTTCGCAGTTGTGTCTGTTTTGGATAATTCAGCTTTAAGATCGTTCCACAGATTTTCAGCTTTGACATATGTGTCGCGATGTCATCTGCCTTGTCATGTTTTGTGCCGAAGAATTCCATGCACAGCGTGTATGCCCTGTCACCCGTGTTCCCGTCAAATAATCTATGCAGCTCCTGCCATACCTCTGATGCCTTCCTGTACCTCATTACTTTGGTTAAGGTGTCTTCTGACATGTTTGTGGTCAGCATTAGAAGAGCGCCTGTTTCAGTTTTCTTATATTTGGCCAAAGCCGCATTATAAGCTGTTACGGCGGCGTCACCTTCTGGGCCTTCTACAGGAGTTGGTGGAGTCAATTTGCCCTCGACGGCTGCCATTGCATTCTCCGTCCCTTCCAGCATTATTGACATTTTGTATTTCCACGTCGTCCAGTTTGATTTTCCGGCCAGCTTCCCAATATCAATTTTCGTCGTAAAATCCATCTTCGAAAAAATTATTCGCGACTCTTCGCCCAAATATTAGCGGGTCCGTGACCTATTAAGTTTTATACTCGTTCTGCAGAGTAACAGTGGAATGATATTCGGGTTCGAAAAGCACTAACAAATTTTATTTACGATTTAGATAATTTTACAATGTTTACACCTAGACACATTCAATGACAGTATTTTTTCACATCACTGTGACACGTCAACACATGACACAGTCAAAGTCATACACAGATGAGCTCTATGCACAGGCCACTATTTTGTCCAAAAAGGTCTGCGCCTAACAGTGACAACATAATTAAAACTCTACAGTTTGACAGTACGGTGCGGGGCGTTACGCGCACTTTATAGCTTGCTTACTGGCACTTTATATACGCTAACGATTTAACTAAACAACTAGTGCAGCAAAAGGGCGCTTAGGTATATTTAAATCGCACCATGCCTTGATTACCCATTAAATTTATTGATCAGTAGCGGTCCGCCAGCGCTGAAACTCATTTTCCGCAGGAAAAATATATTTTCCGTCATCTGTTAGCCTTAACCTAATTATAAACCATTCTCCTATTAACTTATTTTTATTTAGATTTAATTTCTTAAATTAGTTACATCTCATTTCACTCATTAAAGGACATCAAAATCCGTTACGTGGTTCAGAAGGGTTAGCAAATTCAGAGATAGAGAATGCAGAAACTATTTGAAATTAATTACCTACTTGAAATATTTTGATTTCTTTTTGGTTAAAGTACTTTTACGTATAACTTGTTGTAGGTAAATGTTTTTCTTGCTATTTTAAGCATTCAAATCAGCATTCTCTCCCCACATCACTAGGTAGTAAATAATTCGTAGGCATACGAATTTTTAGTGGACAAACGCGTGGAAATGCGATGTTTATGTAAATCAGCTTCTGTTTGTTTTGTACAAATTGAGTTATATGCCCCGATTAAGGAGAACGTGACCTACCGCGGCGATGTGCCATTATTTTTGGCGAAAGCAAACATTTTAAGGTCTTATCGGACTGGCTTTCTGCCAGGAGGATGTGGCTTACTTTCAAGAATTGAATAAATCAATTGACTCATACATTCTCAAGATATTTTGCCTTGCTTTTATGGGATCAAAAGTATCACACAATATGTTGTAGGCAGCTTGAATTGAGTCTTAATATAAATATTTATCGATCACATCAGTTTAACGCATACAAAATACCGTTTAGCGGAGTACTGTCTGTCAGTCAAATAAAGGATTCAATTCATTCATAAAAAGTATTGGCATAAGTAATACTGTTCGCATGTATGGTGAGATACCTAATAATTGTTGTCACATAACATGCCATAAATCATGTTCCAGTGATGATACAAAAAAACATGACGTGCCTTTTAAGCGAGTCTCACACTCAACGCTCTGTTGCTACGCTAAAGCATGGGTCAGTCAGATGCATACAAGTTCTATCCAATTCATACTAAAACCAAAGTTAAAATAAGACTCTGTATCTCTCTTCGTGGGGACACCAAGTCGTTCAACGACCCGATGAACCCTGGTGTCAGACTTTTCAACCGTCTGCTGCAAGTAGCAGGCTTCTAACATGGTTGTGTAACGACCGTCATCATAGACAGCAACCGGGACCTACGGCTTAACGTGAGCATCCGAAGCACGGAACCATCTTGCTTTTCGGACAATCAGGTGGTTCCGGTGGTTAAGCCTGCAATATCCTAACCAGATTGATAACAAATTCACAAAGTGATAAATATCAACTTTGTGAGTGACCCCACAAACAAAATAAGACAACGCAGAAACTTACGTTGAAACTGCGTAGCGCAGAAACTTGCGTTACGTTATTTTAACGTCTGTTTTACGTTTATAGTATATGTATCTGACAGACGCATGCGTAAGCGCAGCGCTGAAATAGCGCAACAACGATCGAGTGTGAGACTCACCTTAACGGTTGAATGTCCGAATTTAGATTGTACATCTACTCTATTTTAGGAGATGTTCGCCATATCTACCTTCAGTATTAAACCTTTTCGTTTATAACGGTTTTCATCAGAGTGATCTTCTCCTTATCATGCGGAAACTGACTCTATGATCAACCCGATAAACCCTAGACGTCAGAGTTTTTCAATCACCTACTACCAGTAGCATATTTGAGCAACGCGGATTTTCCTCCCCGTTTCGGCCCGGAGGTGACACATCAGTGACTGAAAGAAAATATCTTAAATGATTATGATCTCACATAATCTTCCAAATAAAACTACTTTTTGAAGACATGTATTTCTAGGAAGCAAATTAATCATAACAAAGCGTAGGTATTATTTCATCTTCACGGATGCAATATCACAAGGAGGTCTAATAGTTAACGTAAATATTTAATTTAAGATGCATGACATACAAATTGTAGGTACCTATATGATAAAACTAATGGAATAGCTAGGTACTTTATTAGTATGTAGGCGTAACATTATATAACCTCACTCAGCCGTAAAAATGTTGTTAGTTGGCAAATAAAACGTATATCGTTGTTTACAAAATTATTTCGGATTTAAACATAACAATGTCTTATAGTGAAATATTGATTACTTACCAATTTACACATACTATTTTATTATACAGGCTTCTCTGCCTAAATTCACAATAAAGTTCTATTATCTAGGTGTGTTGCCTAAGATGTAAAATATTTAAATTTAAAAAACTTATGAACTTCGTTGTATACTTTTTTCAGCTACACAGACGCTTCAGGCGCTACTCGGACAGAACAGGGCAGTATCAAGGACCGGGGCACCCCCCAGGCGGCCCTGGACGTACTCGGGACCGTGCGGTGGGTCGACAACAAGGGGCAGCTCTACGAAATGTCCTACAAAGCTGGAAAACGAGGCTACAGAACCACCATTAAGAAAATAGGTAGCGTAATGAGAAAATGATCCAAGTCTACAGCAAAAATGAAGAGCTGATTTGATTTGAACAAGACTGGAAATATATTTGAAGTATTCGATAGATTTTATTATAATTTAAGTCGAAAATAATATTTTCTGACAAGTATTTTAGATTAAGTTATTTATTTAAAGAAATTAATTTATTACCTACATGTTATTAACACAAAGTTTTTTCACATATCCTTAGATGTTGGATGAAATTTAATTTTTGAAGTCAAATATTAATAGAAAATATCTAAATTATAGAAGAAAATAACATATCTACAAAGCATGAACATATTTCTATTAAATTATTATTCAAAATTCCTTCAAACCTTGTTTTATTTATTTATTTTTCTTGATACGCCGCCCTATTGTTAGTTGTAAGCATAAAGTGTGTCTTAATGGATGTGCCGCATTTTGTTTTTAAAAGTATCAACAAGCGGTATTTTTTTTAAATTTTCATTATATTTTTTTATTTGCTTTCTATGATTTATCTTTTTCCCGTCCACAAGAAAAATATATGTTTGTAGAATTGTCACTTTGGTTGCATTTGAGACTGTAGCAATTTTCCTAGGCGGTTCGTTTCATAACTTTTGATTTGTTATCACCTCGCACAAGAGTTTGTCAATCGACCAGACAGAACAAACAGTGTTCTGTATTTAAGAACAACCCGCCACATTCTTTCTACCAGTTGTCTTTGAAAGATATTTACAACAGAAACATCATCGACTCATCATGGTTGCTTTGGTAAGTAACATTTAATATTTCTTCCAATAATGTAAAGTAGTTTGGCTGGCTCTTGCTCTCAAAACATTTTTATCAGATTATCCCGTCAGCCACCATATAGGTTATGCGTATGTATAGTTTGGGAAAAGTTATTCATTCGTTTTTAATTTAATTCGTTATTTATAAAATAAATAGGAAACCAACTTTCGGGATTCCGTCCTACTACCCTACTTACCTATATGACGTTTTATTCTCCCGATGTCATACTTAACAAATATTGATCAAATCGTTTAGGTACCTATTTAAAATAGGAACTAAAATTCATCTACAGAAATCTTCTGTTTCTTAGAAACTGTTCGTATTTGGAATGTTGGTCGCTGTGGGTTTGGCTGCAGATGCTGATGCAACGGACAAACCTGCTGTGCAAATCGTCACAGAGATCACTAACGTCAGACAAGACGGATATGACTTCAAGTAAGTTTCTATCAGTTGCTTCAACCTACACGTGCTTATCATAAACGTAGCCTTGTGATGATAAATTAAACTTACTTGAAAGAAGACTTTGGCATAGAAACCAGATGCAATAAATATTACAAAAAAAATTGAGGCAATAATGTGACAGTTATTTTTTATACTTACTTGCTGAAAGTATTAGTCTGTTTATTTTCAAACTAAATTCAAACTAAAAAACAGCGCGAATGAACTTCACGCAGATGAGCTCAAACCTTTTTTTAAAGTTTTTAAATGACCCGCAAAATTTTATGGCAGGCAATACACTTTGCTAAAATCAGTTGACTTTATTACAGATTTGAGACCAGCGACGGTGCGTCCCGTCAAGAAGAGGCCATGCTCATCACCGTGGGTGAGCACCAGGGCATCGGTATCAAGGGTTCTTATGCGTACACAGCTCCTGACGGCCAGCAGTTCCAAGTTGACTATACTGCTGACGAGAAAGGCTACAACCCTATTATCAAGATACTCAACCCTACGAACCAGTAGAAATAAATACTAGTCAAAACATAAAAAAGTTATTTTTTTCTTATTCCATTTCGACTAGTCAATATAGGTATGCATCAAGGACTATGCGTACATCGCTCCTGCCTAACTGCCAGCAGTTCAAAGTTGACTACACTGCTGACGAGAAAGGCTACAACCCCATCATCAAGATACTCAACCCTACAAACAAGTAGAAATAAATGCTAGTCAAAACATAACGAAGAGTTTTTATACCATTTCAACTAGTCAATATGCATCAAGGGCTCCGCTCCTGATGGTCAACAGTACCAAATAGACTACGGTGCTATGCCGATGAGAAAGACTAAACCCTACAAACCAGTAAAAATCAGTACTAGTCAAAATAATATTTAAGAAAATATTTTGACCATTTCTACTTAACATGTACTTACAAAATTACGTTCTCGTCATTTTTTTTTTTGCACGTGCCTCTACACATCTTTTACGTCATATCTAAACGTGATAGTCAGATTAAACCAAACTTGTCTATCAATTTACGCATTGAATTTGTAATGAATAGTGTATCAAACACCATAATTAAATTTGGGTAATACCTTTGAATGGTTTTTTCCACTGAATGACTCTTTTGCCACTGAGGGTTAAATAATTTTGTATTATTTACAAATGGCTTTGGTTTAACTGTTTACCAAATTAAATAAAAATCACAAACCAAAAAAATGTATTTTCTACCCAAAAAAGGTAAATGTCTACCAAAATTTGACACCCTATTTTATACTTAAACGCATACATTTATTCAATTTTACGTTAGCCAATTAAAGTACATGACACCAAAAATAATATAATTATCTAATAAATAGTAAATGTTTACCAAAATTTAAACTCCAATTTATACCGAAATGTTATCTAAATACTACTATTTAATTACTCTAATAAAATAAATGCTCCTTAAAAAAGTTTTGTTTTCCCAAAATAAGCTAAGTTTTCCCAAATTTTCATATTTTAAATTTATGACGCAGATAGTGTGTCGTTTCTGGCACATCGCCGGCCGCTGCCGCGGCACACTCGCTCCGCTCGCTCGGCTCGTGCGTTGTGGTCAAAGTTCTAACCTAACCTAACCTAACCTGGCGCTTTCCGCGCCAGGTTCGAACAAACTATATCTAACGGACCTATAAACTAAGATTTTTTGGGTACACCTCTAGTGAAGTTCAATGACATGACACCAAATTTATAACTACGTTTCATTGCAGGCGTTGTAATTTAAATTGGTAGCATTGGCGCGTAAATTGGGTGTACTGAATTTGGTAGACATTTACTAATTTTGGCTTTCGATTACACTTTAAAGTATGAGCATAACTTTATCAGATAAACGCACTTTTTAAATTGCGTTGCGGATATACTTTTTTACGCATTTGTTTTTTGGTACACTATTCATTTGTTGGTATACCTTGTCGTTTTAAGGTAAACGTGTTTAGGTATTCAAAACTGATTTTGGTATACAATATATTTGTTCCCTTTACAAATACGCAAAGTAAAACAATATTTCAATAAAAAATACATTTCTTTAATGTAATCTAATTCGGCTTAAATTCTCAAATATGTAAGGAGTTACAAAGCTAAAATTAAAAAATAAAGTAATAGGTAATAATTACTTGTAAGAATAATTAAAATTGAGGTATTGTATTTTACGGGCTCTTTACCATCCGATTCAACTAAACAATAATTAGGCGCTCGTAGAACTTCATGAAGCAATTTCACTGACCCCTGACTCTCGCTCGTATCATCATGCAATAATTACATTGTTTTCATAATGTTAGGTACACAAAAACACGCCAAGATGTTAAAAATATATTTCTATTCTGTTATTTCCAAGAAAAAGGTAAGTAAAATACATACTCGCTGATGTCTATAAAAACAACTATTTAAAACTGAGCGCCTAACAACAATGTTAACTAACGTCTTGCAAATCTGTAAATTTGCTCTCATGCAATTGATGTATCATAAAAGATACAATCAAATCCATTTAATTCAATTATTTATTTTTAAGTAGGTATAGTTGTATCTATGAACTGGCATGTGATTATTTTGGTAGGCATCTTCAAAATACTAGGTACATGTTACAATAATAATGTTCTGCGAGTTTCACTAAATGAAGAATGTACTGCCTTTTGCGAACATCAATCGAACATCGGTATAACACTGTGTAAATGACCTGCAAATATATTTTTAGTCCAAAAGTTCATGAAGTAGGATCATCATCAACATAATCCTATAAATAACTTTACTGGTTTTATAGGATTTTATCGGTAGCAATAGGTTTTTATTGCCTAATGAATTGAATGCTCAGTAATATGTTAGACATCATGACATGTGCTCAACCTTTTGCTTCATAAGCTGGTGGCTGACCTTCTTGGCGAAGGAGATGTTATATCTCTGATAGTTACAAATAGTACCTAACTATAAAAACGACCAAAAACCTGATAATAATAAAAAGAGTGTAGATCGTAGCAGCCGTGTTACTGGCTCTCACGAGTAAATCTTATTGGTGTGTATCATTCTGAACTTTTCCTGGTTTTCATTATTACTGCTTGGCGTTAATTAAAACCATTTAGCTCCTTAAATTAGTTTATTTGGTGTAGGTAATTAGTACAGACTAAATAATGACTACTTAGATAATACATACATAGATTTGGACAGAATCAAACTATTTAGTATATTATAATCCATATCATTAATTTATATGGTGTCAGTTAACCTCAATTATGACGAAACAAGTATCACTTCACATTACAGAACAAAGTGTATTTTGCACTGTTTTACATCACTCATCCGGGTGAGCCCTCGCTCCCCACCAAGTAGTTTTACCGGGACCGATTAACGTAGAGACCATTTTAAAAATAAATAAAAAATATTATATCACTTTATATATAAAAATATTATATCCGTCGAGGTGTTAAACAAGGTGATCCACTTTCGCCCAAACTTTTCACTTCAACTTTGGATAAGATATTCAGAACAGTCTCACAGTCGTGGTCCTCTAAAGGCATAAACGTCGGCGAAAAAATCTAACTAATCTTAGTTTTGCGGACGACATTGTCCTGTTTTCCACTTCAGCCGCAGAATTTGAGACCATGCTACAAGAGCTAAGCGAGGCAAGCCTTGAGGTTGGACTAAAAATGAATATGACGAAGACTCAACTCATGTGCAACAGTACCAAGCGTAAAGTCGAAGTAGGCGGGCAGATAATACATTATGTCGATGAGTACACATACTTGGGTCAGATAGCATCCTTCGAAAACAGGCAGGACAAAGAAGTCGAAAGACGAATCCAAAACGCCTGGAAGAGCTACTGGTCCATGAAGGAGCTTACAAACTATTCAATGTTTTTGTCTGTTTATGTCATTAATTTTTTTGTGCAATAAAGTATATATTATCTTTTGTCTTTATCTTTATCTTATGAAGGGAGACCTTCCGTTGGCTCTTAGGCGAAAACTCGTCGACATGTGTATTCTGCCCGTCCTGACGTACGGCGCACAAACATAGTCTTTGACTGAAGCGAACTCAAGGTTTGCCAACGTGCCATGGAGCCCAGCATACTAGGTGTTAAAAGGATCGATCGGATTAGGAACACAACCCTGCGCTCCAAAACTGGCATAATAGATGTTGGCAAGAAAACTGCGAAACTGAAGTGGGACTGGGCGGAACATGTCTGCTGCATGCATAGCGACAGGTGGGCTAAATTAGTAACAGACTGGGTGCCACAAGATGGACGCCGTCGTCGTGGCCGACCTCGGAGAAGATGGCGAGATGACTTTGATGTTTTTCTCCAATTTTGGCAGTTGGAGGCCCAAGATCGAGACGGGTGGCGCGAAAGAAGGGAGGCCTTTGCATTGCAGTGGGACATTACACAGGCTAAATAAATAAAAAACACTTTACATTATTTTTGCATGTTATTTTATGCTAGAGCTAAGACTGTGCAGGGCTGGCGCTCGGTTGGTTCTGCGTGTCATTATGTTCGGTGGGCTGGTACCCGTTCTTGTCAGCGACGAAGCTCACGGAGATGTGCTGGCCGTCTGGAGCCAAGTAGCTGTAATTGCCTCTCACCAGCAAGCCTTATTAGTCTGTATCGTTTTGAATTTGTCGTGGATTTTTATTTTTACAACAGTGGATTGTTCTGGCTGTAATAGTACTTGAATCTTTTAGATCTTTAGCAATAGCGAAATGTTTGACACGAAACAAAACTATTCAGGTCCTTATCATTAATTTATTTGGTGTAAGATAAGCTTAATTATGACATGACGAGTATCACATCACATTACAGTACAAAGTGTATTTTACACTATTTTACATCACTTTACATTACTTTTCATAATATTAAATGCTTTTTATAGCTAAGACTGTGCAAGGCTGGCACTCGGTTGGTTCTGCGTGTCGTTATGTTCGGTGGGCTGTTCTTGTCGGCGACGAAGCTCACGGAGATGTGCTGACCATCTGGATCTAGGTAACTGCCTCTTACCAACAAACCTTATTCGTCTGTAACGGTTTAAATTTATGGTGGATTTTTATTTTACAGCAGTGGATTGTTGTGGCTGTGATAGTACCTGAATCTTTTAGATAATAGGAAAATTTTCGACACGAAACAAAACAATTCAGTTCCTTAACATTAATTTATTTGGTGTAAGATTTAAGCTCAATCATGACGAGAAGAGTATCACATCACATTATAGTACAAAGTGTATTTTACACAATTTTACATTACAGTACAAAGTGTATTTTACACTATTTTACATCACTTTTCATAATTTTTCATAATATTTTATAAAGACTGTGCAGGGCTGGCACTCGGCTGGTTCTGCGTGTCGTTATGTTCGGTGGGCTGGTACCCGTTCTTGTCGGCGACAAAGCTGACGGAGATGTGCTGACCATCTGGAGCCAGGTAGCTGTAACTGCCTCTCACCAACAAACCCTGCTGCTCTGTGTCGTTCTTGTACTCGCCCTGCTCCTGCCGGACCGTCCCGTCACTCGTTTCGAACCTGATGACAAAAAATATGATGAGGCAACTATTCAGACGAGCGAGACCATCTTTGACAGCCGATGTGGCGTAACGGTTAGTACCACTGCCTGCGACGCAGAGGTTCCGGGTTCAATTCCCGGTGGGGTCACTCACAAAGTTGAATTTGTTCCCAGTCTGGTTAGAACATTGCAGGCTGAACCACCTGATTGTCCTCATTGTCCGAAAAGCAAGATGGTACCGTGCTTCGGATGGGAACGTTAAGCCGTCGGTCCCGGTTGCTGTCTATAATGGCGGTCTTTACACAACCATGTCTACTTGCAGTAGGCGGTTGAAAACCTCTAACACCAGGGTTTATCGGGTCGTTAGACGACTTGGTTTCCCATTTGAAGAAGAAGACTATCTTTCTGGGTTTGGAAATCTCCAAAATTGAATATTTTAGCATAAAATACGAAATGGGATGATTTTACAATTCGCATTAATCCAACTTTATATACTTACAAACGCAGGACAGAATTAGTTTACTACTTTTCTACCCGACTCTACATCAATTTTTTATGCCTATAATTTCTTCGGGCGGTTTTCGGGCCGAGTTGAATCCGGGCTGGCTTGAATCTACTCCGGTGGCTCTCGCACGGCGTTTATGTATTTCCGTTCATAAATTCATATTTTGTATGTCTACGTGAATGACTGAGTGTTTACATAATTATATACCTCATTAATTTATCAAAAATCGTGCGACAGCCATTTAGAAAATCTACCTTATAATAACACTGTATCTAAAAACGTATTTCTAAGTATTTATTAAGAAAAAAATTAGAAACCTCCAAACTCAGGGCCTAACAGTCAATTAAAGCAATACACTTCGAGAACATTAGAAACATGGAATTATGACATTAGGGTCTAAAAAACTGAACACGTTATTGTTACGAAATAAATCATCTCGATGATGTTTTAAATTGAGGAAATAAAATGAAATCACATTAAATCTAAACTAATATAATAAAGAGGAAAACTTTGTTTGTTTTTTTGTTTGTTTGTTTGTTTGTTTGTATGTAATCGATAAGCTCCGAAAATACTGGACCGATTTCCAAAATTCTTTCACTATTAGAAAGCTACAACATCCCTGAGTAACATAGGCTACTTTTTACCACGGGAAAATTCCTCATTCCTACGGGAAAACGGTTAGCAGCAGGAAAACGGGGAAATAAAGCAGATATTACCCAAATTGGCCAAACCGCTTTACCGATCCTCGCGAATTTTGGCACTGATATTACTATCATATAAAAGACGGACATGGTCAGCCCTCGAGGATCTGGAGTACCTGATGAAGACCACCAGCATCCCATATAAACTATAAGAGATACAGTCATGGCTTCATAGAAAAAGTTGTTCACCATGACGGGCCGCTTCTGCTGGCACATGGTCATCGAGGATCTGGAGTACCTGATGTAGACCACAAGCATCCCATCTAAACTATAAGAGATAGGGTAATGGTTTCAAAGTAAAAGTTATTCAGCACGACAGGCTGCTTCTGCTGGCACATGGTCACGAGGGTCTGGAGTACCTGATGTAGACAACCAGCATCTCATCTAAACTATAAAAGATTCGGTAATAATGGCTTCAAAGTTAAAGTTATTCAGCATGACGGGCCGCTTCTGCTCGCACATGGTTACGAGGGTCTGGAGTACCTGATGTAGACCACCAGCACCCCATCTAAACTTTATTAGACTCGGTAATGGCTTCAAAGTTAAAGTTATTCAGCATGACAGGCCGCCTCTGCTGGCACATGGTCATGATGAGTAACTTCTGCTAGAATGGATTAATGGACTTTTTACTTCAGGCAAAGATCCCATTTCTACGGGAAAACAGGTAAGTAGCAGCGAGTGAAACCGCTGGGCGGGCCGCTAGTATATTATATGTGTACATATCAACATCGTAATTTCTACATGAATCTTTTTTGTTGGACCATTTATTTATTTTCATGGATAAACAAAATACCTTAGTAAGTAAGGGGTTTTCAATACAAAATTTGTCCTATTTACTGAAACCGATAAAAAAAATTTAGAAGAATGAATTTGCATGTCCTAAATAAGTCTGTTATAACTTATAACATATACAAGTCATTGTTACGCGCTTTAATTACAAATTAGGGGAATGGCGCGCGGGGCGCCTTTACAAATGGCTCACTCGGTACTAGCGACGATTTTAACGCTTACTGACTTTAACTGGTAATACATGGAATCTCTTACCGTGGGGGTCGTAAGAGGCGACCAAGGGATAAAGCCAACCCAAACAGCCAGGGCCAGCCGTATGGTGGCGGTTAATCCACCACAAAAGCATTCCCAAGGAGGGTTGACGTCAGGCAGGCGGCCGGTCGTAAAATTAAGCCAAATCCTTTTGCAACACGATTTTGTGTTCAACAAAACGTGTTGCGCCAACCCCAAGTAATTGGGATATGGGCAGGAAGGTGATGATGACATGGAATGTCAAAGGAACTCAAGGTACCGCGCCATCACCTTAATTTTGTGCTCAATCAAGGTAACTACGAAGATGGTTGCCACGAATGTCATAGGTATTTCTTGTATTTAAATTGGCTCAGAAACATAATTATGACGTTCTTGTATCAGATTTGATATTGTTATATACGTTGAGAATTTTAACAGTTAGAACCCTGGCTATGTAACAAGTGACAATCCCGTAAAACCTTGGTCGAGTGATCCTTCTGTTAACTCTCTGTTTTGTACCTGAATGTTTACTCACCAGGTGGCGTATAGGTCATGAATACATTACATACTAAAGTTCATAAACGATTTGTCCTTTGCCGACATTGGCACTGTTAGCACAGTGGCCTAAAAAAATAAAATTTCAATTTATACCAACAAATTAAGTTACGTTTTTTATCGACGGTCGTTCTTTTCAAGTAATTATAAAAGACTGGATTTAGCATAACGAATCAACAGTTATTTACTTTTAAACCATCATCAAACATAGTGATAAGGTAGGTAAGGTAGTAACTCAAAGTTGTACCCATTGACGTCTACTTCAGAGTCTTGTTTGACGATCTGGACGGTTTGGAGAATGCGAGCCAGCCGGCGTTTGCGGCGTTCAGCGTGATATTAGCAGGGTGATGCTATACTAACCCAGCATCACACATAGTGATGAGGTAGGTACTTACTCAAAGTTGTATCCATTGACGTCTACTTCAGAGTCTTGCTTGACGATCTGCACGGGAGAATGCGAGCCAGCCGGCGTTTGCGGCGTTCAGCGTGATAGTAGCAGGGTGATGCTATACTAACCCAGCATCACACATAGTGATAAGGTAGGTACTTACTCAAAGTTGTATCCATTGACGTCTACTTCTGAGTCTTGCTTGACGATCTGCACGGGAAGCTGCGAGCCGGCTGGCGTTTGCGGCGTTCAGCGTGATGCTATTCTAAACCAGCATCACAGATAGTGATAAGTGTTGTAGGGTGATAATGATAAGGTATTTACTTACTCAAAGTTGTACCCGTTGACGTCTACTTCGTTGTCTTGCTTGACGATCTGCACGGGAGGCTGCGAACCGGCCGGCGTCTGCGCATCGTTCTGTTGGGGAAGCGCGCACACTAGCGCCACGGCAAGAGCGAGTACCATCTGGAATAAACTCTAGTTATCACTCCATTTAAGGCAACTTATTCTAAGGATACCTCTAGTTATTACTCAATTTCAGGCAACTTATTCTAAGGAAACGCGCTTGTTAAGAATTGGACTACATAATCAATTTAAATTTGTATGATAATTAATTGAATAAAGTATATTTTCTATTATTTTTTCGTTTCTTCTTGTAAAAAACAATCAACATAAGTATTCAAAATCGCTCATTCACATTTTTTTTAGTTTTCACGTGAAATATAGTGCACTATCGCAAACAAATCGACCAACTTATACTGGCTTTTTGAAAAACCAGTAGGAACAAGTTGGTCCTTTAATAGAAAGTGGATAATGGAATAAGGCGAAAGTAAAAAAAAATAGGAGTGTCATATTAGATAGAAAAGTAGAAATTTTGAAAAGCTTCCACAGTGAAATTCCAATACAATCTCACATTACTTACTAGTTTCATCATCTCTGTAACTTCGTCTGTAAGGCTGGAGGATTGCTGAATGACTATTGCACTGAACACTGAAGTGACAGGTTGCGCTTTAAATATCGACTTTGTGTTGACAATAGAGTGTTTCGAAGTTTCATTGCAAGTGAGGCTTCGACCTCTGTAAAACAGTAGATGAAGCGCTGTGATCAAAGTGAGACGAGGGATAGGAGACACGCTAATATTTTGGTTCGGGGTTTGCGATTGCAACTAGATTCTAACTTCTCATATAACATTGATCTCTCCGACCTATTTATTACATACGATACGTAAGTACGTAGCTACTACTTATTTATAAAAAATCACAAAATAGCTACCTGAGCAGTGCCAAGATAATTTACTTTAAATATGCATCGGTACACCTCATGTAATATCATGAAATGCGCTCTCTTGTCTACGTGCCTGCAAAACGTGAATTGTTAACAGCTGATAATTTTACCTTACTGTTAAAGAACCACGTAGATAATTGACAAATAGCTGAGCATCAGATAGGCTTAATGCTTCGCTTAGGTAGGTTGCATAGCTTCGTCTGCATTAATTTTAGGTCTAAGTGATTTGAGGTGTTAATCACAATCGCGTGTGCCTAAATCATACAGTTTATTTAAGGTGATCCTCCAAAACGTGGCAGACGCTTGTCAATTGTGTAAATGTAACTGTTTGCTTCTATTGGCTTACAGCTTGACCTAAATGCAATTATGTTTGTTTTGTATACAATCTGTGATATAGGATTGTGAGTAGGTATACCTATATTAGTTTTCTTTTTATATTTGGAATGACTAGGAGTAGACGCACTGCGACTGTGGAGTTCCGTCTCAAACTATGGCACATTTACAGGCTTGCCCTCTATTACCGGTCACCTGCAGTAAAGAAGATCTGAACTTGGCGACTGATAATGCCATTGCCGTCGCCAAGTACTGGCAGGACAAAATCTAAGTTCGAACTATTGACACTATGAAGAAGAAGATTTAAAATAACTTTGAGTAGGTACCTCTAATTAAAATTCGATACAACGAATCCGGATAGATACAATACACCTGTGAAAAACTCTGAACCCTCATTTAATATGTAGGTAGATATAAGTTTGACCAAAAGAATGTTATGTATGTGCTTCTTCTTGATTCTCAAATAAGAAGATTTACAATAACTAGACAACTGGTTAAAATATTTTGGAGTTCGTTAAACGTACGAAAATCTTAATCAAAACAAGAGTTTAATTATGAATTTATAATTGTAATACAAACACAGGTTTAAAATATTTGAATATAACATCTAACTTAGACGGGAAACATAAGTACGTAACGACATTTGCGTGTTATTTTTGCGCTGCGTATGTGATCCGACGGTGATCTCATACAAATACGGTTTATGTCAAACGGTTTGACAGACGCATTCGTCGATGCAGCGTTGTGCAATGTACAATGCTACTAGGTTTGTCTGCCAAACCTTTTGATATAAGCTGTATTGAAAGTAAGGTAAAAAATCACATTTTCCTAACGTATGCGATAGCGCTGCGCAAAAATTACGCACAAATGGACGTTACATGTGATTCTTGTCTACCATCGATGCGAATTGGGTACCAAGTTAGCGTATAATATTGTGAGTCAATGTATAAGGTCAAGGATGCTTAGTTAAATATAATATTTTTGTTTGTTAAGTTAACGTTTTTTTAAATTCGTATAATTTTGGTAAGGCCTCCTTTTGTCTGGTCTGGAATACGTTTCATAAAAATTAAGCCTTGTATTATTGTCGCTATAGATTCGAAAATTGGACTATCATTTCTTAATTTAACTATTTTAATGTTTCTTTGTACTTTAGTTTAATTTAATTGTTTTTTTTTTATTTAATTTATGTTGTTCTTAAGTAAAAAAGCAATTTGGATATTTGATATCTTTAAACATTCGCAAATTTTGAACACATTTTAATCATTAAGATTAATTGTATTTCGTATTTATTAGGTGTAGGTAATTGTATTTCGACATTAAAACTCTTTTTTATGCCTATTTAGTTATTTAAATTAATATATTTCGATTTAGGTATTCGTTTCGGCCGCGAAAATTTGCAAATGCTTGTAATTCTTACCAGGTATTTAAATGTTTGTTAACACCATAATGGATTTTAGGAAGCTTTTATCGTGTCAAACTATGGATTGAGAAGTACATGTGAGAACCGTCTTTAGACTAAGAAAAAGTCTATTGACGCTTTTATCAATAATTTGGATAAAATAAATTTGACAATGTAGCAAAGTAATAGTTATAGTTCTACATGCATGACACAGTAAGTAGGATTAAATTCAAACTAAAGACTGCCTTTTTAGATTATACAGGGTGGGCCAAAAGAAGTCATCCGATGTGATTTGCCTTCCATTTTTTTATTAGTCAATAAAATTTACTTTTGTTTTCGGAAATCAATCTTTTGAAGATTCAATATTTATGTAATTAAGGTTTTAAAAAAGATATTGGTCAAATTGCCACCTCCTGAGTCAAATCAAAAATGGTCTCTGAAAAGCTCCCTTCTCGTGTTAAAACGACACCCATTTTTCAAAAATTATGTTAAAATAAATTTTGTTATCACTGAATAATCCTTCGAAGATGTGAAGTCAATGCTATTAAATAAAAAATAAAGAAAGCAGTTAGATGTTAACTCCAGACTGGATGCAAGTTGGTGAAAACCAATCCACAGGATTTGGTTATTGAACCAGTTGGCCAGAATTCATCCAATTGTATTTTTGATAGCTCAAGATTACAAATTACAATTCATGAAACAAGTCCCTGAAGCTACCACAAACGAAAAAAAAACATGGTTATGAATGTATGGAAATTAGCATGTTAAAAGTTAAAACGTACGGCAGAGATGGCAATTCTACTAATTTCTTTTTAAAAACTAAATCACATAAATTCTACATCATCGAAAGACTTATTTCCGAAAATAGTCTTCGATTTTAATGTCTAATAAAAAATGGGAGTTGTTTCTCATAGAGTGATTACTTTTGGCCCACCTTGTACATTACAAATCTACTGGGTGTTACAAAACAACCAATAAAGGGTCTTTCTTCAGCACCAGAGAAATCACTGTCTTGGCCCAAAATTTGCACATCTTGCTATTATAGAGGAACAGTATTTTTTATATGGTTAGTACGGCTATTACTGCGATTGGAGAAGCAATAAAAAATTATAGGGATATTACGCTTTTTTTATAAAAAATATATATGCCCCCCAAATTGACGCTCTCTGGCGTGTCCGAAAGCTGACTTGCTACATTCATGGGTTTATATTTCGATAACTATTTATGATACGAATTTGTGACGATGTTCACAGACCTTTTATATGTTCTAGTTTAACTACAATTAATATTTAACCATACTTATAACAGTTTAGCGAGTTACAGAATAAAATGTCTCTGTCCGCGTAAAATCCTGGGATTCTCTGGCGCGTAAAAAACATCGCACACATCACTAGTCTTTGTAGGTACGCTGTCGGCATCCCGGCTACTCAAAGAGTCAGTAACGCCGCAGCAGCGGAGGTGTGTGCACTCGTGACTCGATGTTACATTTTGGATTCATCGAGGTAATCAGGTGTTATTCTGGCTTTGGTACACCTATACATTTGATTTCTCTGGTAAAGTTAATAATTAATTGATCAATCATAATGTTGTGATTTTGTTAAAGAAATGTAGCTTTTTGGGTGGTGAGCTGGTTGTGTAATTACGATTATATTCGCTTTTACGGTTTAAGGGTTATTCTAAATAATCACTACATTTTGCTTTCTCTGGCATTGATTTCTCTGGCGAAAATGCCAGAGAAGTAAAAATTGCCCGAATTGTACAATTGTGATCTGTGTCGAGCCTGCGAGCATACAACAGCTACGCTAGCCTGCCCCGTGGCTAGGTCTGTGGCCGCTTCTGCTCACAGCGCTGCGAGCAGACAACAACCACGCTAGCCTGCTAGGTTGCTAGATCTGTGGCCTCTTCTACACGCAGTGCTGCGAGCAAACAGCAGCCACGCTAGCCTGCACTGTGGCTAGGTCTGTTGCCGCTTCTGCTCACAGCGCTGCGAGCGGACAACAGCCACGCTGGCCTGCTCGGTGGCTAGGTCTGTGGCGAGCCTGCGAGCAGACAACAGCCACGCTAGCTTGCCCGGTGGCTATGTCTGTGGCCGCTTCTACACGCAGCGCTGCGAGCAGACAACAGCCACGCTAGACTGCCTGGGGGCTAGGTCTTTGGCGAGCCTGCGAGCAGACAACAGCCATGCTAGCTTGCTCGGTGGCTAGGTCTGTGGCCGCTTCTGCTCACAGCACTGCTAGAAGACAACAGCAACGCTAGCCTGCCCGGTGGCTAGGTCTGTAGCGAGCCTGCAAACAGACAACAGCCACGCTAGCTTGCCCGTTGGCTAGGTCTGTGGCCGCTTCTGCTCATAGCGGTGCGAGCAGACAACAGCCACGCTATCCTGCCCAGTGGCTAGGTCTGTGTAGAGCCTACGAGCAGACAACAGCCACGCTAGCCTGCCCGGTGACTAGGTCTGTGGCCGCTTCTACTCGCAGCGCTGCGAGCAGACAACAGCCACGCTAGCCTGCTCGGTGGCTAGGTCTGTTGCCGCTTCTGCTCACAGCGCTGCTAGAAGACAACAGCATCGCTAGCCTGCCCGGTGGCTAGGTCCGTGGCGAGCCTGCAAACAGACAACAGCCACGCTAGCTTGCCCGTTGGCTAGGTCTGTGGCCGCTTCTGCTTTTAGCGCTGCGAGCAGACAACAGCCACGCTAGCCTGCCCGGTGACTAGGTCTGTGGCCGCTTCTGCTCACAGCGCTGCGAGCAGACAACAGCCACGCTAGCCTGCTAGGTAGCTAGGTCTGTGGCCGCTTTTACTTGCAGCGCTGCGAGCAGACAACAGCCACGCTAGCCTGCTCGGTGGCTAGGTCTGTTGCCGCTTCTGCTCACAGCGATGCGAGCAGACAACATCTACCCTAGCCTGCCCGGTGGCTAGGTCTGTGGCCGCTTCTGCTCACAGCGCTGCGAACAGACAACAGCCACGCTAGCCTGCTAGGTGGCTAGGTCTGTAGCCGCTTCTACTCGCAGCGCTTCAAGCAGGCAAAAGCCACGCTAGCCTGCCCAGTGGCTAGGTCTGTGGCGAGCCTGCGAGCAGACAACAGCCACGCCAGCACGATAAATAATGACTGACATTAGTAAATGATACAAATAACGAAATTAAAGTTACGAGTTTGATTTCTCTGTCCTATTTGATTGATTTCTCTGGCGAGATTTTTTTAAACTTGTTTTTCTCTGGAACTATAAGTGAGAAACGAGGGCCAAAGGTATCATTTTTTATCTTTTGAGATATGTTTTCAATATCCATTGGTATTATTTCAATTAACTCAAAATTCAAATTCGCCAGAGAAATCACGTGAATTTGCATGGTCCGGAGAAATACTCTAAAGCTGAAAGGAGGTGAAGGTACTTGTAAAACTGAACAACTTTCCCTATGGAACATGGGTCGAAATACGAAAAAAAAATTTGGACCTCCCATACAAAATGAACTCCATTTGTATGGGAGTTTTTATGGGTTGTTTTGTAACACGTTGTATAATGAGTAAATGCAAATAACTTTATAATTTAAAAACACGCTTTTGTGGAAAAACAATTTTCCTATACAAAACATAGCCTATGACAATCGAGATAATGTAATGATTCTTCCTTTTCACATAATTCCCATGAATTGAATCTGTACAGTGGTTAAAGAGTTACAGTGGTTTAAAGTAACGCACCTACATACATACATGAACCCTGAAAACATTACAGTCCTTTTTTGTGGGCAGCCGTGTAAAAAATACAATTATAGAATGTATGAATGGCAGGAATGTGGGAAAGTATGTATATTTGATTAGCAAATATTTGTTAAAAATATTTTAAGCATTTTATTTTCACAAGACTACAGCATCATGTTTAAAAAGGTTTAGTCCTTTGGAGATAGATACCCTAGTACACCCTGCATTGCATAGTAATCAAATATGTTTTCATAATGTGGAAGTTGACCTCTAGGATTATCCGTACTAAGTAACATATCGACAGTGGAAAGGCTATATCGCTTAACCGCCAATTTAGTAGTTTGGAGAAAACGACGATTAAAGTTTTTTATTTACTAAAAAAAATCATATCTTTTTTTCTACTGACATTATAAAGATAAAATTATATTTTTTTATTAATGTGTTTTGTAAATCCACATTGTTCAATTGTACTTTGCATTGCCGGTTTACGAATTAAGTGTCGCTTAAGCGATAATTACTTGATTCTTAAAAGTTTACAGTCAAGCAAAAATCGCTAAACGACCAAGACATTGTACAAATACTGAAAAAGCTAATGACTAATATAAAATAATACTGGATTCACAATACATTTTCGATTACTAACCAACCAAATTGATAAGTTAAGAGAGTATAAACTTGTCTAATAAATACCAATTACTCATATTATAACCAAGAAAAATGGCCTTATGAAGTAATTAGTTTTTATATTTTTCAAAATTATTACTAACTAGGCGGCATCCGTAAACTTCCTTTCGCTTCGTTCCTTACACTGCTAACTCCGACTTGTTGATTGGGTGGTTCGTCAGTAAATTTTTTTGAAAGAGAAGCATTTTAGCATTTCTATACCTTAACTGAGCCATACTGAGCTCTCTGATTTCCACATTACGATTTTCAATTTCTTTGTTCTAGCAAAAACGCCCTATCATTTGATCAACTTCAATATGGAGCCGTTTACATATTTACTATCATTAATGCGAAATCGTGGGTATTTACATAAGGTACCTTCCTTCTCCAGAACAGAACTTTGATGTCTATTGTCTTTCTGAAGTAGAAACGGTCCATCATGATGATAAATTTTTTCTTTGGAGCTAATTGCAATGTTTAATAGTTTAGTTAGATGGGCTATTGATGTTCAGTGCTAATGAAAGCAGTCTATCATGCCACGCTAAACAACGTTTGCTATCTCTTAAAATTTGGGTGATTTTCTGGTTATTCAAACAGGTCCTCCAGAACCTAAGTAGAAATGGTTCCCCATGCAGATAAAAGTTTACTTTTAAACCATTTTCAAATCCGTTACCTATAGTTTAGCCGAGCTTCGGGTTCCACATCAAGTAGTCTCAAGTGGCCATCGCCAGCAGAAGAGGCTATCGTGCTGATCACCTTTTTACTTTGGAGCTATTTCTCTATGTTTAGCTGGGCTCCTGTTGGTCTACATAATGTACATCAGACCTTCTACTTATGTCAGCAGAAGCGGCCCATCAAGTTGTTCAACTTTTGCTTTAAAGCCATTTCCGTATCGCTTTTTTTTTTTTTTATTTATTTATTAAACTTTATGCACATCTGTACAATGGCGGACTTAACGCCAAAGGCGTTATCTCCCAGTCTACCTTAGGGCATGTGGAAAAAACAGGGCAGGTGCAATAAAAGCTTTACAGAATAACTACAAATCAAAAATCATACATTTAAACAAACAACAAAAACGGAAGTTATAATATAATGTTTATAATATTATATATACATAACCTCAAATACACACTAATACATACAATATATATAATTATATACACTAATACATACAATATATATATATATAAACCTTATCAAGGACATTATTAAAAGTTTATAAAAACCAACCGATGAAACATAGTGAAAAATGTTCCTAAATTACACACGAGATGACTTTATTTCAAGTAATTTTAAAAAGTGTTCACGCAATCTGGCCTTGAACACTGGCCGACTTGGAGCTTTTCTTATATCCAGAGGAAGTAAATTCCACAGTCGAACTGCTTGAGAAGCAAACGATTTGTTTAGAAATCCCGTATTATGGCGTCTCGGTGCTAACAAGAGGTTTCCCGATGATCGTGTTTGGCGTTCATGCGAATCGCAAAGAAACTGAAAAAAGTCACTCAGATACGGTGGCGCGCTGGGATCATTTAGAACCGTATACAGAACACAGAGCATACGCACGTTCCTACGCTCACGAATCGGAAGCCACTTTAACTGCGAGCGGTATTGTGACACATGGTCATACTTGCGAAGGCCAAATACAAATCGTATACACCAGTTCATCAGTCTATCGAACTTGTTCAACAGATCGGCATTCAAGTCCACATAGCATACATCAGCATAATCAATGATGGGGACTACCAACGCCTGGACCAATAAAAGCTTTGTATGCATTGGAAGGAAATTTTTCATTCTTGAGAGGGAGCGCAGTGACCAGGTAACTCTTTGGCTTACTTGTGCCACCTGTGGGATCCAGGTAAGGGAGGAGTCCAAATTAAGACCAAGATTACGAACATTGGGACTAAGGGGCACCGTCATGCCGTCGAATAAAATAGCGGGCAAGTCATCTTGGGTAATGCGTTATAACAGTCGAGAGCTCCCAACCAAGATCGCTTGAAATTTAGTGGGGTTCACCTCTATACCAAAGTTTCCCGACCAGTCTCTTATCGCCTCAAGATCACGATTGACCTCTTCGATCGCCTCATCCACGCTGTCGATATCCGAATGGGCATATATCTGGAGGTCGTCGGCGTAAAGATGATAGGAGCACCGGAGATTCGCAGTAATGAGATTAATGAATATTGAAAAGAGCAAAGGCGAGAGTATCCCACCCTGCGGAACCCCGGCACCCACCGAACACCAGTCCGATACTGTGTCGCCAATGCGCACAGCCTGACTTCGGCCACGGAGATAGGACGAGAACCAGTTTAGACCATTCGGACATACTTTGAGGCATTTAAGAACCGATATCAGAATATCATGATCAACCGCGTTAAATGCATTTGAAAAGTCTACTAGGCACATCACGGTGACCCTAGTATGATCCATCGCAGACCTGATATCCTCGGTAACTTTGAGCAGGGCAGAGGTAGTGCTATGCCCTTTACGGAACCCAGATTGATATGGACTGAGAAGGTCATTGGAAAAAATAAAATCTGAGAGTTGTCTATGGGCACTAGCTTCCAAAACCTTTGACAGAAATGGTAGTATAGAAATAGGCCGCAAGTGCTTGGCAACTGTTGGTTCAGAGATTTTTGGAAGTGGCCTGACAAATGCTTGGCGCCAGAGAGCAGGGAATTCGCCAGAACATAGAGAGAAGTTGATCAGGTGAGTGAGTGGGGCTAACAAATGATCAATAATAGTGACAATCATGTAGCGACTGATTTGGTCACAACCAGTTGCATGAGACTTAATATTCATGATTATTTTCCGCACCTCAGTCTCGGTAACCTCCCTAAACTCAAAACCAACATTTGATAAAGAAATTCCGTGTAAATATTTTAATGTCTTGTCTTTAATACCAGGGTCAAGAACCGTTGATGAAGAAAAGTGCCGGTTTATATTATTAGGATCGAAAGTATTTGGAATGCTGACAGTACTATGCTTTTTACCAATACCCAAGGTCCCAAGAAATTTCCAAATATCGGCTGGGGATGATATGGCAACATTATCATGAATATATTTACGCTTGGCAGCCCGTACCATAGTATTACAGCGATTTCTCGCACGTTTAAACTCGGCCCAATTTTCATCACAACGATCCCGTTTAAATCTTCGAAACAATTTATTTCGCCGCCTCATCGCCATGCGAATACCGTCCGTCATCCACGGGGCAGTTGGTCTTTTGATTCAGTTTAGCTGGGCTCCTCGTAGTCTAAATTGGGAACTCCAGCCAGAACCTTGATATCCATGTGATAGTAGAAGCAGACCATCAAGCTACAAACTTTCACTTGTAGCTATTGCTGTATCTCCTATCCTACAGTTTAACTAGGCTTCTATCCAGAAAGAAATCGCCTAAAGAGGAGTTGGAAGATCGAAGACTGATTCAAAGATTGCGAAAAGCGGGACAAGGCTGCATTTGACGTCGATTAATGAAGTTGGAAGTAGCTTGCTGAGGATAGAGATGAATGGAAAGAGCGTATGAGCATTTGATGTGTGTGAAACTCAAGATGATGCCTGTTTCTCTGGTTTTACTAACAAAGGGCAGAAATTGCCATCCTCCAATTCTACCTTCACTTGTATCGGCTTGTGTAGCCATGTAAAGTCTTTCCTCAGACACTGAGTAAATCGTCTGTCGCAGGCGTTTGAGGCCAATGATGATAAGCCAGAGAGGTGGCAAGCTGATACGAAAGTTACGAATTCGGCATAGTTTTGTAAAAGATATAACCCCTCTAGATAATAAAGCCTCTCATATCATGGTTTAAATCTCTGGTGGAAGGTACCTCTATATCCTGAAGAAACAACCGTGCCATTCATTGTCTGAGCACTAGCCTACTCGCCAACATTCTACGTGGAAGTCTCTGACAACAACTGACTCCGGACTCAAGTCGGCCGAAGTAAAGAAAATATGTGTAAATACCTTTCAGAAAGTGCTTGCCAGTGTGGTATAATATCACCTTTATCTTTGACATATATTTCTGTCTTGCCCCACGTGTTCCACTACCTTCACACGCGAGGACCTGGAGAAAGCAATACTATTTCTGGCTCAGTATTGGTAAAAATATATTTATAGCTCCCTAATTGAGAACAAGACTAAGCTCCCAGTGGTCTACATCAGGTACTCCAAATCTTTAATTTCTGTTGTCTGTTGAAGCAGCCCGTCAAACTGAACAACTTTTATACTGAACAACTTTAATCAACTTTGAAGCCATATAACTGTAGCTCTTATAGTTTAGCTTGACCGCCTAATGGTTTACATCAGATATTCCGAACGTTCGATGTCTTTTATTCTTATTTATAACCGGGTTCGAAATATTTTTTAAAACAAATTATTGACTGGTTAAGAATATTAATTTACTAACCTCACTATATCTCAGTAGAAGCAAGCAGTAAATCTGGTACAAATCCAAACAAAATGAAGGCACAAACAAACACAACTTTTTAATCACACGCGATTTAACAAACTCGTCCTCAATGTGGCGCCTACAGCCGCGTACTGAGCGGTAACCGACGAGTTTTGACTTGTTCGGCGCGATCACGTGGTCTTACGCACACAAAAATATGCGGGTACTTTTCTTTCTATCACTTTTGTTTTAAATTTAAATTGCGTAATAGAAAAAGTGTCTTGCATTTTCATTCAAATTTAGACTTATTTGCGTGCTAAACACTAAAGAAGCACCTTTTACTTTCACTAATTAAAAAAAAAATCTTTGCTTCTTCCATAATTTCGCTAAAACATCAATGAATGACGCAAACACAAACACGTAAATGTTACGTATTGATCAACTTGGAATGAAATGCTGCGAGCATTATCGCTAAAGCGCCGGTCTGCTAGCCTTTATCGTTCGAATGAAAATCGCTTAACTGCCATTGACCATATTTTTGCAATAATTTTAAATCACTTATCTCCATAAAAAAGTAGTAAAAGAGAAATCACAAAACGCTAATACTTATAAACATCAGATTCAACAACCTATTAAGAGGTGTAAACGCCGTTCGTTCAAAAAACACGAAAAATTACGTCGCTTCAGCGATATGACCTATGAAAAATTACTAAAAATTGAGCCGCTTAAGCGCCACAAAAGTGCTCCGATTTGCTTGAAACCTAAACAGATCGACGCAGAAAAAATCGCTGATTCTCGTGATATATATAACTTATATTTTCGACCAAGGTGGCGGTTAAGCGATTTAGCCTTTCCACTGTCGATATAGATGCCTATTATAATACATATTGTATTAAAGGTGTTAAATATTTCAATTGCGCATTATTCATATTGCGAATGTATAAACATAAACGATATAAGTAATGGCAAAGATGAAAGAATACAAAGACATTGCTACTCGATGGCTATATTTTATCGTTCTTTGGTGATAGTCATTCTAGTAAAATCATGTAAGTTTGTTTGTATTGTAAGTATGTGAAAATGCATTTAATTAGCAATTTACATATTTTCACTAGCTTACCTAATCAATTTAAAATGTTTCATCAAAAATCTGTTATACCATATTCATACAGTTTTTTTTGTGCGACATCTTAGCAGAAGTTAAATCGCTTGACTATCAAAAATAACTAAAACTGTAAATTAAAATTCCAAGTAGGTATTTAAGATATGTCAAAATATAATCTGAAAATAATATAATTAAAATAATGATATAAAATAAAGAAATAGTAGTTTTTATAATAAGTCCATTATTTTACAATACGTCATATAAATTGCGTTAGAAACATCCAATATTTACAAAAACATTATCACTTATTTCATCTAATTGCAATCTTCTTCTTTTTCGTGTGGGACACCGAATCGTTCAACGACCCGATGAACCCTGGTGTCAGAGTTTTTCAACCGCCTACTACAAGTAGCAGGCCTCTGACATGGCTGTGTAACGACCGCCATCATAGACAGCAACCGGGACCGACGGCTTAACGTGCCCATCCGAAGCACGGAACCATCTTACTTGCGGACAATCAGGTGGTTCAGCCTGCAATGTCCTAACCAGACTGGGAACAAATTCACAAAGTGATAAATATCAACTTTGTGAGTGACCCCACCGGGAATTGAACCCGGAACCTTTGCGTGGCAGGCAGGCATACTAACCACTGCGCCACATCGGTTGCAATATAAATGTGAGGTTATATTGTTATTGCCCATTGCTGGCCAGTTATCGCGCCAAAAGAGATATAAAATTTGACACATTACTTTTTAATTATTTTTTTAGGAATTAGGTCTTATATGAGCTACATACTAGGTGTAAAATACTCAATAAAATAGCAGATTTATTATTATAACGACTAACCTTGTTAGTTAAAGTCGACACTTATAGAGTCTCGACGTTTCGATGCAATACGTCCATCATCATCGGGAGTCCGACAGGTCGCTCGCGCACGATACCACGGCCCGTCGGGAACTTCAGTTCGTCGTTATAATAATAAATATGAATTATCCTTCTTCATTTAATAATTTAAAATAGCAGACATACAGATAATTACAGGTAGTGTTGCAGAGAAAAAACCTATCTGTAGTAAATTTTTTTGATTGATTGGCTGCAAATATTTGTGTTCCAAATTCAAATGAATTTTAATCCCTTGGGATTAAATGACCTATTTTAATCCCACTTTAGTGCGACCAAAGCGTAGTTTTTTGAATATAGGGGATGAAAAATGATTTAAACATGCATTTGTGACAACAGTTAACAGTCTTTTATTGAAAAATATGACAACCTGAGTGAAAAATCTTTGGCGTCTCCCCCACTGGACGTTCATTACGTGACGCAGCGCTAACGCATGTGTGTCTGTCAGATACAATATAGGTATCTGGCATGAAACTGAATAAACTTTTGACCTATGAATGACCGTACTATAGTATAGTAATATAAAATCACAAGCAACACCGCGAAACTATTTACTCTTAACATCAACAGTTCCATGTTCATTAAGACAGTCGGATGGAAATCCTAGGTGTTATTTATTTATCATTCGTGCTGATTACTATCTGCCGCTGCATACCTGTATTCCGGATGTCAAATCGATGCAATTATTTACGAATTAGCATGGATGTCTTTGGTATATAAGGTTGCATTTAATTAAGTACAAATATTTTGAGGGCGTGTTCTGCTCACAGAACTGAACACCTTTTATTTGAACTTTTGCTTAAAGAAAAAACATTTGGGTGTCCCATAATTAGTGACACATTTATTCCACATTTTGTATGAGAGGTCCAATTCTTTTTTAAATAGGCCTCTAGAGGAAACTTTTTTATCAATAAGTTGTCAAAGGCTTTTCTCACTCGCACCATATCATTTCCAGCGGTTTGCGGGAAATGGTGATTTTATAAAATCACATACAATACTTAACTGATGTCTCCATAATAATTTAATTGTAACACATTGCCATTTTTATGGTCTTTGTCAAGAACCAAAATACATATAAACAATAATTTTAGTGTTGTGAACAACCGTGAAAACCTAAAAACTTATATTATAAATTATAAGTTAAATAGTTTCATTAAAACTAATAAATCAAATTAATCTTCGCAACCATGGAAGTATATTTTCATAAGCATTGTTTCATCTATCAAATTAATAGATACGTAGATAGATTATGTAATAAAATTTATTGTGTTTTGAATCCGAATTTGATTTGTGGCCATGTCAGAAGTTGACAAAAAGTGGAGGTCTCTCGATTATTCTGAAGAGAGGCTGAGACTTTAATGTAACTTAAAAAGATATCGTACTACGCTTACATCATAATATCGATTCCTTTTTCCTATTTCAGCTTATTACAGTCCACTGTTGGACGTAGGCCTCCCCCAGGGAACGCCATAAGGCACGATCTCCCGTTTTTGCCATCCAGTCGCTACCAGCCGCCTTTTTTAAGTCATCGGTCCATCTGGCCGGAGGGCGTCCAACGCTACGCTTGCCGAGGCGTGGCCTCCACTCAAGAATAATATCGATTACTGCTTCGAATCTTTAGCATTTAAAGATCATTTTTGAGAGTCTACCACCGTAGTAGATTGTTCAAAATGTCTGACATAAGAGTACCTAAGTACATCGAGTCGTTGGAAGAAGAAGAAGAACTTATCGGATAATTTATTGTGGTCATCAGTAAAATAATCATATTAATAATTTTAGATCGTACCTGCTTTGAATATAACATCAAAGATTTTCTGCATTATATGTCATATTCATATGATATTTAACATAATTTGTATATTTTTTTAAAATAAAATACAGTAATCACAACACAATTATTAGAGCTGGGTATTATGATAATTATCTCTTTCTATTTGATTTCCTACTGAGCCTTTACTAGCCCAGTCTTAGAATGTCATAGGTTATTTCTGTATTGCGCCATGCCAGCTTAGTAGCGTCACCTAAATTCTATTCGTGGGTATTGTAAACGCGACTGAAGAATAAATTCATCCAGGGAATATGTAGCAACGTTTCCTTAAATACAACATTTTCCGCTGTGTTCGCTTTTTGCAATTTGCCTGCCACTACACTCTTCCAACAGGGAGGGAGAGACGATGTCTTCATGGCTACATGACTGTAAATGTTAAACATAGTACAAACCTTTTTTCTTGCGTGGGTCAGACAGACCATCTTCGCGTCAGATTTCGTGATGTCAGCCCCTGCAAGTGCACCTCGGAATATATAAAATGAACGATCATACACCACATACTCATTCGTTAGTTTGTGCTCAACAGGAATACTAACCAACATGCTTAAATACGTGAGTCATTATTTTTATCTAAGTAATAATTATCTAAAACCATTGGAGGTCGCTAGTGTTTCTTAAAGTTTATTGTTTACGAAATTTCTATTACAATACACGTGTTTTGTGGAGTGTCTGATTGTGGTTTCTCACTGTGGCGTGGTGTACTTGTTGGATAATACTCAGTGCAGTGACTTAATATATCAAAAGTTTGTATAATATGTGGGCGCAGGATGCAACTTAAGCCTAAAATATTGATTAAAAATGAGATATTTAATCACTTGTTTATAAATAATTAAAAAAAAGTGCATTTCTCAGATGTAAATAAAAAAAGTACTTAAACACACCACTATACTGTTTATTACATTCTACCCACAAAACTTTTACGGTACTCACACACATTTAATTAAACTTAAATAATAACATACCTATAAAGTAGCTTTATTTTCTTTTACTTCTTTGTGGGTTCATTAGATCAGTAGTTTCTTTTTTGCAGTATTTGAAAATATTTTTGTGTTTTTTCTACAGTGAGACTCGTTAGAGACAATTTTAGTTCAGTTTTGTATAAATGTTAGTGAGCAACTATTTAGTATAAAAAATAAAATTTGTAAGCAGAATAGTGTGCAATGTGCATTCTTGCAAATAAAAATTTATTGACTGATTTACAAAAAAGGATTTTGATTTGATAGGTAACGAACCGTTTTCTGTTACCAGGTGACCGTCCTCTGCCTGGTGGCGCTCTGCGTTGCAGTTCCCCAGCAGAACCCCCAGGAGGTCCAGATCCTGAGGTTCGACAGCGACGTCCAGCCCGATGGATACAACTTCGCGTAAGTCTTTTGTTAAATATCATATCAGCATGTAGCGGTTCGCAGCTGGACGTAGGTCTCCCCCAGGGTGTAAAACACGATCTCCCATTTTAATCATCCAGTCATCCATCCATCGTCCAGACAGGGTATCAGTGGAGAGAGCTCGTTTCGGAGGATAAGATCGTCTTTGGCTCGCTGAGGCAGCGGAATTAGTTAGATAGTCATCCATAACCAACCGCTTGGTAAAATAATGGATACCTTATATTTATTTCAGTCCTAATTCACAAATCTTTTACTACACCCTCCACCTTTAAACTCTAAAACCTTAAACCTCTACGGAAATCTTCAGTTAGATCCTAGTCCCAGGAAAATGTGCATAAATTTGCCTACATGTATCTGTGTTTCAAAACGCAGAAGGGAATCATCGTTATTTTAACCATTTAACCTGAGGAAGTTATCTTCATACTTTCTAATCAAACCTAATTAATATAGTCGTTGTATTGTGTAGATACCTAGGTAAGTACTAACACAAAACCTACTTACTTATTATATAACACTAGCTTTCTGTCCCGCGGTTTCACCCGCGTCTTAGTGATTCTTCTAATTCATTCATTCAATTTGGGCTTAGTTACTCACCAAGAGATGTCGCTGTTAGTTTCTAAAACGTGAATCGGCTCAGTCGTGCCACCTATTTCAAAAATATTGGAAAATGCGTGATCCCGTAGGAATGACACATTTTTCCGTGGTAAAAAGTAGCCTTTGTGTTATTCTGGATGCTCTTCTATATTTGTGCAAAATTTCATATCAATCTAATCAGCCGTTTTTGCGTGATGTCGTAACAAACACACACACAAACATCCGCATTTATAATATTAGTAGGATTGTCAGCATAAGTACCTACCTACCTAAACAACAGCAACTAAACATGTAGGTACATACATAAAGCTTATTATTTAGTAGAGAGGCATATTGCAGCTTATTTACTAGCAAAGGCACTAATTAGGTAATCTGTTTTATGTGAATAACAACAAGTCTTAATGCACCTTTGATCCTTGTACTAACTATTTTGTTGAAGTGCTATACACTTTTATCATCCAAGTTATAGCATGTTAGGTAAACTTTACATGTAGGTAAGCTACTTGCGACATGTCATTATAGCTGCCAGTATCTTTTATGATATAAGTACAGGGATTTAATACAATACAGCCCAAGGAGATACTGAAGAAAGAAAATGTAACTTCCTTGTACTGAGGGGTATCCGAATTACCCCCACGTACCCTATGTCCTGTGACTTTTTGGAGTTTCCGAGTTATTCAAATTTTAAAGGAATACAGTACTCACAGTTTAAGGGATTTATATTTTGTTATTGGACATCACTTCTTGGGCTACAAAATACATTCCCAATATGCAATGCTTGCTTTTGCGTATAAATACAAGGTGTAACTAAGACCTCGTATACTAACTAACAATTCATTGTACCACTACACCTACTTACCTATAAAACTGTTTATGGCCACTTTGGATTTCAACTGAGCAAACATCTTTTGTGTCCAGCGTTGTGTAAATATTAGCACAAAGCTTCTGAGACGCAAGCTCATAGGACACAATACTTGTATGTATCCATACACGTTCAACAAACAGAATGTTACTACTTGCCTTTTTGTGTAGGTCCATGTCATGTGTAACGCAATATCAGTCACAGGCACAGATTGGATAGAAATGAAACGAAAGTATTACCATAATATTACTTAATTCATGCTTGTATAACTCTAACACCAGGGCTTATCGGGTCACTCGTTAACTCCATATCCCACATGACAGAAGAACTGAAATTATTTTCGCTCTGTAGTGTTAAATTACTTATATTTAGATTCACAAAAATCCATGAAAAAGTTTCATTTATAATTTTCCTTGCAGCTACGAGACCAGTGACGGAACCTCGCGACAGGAGGAGGGCAAGATTGACAACCCTGACTCCGAGAACGCAGCCCTGACTGTCAACGGCCAGTACTCGTACGTCGCTCCCGACGGCAAGCACTACACCGTGACCTTCACCGCCGGACCCAACGGCTTCCAGCCCAAGACCTCCCTTGGACAGAGAAAGTAGATGAATACAGTAGCTGACACATCAAACTAAACATTTTAACAGGCGACATGCAACACTTTGCAGCAAAGCGGTTTAAACTTACGATGACGTGCACGTGCAGCATATACATGGATGATGTATGCCATTAGGTCAAGATTAAACGCATAAATGCAATATCTCAAACGCTTAGGAGTAAGAAGTCATCTGCATAAAGATTAATTGCGGAACTTTACCTAGATTGTATGAGACATGATAACCTTTGGGGCAAGTCCCCTAGGTAATATTCAAACAATCCGAAGTTCGACGACTGAACTAGTGTTTTGCCGCTTTTAGTAACCGTTGATGTGTCAGATTTCTTGAACATCTTACTCTTTGTAACATAACTCCTATTTCTATAAGTACTTATCGTAAGGCGATAGCTCAAGGACTACACGATCTCAGTCTACTCTCCAATGCTAAAAGCGTACAGAATGAGGGATCGCTGTCTCTAAATTCTTGTGCCATAAGTTTTTTATTTTTACTTTTGTATTATTATTTTTAAGACACTTTGTGATTTTATTTCTAATAATAAAATGATTCTTTTTTGTACAATTTGAGTTTGATTGCAAAAACTTGCTGTTTATTTTTACTTCATCATTTCAATGGAACCGTATATGATCAAATCTTCAATTGTCAAATATCTTTGAGTAACGATAAGAATATCAGCACATCAGTCATATTCCCTTGACATTAATTAAATTCTTCTGCACTTTGATTTCAAAAAACAGTTACCTACCTATTACAGACCTCGAAAATGTCTATGCGATGATAATTATTATTATAAACAAATCCAAAAGATAACCTTTAATCAAGGCAGCAATGTATCAAAATCATTACATTGGTATTCTTTTGCAGACAAACATTGAATGACATAACCTCAGTTTCTTCAAGGGCAATCAGTCACACCAAACCAAAATATAATAAAGTTGTAATTGTGGTTAGCAAAAAAGAACAAATCTAAACGTTTGTATAAAAAGTACGGCTAGATATAAAAACATCACAACATAATTTAGCCTCAGGATATAAATATTTACCTATCGATGTAGTTTTCCTTGTTTACAAACATCACAACGTAAAATGCAGAAAATGTATGACGTATATCCTTCCAGAAAATATTTGCTTTAAACTTATCAAGTCAAGAGGAATTTTTCCAAGCTCTATCTCTATAACGTTTGCGCTGAATTTAATATACGTTCTATTTTAATCTAAAAAGCCCTTCTGTAACCCCGTAGCTAAGTAAAATTCAACCATTTTTTGCTTACTAGTGATTAGTCCCGTTTGCTGTGTATGATCAGATTACTAAGATGGTGGGCGTTACACAACCACGTCAGAGGCTGAATTACTTATCGTCGATTAAGGTGCAAGTTCGCCAGGGTTGGCTGATTGCAGCCGCACGCTTCTATAGGTACCTAGTCTTTGTAAAAAGCATCTGTCGCACCCCTCAAACGTAGCGCCATACCTACACTTTCATACAACGACTAGAGCCGCATCGGTCGCAAACGTCAGTCGCATGGCCGCAGCCGCGTGCGAATTTGCACCTTTAATAGGTGGTATAAAACTCTAATAGGGTTCAATAGGTCAGAAGATGGCTGCCTATCGTCTGTCAATACAAATCTTCATAATTTCAGGTTACGATGTGAATTTTGCAAACTTTACGTAAATGCCATAGCACACGCATGACTCTTGTTATTCTATAAATACGTAAATAGGCATATGAGTATGCATTCTATGCAGTACTTTCAATTAAATTTTAATTTTAATTATGTGTAATACGGATTAGGCACTTACTTTTTATTGCATCGCAATTTCGCGACAGTATTACATATAATTACAGTTGAAATGTCGCTCTAAAGTTTAAACAATTTAATTAATATTAACTACTCAAAGTGGTTTTAATTTAAAAAGATATAAAGGGTGTAAGGTACAACTCTCTGAATACTTATAGGGTACATTCCGACCATGAATTGGAACTACTTCCCATAAAAAAATATTTCAGAAGAGATAAAAAAATATCATCCGTCATCCGTCCGGCATCCATCAACGAACCGTTGGGCATGCGGCGTCGTATTTATATGCGGTTAAGGTGGAAATTCGCATTTTCCGCAAATATAACGTCGTAGTGGACGTTAGGTATATGTGTAAAGCGCTTAAAAGTGTCATCACCGCCACTGCTGAGCAATCAGTCTTTTTGTCTTACGTGTCCAATCCTGTCTTTCAATTTTTGTTTCTCGCGTAAAGTCGTCTGCATAAATTTCCGTTTTTTGGATGGTACCTATAAATATGACAACTCAGGAATACATGTATATCTCTTTAATGTCAAATTCAAATACCTAACTTATCTAAAATTCTGTGACCGAAACATACGCAGTCCAGTTTCAAAAACTAAGATATACATCCGCAAATCCATCATCCCAGCTATAATAAGCCACAGTAAAGAACGTGTAATTGATACCATAGCTGATACGCTGAATAAGATACAGTCGGGATAAAAAAAGCATACATAAGACCGTCGCAAATGTTCTAAAATATTTACCTCTTGAATATACGACTCGTAACAATATAACTAACGCTTGTTGTGCACCGGTCTTAAGTAAATATTCTGCGTTTTATAGCATTTTCAAAAGATGTCCTTACATTACAACGGGCGCTAATGGAAGGTAAATAGATCTTAAAATGTTATGATATGCATTTTGAAATTCTAGATTTTTAAGTGTTAAGACCTTTAAACTGCTCAGCTAATAGTTAACTGAAGAACTTAGGTACCTACCTATAGGAACTGGAAATATGATTTAAATTTAACTGCACAAAACAACACTCAATTTCGCTAATAAGAAGAAGGATATTTTTTCCCGAATGCCTCTGAAGGAAGGATATGTTTTTGAGAATATGTAATGTAAGTATGTACTTATAGTCCACTCGCGTTCAGATGCCGGTCGAAAGCGAAGAAAATATGTCACATGGCATCAGATCTCGCGCGGACTATATGAAAGCAGAAAAGTATTTTTTAAACGGAAAATACAACTTTCGAAATACCGCAGTAGAGTTTTTGATTTTTAATAATTGCATGTTTAAATCAAAGCAAGGCAGTAATGCTACTGTCGATGTAGGTTTCTTACATGCCTTTTCATTTTCAGATAGTATTTCTCAACTTGGTATGTATACGGGGAGTAATTAAAAAGGGTATAACAAGCCGAAAGGAGGTCAAGGTACTCATGAAACTGAACAACTTTCCCCATGGAATATGGGTCGAAATATGAAAAATAATTTGGTCCTCTCTCAGTAAATCAATCAGCTGATCGGCGATTTTGTATGGGAGGACCAAAGTTTTTTTTATATTTCGACCCATGTTCCATGAGATTGAGGAAAGTTGTTTAGTTTCATTGGTAGACCTCCTTTCGACTTGTTATACCCTTTTTTACTCCGGTATAGGAGATATATTCTCGGTCACAGGTCGAGGATTCTGTACTTACGCAATAGTCAAGTATCGTCTGCAAGACGAGTGTTTGGGGACCTTCGTTATGTCACATCACATTTATTTTAAAATGGTTACAAAATTGCCTGACGAAACCTTGTCACCGTGCGCCTACTTCAAACAGCTGATGTATGATGTACGATTGTAATATATTAGCCTAGGGTTAATGCCACCAAATTTTATTTTTATGTGCAGTTCTATCTCCCACTACTGGTCTCCTCCTCATTCCCTCGATGATTTAGGTCAGGATTAGGATTTTTTGACAGTGACTTATACCTTGATACTTTGAACTTCCACTCTTCTACTTCACTAAATGGAAAATTTCTATTTATTCCAGAATTATATTAAATATCGAAATTATTAAGGAACACCTAAATTTTAGTTCAAAAACGCGTAGGTGGGGTTCTACTATATCCTTCCTTAGCCCTGATCTTTATTAACAACACCCACAAAATCTTATTAGTTGTTGTAACAAAATGAAATTGCTGTAAGTTTATGCCATCGCAAATAGGCATAAAAGCTGGACATAACGTGACATTACTACAATAGGTATACTGTAAAATCGTAGGCGAGAATCGAAGCGAGAGTAGAGCGTATTTTTTTGCGCTGCGTAACGCATGCATTAGGACAATACGAATTTCGACCATATTCTTATACGAATATGGCTAACGCTGTCTATCGCACAACGCTTCGTCAACGGATGCGTCTGTCAAACCCTTTGACATAAACCGTATTTGTATGACAATACGGTGGAGAATCGAATTTTCCTAACGAACGAATTTTACTACGTCCAGTTATTTGCCTACAGTAACTAAACCTTGTCAAATATTGCATCTTACCTTTTTACTACTATATTCAAAAAAGGTCATCGGTATGTTCAAATGTCAGAGATGATTAAACGCAGATAAACCTACGTTTAACCAGTGTTATTACTTGTAATCATTAGTTTTACTTGAACGTGTGCTTTTAGAATAAACAGGGTGTAATCAAACCTTCTTATGTTTCAAACATAACATAACACTGCTGGACACTAAAGCAACGTTTTTCGCAAGATTTTATTTCGCTAACATTTTGTTTATTTCTCCTATCAATATTTTCTAAGGGTAAAAAGTAAAAATGGGGTCAATTTGTGATCCGAATATTTATTAAAATTTTACACACAACAGCAAATTCGATAATAGTCCTTAATATCACAAGTATTTCCAAACATCCTGTATATATCTATACTGCACATACTAATAAATATTTAATATATCATAAAAACCACATTATAAGTCAAAGGTTATATTTTAATTATATATTACCCATCTGCGTAAATAGAAGCGGAAGTACGTAGGAAGATGCATAAAAATACCTTGATTATAATGATAATGACTTATACATATATGCTAACTTTTGAATCACCTATTCATTAATAATAAAAAATCTGCTTCAAGAGAATTCACTTGCTATTAATCATTATCAGACTGGCGTATAGCCTAGAAGAAAAATAAAATTAAATCTCATATGATTTAACAGTGCGCAGAAAACCTTCCGAAAACGCATACTGATGAGGTGCACTATAAACAATCCCATTCTTAGTAATATTGCCTGCCACAGAGCAAGGAGTGAATATACGTTCTATGAAATATTCTAAACAAAAACACACAGGCGCTATGCGAACTTTTACGAAATATGCGTAGCAAATAAACCGAGTACAGAATTGTGTATAACATGTATATCAGGCGTTTGCGCTAACTTCAACACATTATATGCGCAAGCGCACCTTATTTGTCACCAATTTTAATTGGACTGGTTTACAAATATTTTAGGTACAAGAATTCCAGTTTCATAATGGTTGCTACGCCGTAGCAAAACTCTACAAGGAATAAAATTAAATATGACACATTGTATAGAATTAAGTCGCTTTTTGCGTTTCACAGTCTGTCTGTTGTGGACATCGCAGCCGTTGTGGCGCAGTGGTTAGTATGCCTGCCTGCCACGCAAAGGTTCCGGGTTCAATTCCCGGTGGGGTCACTCACAAAGTTGATATTTATCACTTTGTGAAATTGTTCCCAGTCTGGTTAGGACATTGTAGGCTGAACCACCTGATTGTCCGCAAGTAAGATGGTTCCGTGCTTCGAATGGACACGTTTAGCCGTCGGTCCCGGTTGCTGTCTATGATGGCGGATGTCAGAGGCCTGCTTGCAGTAGGCGGTTGAAAAACTCTGACACCAGGGTTCATCGGGTCGTTGAACGACTCGGTGTCCCACACGAAGAGAGAGAGAGAGAGAGATGGCTAACTCCCCGTAACCCCGCAATAAGTTTTAGATAGAGTGGATCAAGATTATGGTTTATAGGTATGTGTGTAATACATGTACATCCCAGGAAAATGATTTGGAGCGAATGACACTACCGACGGGCGGCTATACCTACATATAATTATGGAAATTGACGAATGTTATGTTTTGTTGCGAATCAATCTTTTATATTTCTAATGTACGTCCGATATTTTAGCGCTGCGTAATTTCCACCTTATTACCATAATTACGGTGTCTGTCAAATCTTTTAATGTATTTGTTTGTATTGAAATAATGTGAAAATTTGTATTTTCCTAACGCATGCATTACACAGCGCTAAAGCAACGGACGTTAGAATAGAAATAGAAATAGAAATTCTTTATTTGCTCAAAATGTGGTGTAGCAGGTAACAAGATCTTAAATATAGTATCACACATTTTACCAGAATCTGGCACGCAAAATAAAATATACATTAAAATTATTCAATAAGCTAATCATATTTACAATAACTTTAATATAATTATCATTCATTAAAAAGGATGTCATAATTTATATAATAATATTATTAAAATCATAAATTTATTTTAAATCTAAATATTCATTCATTCATTAAAAAGGATGTAATAATTTATATAATAATATTATTAAAATCATAAATTTATTTTAAATCTAAATATTCATGGACGCTATAGAAACAATTACTTTTAAGCCAACTTTTCAAACATTTCTTAAATTTAATCAGAGGAAGGTTTTTTAAATCATCATTTAATTTATTATAAATTCTCACAGCCATGCAATGCGTACTCTTACTGAACAATGTGGTTGTTACACGAGGCAGTACTAGTCTGTTCGGATATCGTGTGTTAAAGTTAACAGTCTCATGTTTTCTCGTAAATAGGCCATACTGAGTTTTTACGAGAACACATATTTCATAAATATAGATACTGGGCACTGTGAGTAGTCCTAGTTCTTTAAAGAGTGGTACACATGAGGTCATGACATCAACATTACATATGGCACGAATACACTGTTTTTGTGCTATCAGGACTCTTTCTGCATGACTTGAATTTCCCCAGAGGATAATACCGTATCTGAGTATGGAGCACACATAACCGTGGTACGCCTGAATAGCCACTTGTTTGGTGCTAGTTTGTGTCAATTTCCATAAAGCATAAGAGAATGAGTTTATCTTAGAGCAAAGCCTGTCAATGTGTTCAAGCCAAGAGCACCTATCATCCAATACTATACCCAAAAATAAGGTGGAACGAGATTCTTTAATAATCTGATCAATAAAACAAACTTTAAGAGACTTCTTTTTAGCATTGTGGTTAACAAACTGTATAAATGTTGTTTTACTGATATTCACATTAAGGTTATGGTCGTTCATCCACTTTATGATATTTGAAACAGTTAAATTAATTTCATCATTGTAGGTTTTCACATTATGACATGGCACTGTAAGGCTTGTATCCTGGTCTTTATTAATTATAAAGATTCGGGACAGCGACATCTGTTGGTGTCGCCGCTGTGGGATGTGATTCAATACTTGTGGGTTTGGTTCTGTTCTGTCAAGATTGATATGGAGGTTCGGAATGCGGCTGAGAGATGGCGCTATGTGCGTGAAGCAATATTGAAATGTTTTGTTTATTTTCTTTTTATATTGTTCATATTTGCAAGTCTAAATAATTTTGGATAATTAGTCTGATAGTTGATCAGCGTTTGCAGTGGCATTTATAATTTTTCGTGGCATTTATAATGATAGGGGTGTGTGACTGAAGTGAGGTTGGGTGCGCGAGGTGGTGTAATCTGCTGCCATCTATTGTCGAGTAGCGGAAACTGCAAGGTGTCACTTTAGACAGGGCCCTACTAGGCCTATTATAATGCCATAGCGACTGAAATACCTAAGGTTTATTCTATTAGTCACACTTTCGGTTTATAGAAAATTGATGTATTTTCTAAAATTCTATAAACCAACAATAAATGTTTAATAATATTGGTAAACCCATGATTTACTCAATATACACTAAAAGTTTTCTTGGATGTCAGGATGGGTCGTGGCCCTTCCTGAATTGGTGTCTGGCAACAAGTAGCGAAACAAGACATTCTAAAAAAATCTAGAATAGTCGAATGTCTTCTAAAATGTGTATGAAAGAGAGGAGAATATCTTCTTTCGTAATGAGTAGCAGATTTCGAGAACATTATTCTTCTCGTAAGTTCGAAGCTTTTTGGTATAAAATAGCAAGCCATACGGCCTGCGGGCAGTTCAGTTCTAATCGTGAAGTCTCCCAGGACAGAAAAGGAATACCTAGTGCAGTGATTAGTTTACATATCAGTCCTGGTGGAGTCGCGCCGCAGACCAGGGAGTATCGACGTTTGCCTGGTCACCCCTCGTTTCGCGAGTGTGTTTGGATGGTGAAAAGTGCTTTGAACCCGTGTATGGTGTGGTGTTTGATGCAGAGGATGCGTGCTTCAGCGTGCACTGGAATCGGCATTGTGGATGTCGTCGTTGTTGGTTCTTCGTGTGCTGGTGGCTTCAAGTTCCAGATGGATAAGTACAATTTATGCTTTCTTTCGAATCCTATCAGCAGTATATATTCCCTATATGAATGTTTACAAACATATTAATTACCTATGCTTGATAGTTTTGTATTCATTGAAAGCTGATAAGATTCGGACCATGGTCTTATGCTTTGGTTTTTAGTGCTAAGGTCATTTTATTGCAATAACTTTGTTTTGTTGTCGTTTTAAAGAATCTGCGTTCTGATTGTTTCATATAAACTTTGTAGTGTTCACATCTAATCTTAATTAGGGAAATCTGGGCTATTTAGTGTGTCGGTAGATAGGTAAATTAGATGTTAGGAATAGGTAGGATACCCTATAATCCCATTACTCCTATTCCTTACTTATCTATCTATCATGCCATATATATATATGACTTTAACGACCAAAATAATGTAGCTTCAATTAAAATAATTTACTTTAATTATTATTGCTATGCGATCAGGATAAAGTTCTTGGGTTAAAACTTACTTATGTAGATATTGTTAGATATCTACTTATCTATTATTTGCTGTGGTCATCAGTGGATAAATTACTATTCTATAATTGCTGAGCGATTAAGGATTTACTTGATAAAATTCTTGTGTTTGAAACATACTTACATATTGTATCTACTTACCTACTATTTGGCTTAGTCCAACAGTGGACAGATTTCTATTTGCACTATGGTTGCTGAGCGACTATGGACTTAATTGACTAATGTTACTATGTATGAAGTATACATAAGTAGATAGATATCTACTTCTGTTTGGTTATGTCCAACAGTGGATAAATAATCATTTACAACAGTATTGTTGTCATACAAAGAAAACTGTCTTCAGTATTGGAATGTGTCCTGCAGTGGATAAACATTTATTTACAACTATATTTTTGATACCTTCAAAAAGGAATGTGTCCGGCAGTAGATAACATCTATCTACAACAATATTATTTTATAGTACTTGCTATGTTGTTAAGTACTGTGTTATCTAAGAATATATGTATGGCTGGTAGAGTGGATAATATCCTTTCCTATCATCCTATCCTATAACAGATTCAGATGAATCATATCTAAAGTAATATTCTAGTCATGAAGTTCTTAAAGTTCTTCTTATGACTGGCTAAAATGGTGCCCATCATAGTAAAACTATGACTACAACTTACTTACTAATTACAATGGTTGTCATCAAATGTCATGGGACAACTTTTATCAATTCTTCATCAAAAATCATCTTATTTACTATCTAGCATTCGGTATGGTTGTAATGGCAGCTTCTGGTCGTAGAAATCCACATTCTCTCAGGAGGTTCATGTGAACATCATGGCTTATTCTACAACTCTCTCTTGGGATGTGCAAAATATTGCTCTCCTGTCTTCAACTTATAAGCATGTATGCTCACATGTGATTTGGGACTTGCATAAAGCATTCTCATATTATATTCTGACTTCCGTAGGAGTTAAATGTGGGTGGAGACTGACTGACCAGTGCAATTTCATATTCGGTGCTTACTGGCCTTGCCGGTACCTCTTTAGGGAAACCTAAAGATAATTGTTGAAATCATGTCATTTGACTGATAACATACCTATTCACAACATACATACTTACTTAACCAACTAGACACTTGGGTGTCGGCTTGGTCCGTCATAAGACTATTTATTCTAAACTACTTCAGTTGTTCTGCAAAGGACGTCTGAATCTGATCACCTATCCTTCTTCGTGGTGCTTTTAAGCACCACAAGCGTCTGTGGCTGACGCATCTATTAGCAGAGACGCACGTCTCACCATATTTTTATCCTTCTTCTAGGGGAAGCAGATAATTTACCGTTTGTATTCGGTGGACGCCCTAGTGGTTATCTTTACAATGAAGCTTTATGCATGAAGAATTTGCATGCGTAGGGCTGATTATGTGGGAATGACCGTGGAGCGTTTATGAATACAGATAGGTATATATTGGCGTGGGCTTCTATATTCCTCGGGCGTTGAAGTACTGGGGGCCCGTTTGGAGTTCAGTTTCCTGCCCTTTACTCTCTCCTGTTCATCAGAGTCACTTTATTACAATATAATTAGTGCAGAGATGTCTCAATTACCTTTAAAAGAACTTATGGGTTACATATTACTTTATTTAAACACAACGTATGGGTCAATAATTAACTAGACGATCACTCTTATATCACGAGCCATGCTTGAGGTATGGGTTTCTATGAAATCTAGAACTCAAGACATCATCTTCATAACAACAGAGGCCGGTGCCTGTAGGCGTGTAGTCCTTCATAGGCCGGGGTCGGGTTTGTTACATTTGGTGCGCGTGACCTGAGAAAATTGAGACATTTCATGTACATTCTTGTGATTTTTATGAACTGGTGAGGGTGGCTGGATTCTGGGTTCCGTGGGGTCCCTTGGGTAGGTTTTGCGCTGTGGTTAGGCCTTACGTGCCTTAGGCAAAGTTCCGAGTCATTAGGCATCCACTAACAAGCATTTTCCAAAGATTTTCCTGCAAAATAAGAAAATATTAGTACGCAAATAAATTTTACGTATTTGAATTGTCAAAGTGGGGTGCGTTCGCACGACAAAGTTTCGTCTAATAATTTGTGAAAACGTCAAAATTCAAACCAAGAAATTTCACGTTAGGAACCTTGCAGATTATATCTTCGTGTAGATTTTACAATATTTGTGTAAGAATAATCATTATTTAGGTTATTTTTATGCTATTATAATTTTAAATGGTAAATTTGTAAAACATTTTTCCATCTAAAAATAACATTGAGAAAAATTTTTGAACGAAAACGAAACGCAGCCTTGATACGTCAGCCTGATGCTTTATTTTTTCGCTTGATTAGCTAAATTCTATTTAAGAAAGAGACGCAGTCTGTCATACTAGTAGTACTTTCGTATCTTGCTATCTCGCTCCGACTTTATGATTAATGTAAAATGAGTGAAAAAAAAAAGTACGTGTTTGTTTTTGGTTATGTTTTGACAGTTCTTTGTAAAAATCGCGACGCGAATTTTCCGCGAAGTCTTTAGTGTTTTTAAGACAAAAATCTGATTAAGTATCCAAGCTTTTAGTGAAAAAACAATGGATTCAGTAAGTTGTGTGCGTGCTGTGAAGGTTTTAGTGTTAGTTCTAAAAGATTCCTTTGGAATCAGTGAAGTGTCTTGATTCAGTGATTTTTTGTGATAAAAATGCACTTGAAAGGATAAGACAACATTCAAGTAAGTTTTAACATAGGTTAAAATCATTCACTAACACATTCTTGAATATCATTACAAAACTCTGTTGAGTTTTTGTAAATTGTGCAAGAAATCCATTGAGTACAATTGGGCATTGCATTTGAACAATCTTAGATATTGTAGGTATTGTTTGGGGTCATAGGAATGCTTTGAGCTAAACATAATCTAGGCATTAGACCTAAGAAAGTTGGAATTTAAGAATTGGTTATTTATTTGCCTCTTAGTAGGTTTGGCCGTGCTAAGTTGATGTTGTATATACCCTTTGTTTATTATTTACTTCATAACAAAATTAATAGGTAGGAAAATACCTTACTACGACTATTGTAGCTTGTTTCCCATGGAATTTGAAGACTTTGTATGTATCTAGCGTTGCTTTACCCTATTTACTTAGTTGAAGAGATGGTACTTCTTTAAAGTTGGTGGTGTACATAATGGAGAGTCATAAGACTAGCCTTGTAGATAGTAAAGTGTAGGTATTTATTGAAAATTTGACAAACAATAATACACAATTTATTTTGATTAAACATGGGACCTACTTGTGAACGCATAATACATTATGTGAATCATCAGTATTTGTTCTTCATTAAGTTGAAACTTATTTAGATAAATCTGAGATTTGAAACACTTTGTTTTGATTTTAGGAGAGTACGAGGAGTATTTAATCAAGAATAGTGTGGAGTAAATAAGTGAACTGTTTAGATAGTGACTAAGATACCTAACTCTTTTCTTTGAGTGCTTAGATAGTGACTAAGATACCTAATTCTTTTAAAGTGATTTAAATAGTGACTAAGATACCTAAAATTGTTAGTGCTCAGATAGTGACTAAGATACCTAATTCTTTTAAAGTGATTTAAATAGTGACTAAGATACCTAAAAATTTTTAGTGCTCAGATAGTGACTAAGATACCTAATTCTTTTAAAGTGATTTAGACAGTGATTAAGATACCAAATATTTTAGTGTCTATAGTTATTATGTTTTGAACTAAAAGACAATCAAAATGCCTAGAGTACGCCAACAACGCCAAGCCTCTGTAGAAAGACATAGTCCAGTCCCTGTACTTTCATCTACCTTTAGAGCGATGAATAAGATGTTAAGAAGATCAATTGGGTTAATCAACCAGAAGATCTCCCAATTGGAAGTTAAAATTAATACAGCAGCCTCCAGCCCAGTCCAAAGTGACCCGGACCTGATATGTCCCAACAAGGGATTTATCTAATCCTAGTCAGAAAATATGTTATGTTAATGTATCTCAGTCTATAAATGTAGAAAAGCCTAGATTTCCAGGCAGTAAAAAATCTCGACCCGTCACATTTATTGAAGATCTGACTTCTTGGCTGAAAAAGACACCGGTAAACAACAACGAAGTAGATTTGATCATCGAGTGTCTTGAAGGAGAAACAAGAGATTGGGCAAGGATATATAAGGATCGATGGACTGGGTTGCAAGATTTTAAACGGGACTTTTTAAATACCTACTGGGGCGAAGCAGAGCAGAATGAGCTGAGAAGGAAAATAGTCTGCAGTGAATGGGATAAGGAACGTGAGCCCACTATGTTGGGTCACTTCATTTCTCTCACAGCCCAAGCTAAGATGCTGAGCTATCCCATTCCAGAGAAGCAGCTGATAGGAGACATAATGCGACATTTTCCTAGGAGGTGCAGTACGCATGGGCCAGTCAACCAGTTGTAAACATATTGGAGGCAACAGAATTTCTAAGAAGACTGGATGATATTAATAAACTGAAAACCCATTCTACAACCAAAAGCATCCAAAAACCTCAACCTTTCTCAGGAGGAAACAAAGTATATCAAGGGAGCAACGGGAAAGGATTCCAGCGTCAAAATCGTCCGTCGACCAGCAACTCCACACGCCCAGGAATTCCAGCAGCCGCCCTACCAGAACGAAGAGCTAATAACATAAATTTGTTGGAGAGCCCGGAGCAAATTGTCATAGAAGATAATGCGCAAAATTTAAACTAGTAAGAGCCAATGAAAGTAGCCCCATTTCATTTGGCTCTAACATACCAGTTACTTTAAATATTATGTTAAGGATGGGATGGAAACCTGGACAAACATTAGGCAAAAACAATAATGGATTGAGGAAACCTATTATACCGGATATTGAGCAGACACGGATGGCAGGTGATAGGAGAGGTTTAGGATATAAAAATGATGAAATTGATGATCCTAATTTAGAACTAGCCATCGTCAACACTATGCAAATTCAGAGTGATCAGCTAACGGATAGTATACCTACAGAATCTTCATTAGTATCTTCTTTATTTGATGAAGAAGATAACGCTGTATTTGATGAGAGGATGGAAGTGATAAGAGCAGAAATTGAAGTCAAAGTTTTTGGGAAACGGTTTATTTGTCTTGTTGACACAGGCAGTGATGTAACATGTGTCTCTGAGTCTTTCTGGATCAATTTATCAGAGGCAAATCAAAAATATCCACACTGCCTGTGAAACCAATACAGGTTAGAGGAGCAGTAGGACGGAAAAGTTCAAAATTCAACAAACAGTTTTATTACCTGTAACCTTAGGAAAGACAGAAATTCAGACACAATTTTTAATCATACCTAATTTGATTCATTCTATGATTTTAGGTTTTGATTGGCTTAAGTTACACAAGACTTTAATTCAACTTAGAGAACCTCTAGGTATTTTCATAGGAGGAACTGAAGTCTTTGTGCCCTTCCAAAAACTAATTCCACCAATGTCCCAAGTTTCTGCTCTTAGTAAGGTAGATGATTTTCAAGGATATTTAGATAATATAAAGATTGGAATACCTTTACAGAACCCTGAGTTAGATAAGTTAAAACAAGTTCTTACTCAGCACAAGGAGGTGTTCACTAAGAGGTTAGGTAAAGCAAATTGCTATGAACATGAAATCAAAATGAGTGAGCACATTCCTTTTATTAAAAGGACATACCCTATACCTTATGCTTATAGAAAAAAAATGGAAGATAAATTATCTGAAATGATGGAAATGTGAATTATCTCTCGAGCATCCACACCATATAGTAGTCCATTAACTTTTACTATCAAACCTGATGGCTCAATCAGAGTATTATTGGATGCTAGAGAAATAAATAAATATATGGTAGCGGAATCAGAAGCTCCACCTATGCAGATTGATGTTTTAAATGCATTTCATGGTGTTAATTATATTAGCATCATAGACCTCAATAATGCATATTTTCAGATTCCAATCACTAAAGAAAGTAGGAAATATACGGTTTTACATTTAATGGCAAATCATACATTTACAATGTATTACCACAGGGTCTCAAAACTTCAGTAGGTAGCTTCAGCAGAGCTATGGACCTGATCCTAGGGCCAGAAGTGAGAGACTTTTGTGTTAATTACTTAGATGATTTGGCCATACTTACTAGCGGGACTTTAGAAGACCATTTAGACCATATAAATATTGTCATAGGAAAACTCAGAGCTGCTGGACTGACTTGCAACATTGAGAAATGTAAATTCATTTGTAAAGAAGTAAAAATGTTGGGTCATATTATTACTCCAGAAGGCATTAAAACCGATCCTGAAAAAATAGAATCAATTCAAAACTTTCCAGTCCCTAAAAAAATAAAACATTTAAGAGCTTTCCTGGGATTATGCAACTATTATCGTAAATTCATTCCAGATTACAGTACTAAAATAATACCTCTATGTGAATTGCTGAAAAGGGTAAAGTGTGGCACTGGTCTTCTGAAGCTCAAGAAGCTTTTGATTCAATTAAAAATAGTTTCATAAATACTATTATGTTACATCATCCCGATACTACAAAAGAATATTACCTTCAGACTGATTGCTCGGGGGTAGGACTAGCAGGTGTATTATATCAGTATGATGATTCAGGGGAAATGCAAATACTAGGATATTGTAGTAAGGCATTAAAGGGACCTGAACTTAGGTGGACTGTAACTGAACAAGAATTTTGGGCGGTAATTTATTGTCTTAGAAAATTTGAAACATATCTAAGAGGAGCCCGTGTAATAATTAGGACAGACCACAAGGCGTTAGTTTTTGTAAATAATTGGAAACTATATAATAGTCGGATTGTTCGATGGATTTTGTTTTTAGAACAATTTAACTACACAGTTGAGCATGTTAAAGGTAAAGATAATGTTGCAGTGGATGTTTTGTCCAGGTTTCCTTCCCAAGGGGCAATTGTACAGGAAGAACGAATTCAGTGTCCTGAAATATTTTATATGGAAAAAACAAAGAACAAAGAGTTATTAAGCAAACTTAAAGATATTGAACAATACCAGCAAAATGATTCAGAAATTAAAGAAATTATGTCATTATTGAGTAACTCAGACACAATCAATAATACAAGATTGAATAGGATAGCAAAAAGATGTGTATTGAAAGATAATATCTTATACTTCAATCGCGGTCGTAATCAAAATTGCCCTGTGATCTATTTACCTGAACAGCTCAAAGAAGATATTATTATTCAAACACATAAGGAAATGGGACATCAGGGGCCTTTCAAAATATTTCAGTATTTGCAAGAACGGTTCTTTTGGCCAAGAATGAGGAAAGAAGTACATGGTTGTCTTAGAAAATGTCATATTTGTCAATTATCAAAGAGTGATAACATTAAATTTGTAGGGGAATGCAAATCTATTCTGACACAAAATGTAGGAGACTTAGTTTGTTCAGATTTGTATGGTCCTCTTCCAAAAAGTAGTTTTGGTTCTGCCTACATTCTTGTTATTCAGGATTCATTTAGTAAGTTTGTAAAAATGTATGATTTAAAGAAAGCCACTGCTAGAGCAGTAGTCACTAAATTTAAACAATTCTGTCAAATTATTAAACCCAAGGTGGTGATGACAGATAATGGTAGTCAATTCATAAGTGACCTTTGGAGAAACACCCTGTCAGAAATGGGCATAAAGTTCATTTATACTACTATTAGGAACCCCAGGCCCAACATTACTGAGCGTGTCAACAGGGAACTTGGTCGAATGTTCAGAACTTACTGCCACAAGAATCATAAAGGGTGGAATAATTATTTGAAAAACATAGAAACATTATACAACAATACTTATCATGAATCGACCAAGTTCACTCCAAACGAAATTGTATATGGATTGTCTAACTCTTTGTCTTTTGATACTTACTTACCTGGTATTAATAGACAACTTAATCATGATGACATAATTAAAGAAGTACGAGTCAATTTAAAAGAAGCAAGTATCAAAAGGCAGTACCAGTACAATAAATCACATCATCTAATAACTTTTAATCTTGGTGATTTTGTAAAGATTCGTAAATTAAACAAATCAGATGCAGAAAAAAGGTTACAAAGAAATTCGAACTTCTTTATGAAGGGCCCTATATAGTAGCTTCTATACCTCATGCTAATGTATATACTCTTATGCATCCTGAAACAAAAGTTATAAGGGCAATTTCAATGCTATTCATTTATCTCGATATTATCCTTAGTTTAAGTTAATAATTGTAAGTAAATTTATGTAAATAAAGGATAATTGTTGGGACAAAATTATGCTCATTCAACATTTACAATTTAGTAATATGTGCTATATTTCCAATAATTAATCAATATCACTAAATGATAATAGTAAGCATCATTTTAATGAGCATATTTTTGTGTAAGGGGAATGGCACAGTTGCACTTAACTGGTCCATAGTACTAAAGAATTTTATCTTATAGAAAGAGAGAAATATTAAAATTAATATTACATACTATGAGGAGGACCATTTAAGTTAAACTGTTGGGAGTAGGGTGGCCATTCTGGGGACACCCCAATATTATAAAATAACTTTTGTTGTTTTTTTTTAAATCCTTTCAGTATATGCTATAGCAATTATTCTTTTACAACCAATATAAGTTTTATTTCAAGAAAACTAAATTTTACTATTTCATGCAGTAACTTTTTATTTCTTGCAGGTCTACAATCTGGGGAATACCGATTATGTAGTAAGGGAGGTGGTGTCCAATTTTATCTGGTAGACTGGGAGTTGATAATTGAGGTCATATGCATGTGTCTAAGTCTAGGTTTTATCTAGTGTTCAAGCAGTTGTGATGATAGATTGTAGTCTGGGAGCCGATGATTAAATAGAGGTCTGGGTCATATCATCTATAGATCTAGGTCTAGAAGGTGTTAATGAGTACATTGCAGGAAACGGTAATGATAGTCTAGGAGATAGTGATTATAGTCTAGGAGCTAGTGATTGAATTTGGTTTAGTATAGGTGTGGGTCTGGATCTAGGTGAAATCCAGTTATAGTCTAGGAGATAGTGATTGTAGTCTAGGAGCTGGTGATTAAATATGATCTAGGAAATGTTGTGTATAGATGTAGGACTAAGGTCTAGGTGATATCCAGTTATGGTCTAGGAGGAAGTGGTTGTAGGCTAGGAGCTGGTGACTGGATATGGTCTAGATGATGCATAGGTCTAGGAGGTGATGACAAATTGTGGTCTAGGAGATAGTAGTAGGTTAGGAGGTGTTTACTAAATTGTGGTCTAGGAGGTAATGATTAGAGAGTTATAGTACAGGAGCTAGTGTTTATGTTTGGGGTAGATATGATTCTGTTGGTTCATTGCTTATTTAATAGTTTGTTGTTAGGAGATTAGGAACTGTCTATTGTTGTGTGATGAGATCAAGTGTAGGACTTTGTTAGACGTAACTTTTAATAGTTTTAGGAACAGTGACTTTACAGGTTTGGGGGCGACATTTTTACCAAATATTTCTTAAAATTAAATAATTTGGGGCGACATTTTATTTGATAATGATATGCCTGAACTAGATGGCACTTTTGCATAAGTGGTATGATTGTTCTGCTCAATTTGTAAGTGCCATAAGTTTATGGTGGTTTAATTAGCACAGAAGTCTTTTACTTTCCTGAAAATCTGACTTACTTGCTTATATGTTACTTTGATAAAACACTAGAATTTTATCTCCATCCATACTTGATATTGATTTATTTTTTAATAATTTTAAGTAATTAGCTAGAATTGTTATTTTCATACAAAGGTTCAGGATCAAATCATCTCACGACACTCTGTATTTACTTCTGCAGTGATTTAATGGTAGGCATATTTTGTTAGCACAATGGCAAGATATGTTTGCGTAATTTCACTGTTAGAGGTAGTATTGCTAGCAAAAACACAAAGGGAAGAATACGAGTGTATTTTTCCTCACACGGCCCTAAACTGACTGAACATTTAGGACCAGGTTGGTCCAAACACACAACAAATTTCACGATTTGATCAGAACAGTTCTCTAATATGTCTTTTCTGGTTCTATCATGTCATGGATGTGAGTTAGGGAACCTTATTTTTATTAAATTACTTATGTATTCTGATTTTGAATTGAGACCTTAGCTACTTTGAGTTAAGGTCTGATTTAAGCCAAATCATACACTACTCTGTGATTGCTGTGTAGGTAGCTGATGAAGGGTGGACTTTTGAATGAGCATCGAGTCTAACTTTCAGTCGGTTCCTTATTTATGGCGATTCTGCTAGCAGAGATTCTCACAAAGTAACCATACAGACAGTTCACGGAGATTATAATAGGTTTCTAACACTAAGTGTTAGTGAATCTATCTATAATACAACCTACACACAACAGATTGCACAAAGATTTGGTTTAAACGCTTAAATTCAATTTTTAACATTTTTCAATTCAGATTCTTTGTATAATTCTTTATTATGAAGCATCCATGATTTTCAGGAATGACAATAGTAATTATTGGCACAAGCACTTTGGGTAGAATAGTCATATTAAAAGCACTTGGTTGCGTTTAGCGTAATATTACTGGTAAGAAAGCACTTGGCGTAGGCATAGTTGCATTAAGCGTAACCTGCGTAATTCTTTTTTTTTTTTTGCTCTTGGCGTAACTTAGCACATTGGCGTGAGAATTGTTAATTCTGCATTCAGCGTAAAATTGTGTAATTTGCAGCATTTGGCGTAGGTAACTTCATTAAGAGATGTATACAGCTTTTAGCGTAAATACTATTAGGGCTCCATGACATTTAGTTCAGGCATACAAATTTATGGAGTTTTGTAAGTGTTGGGGGCGGGAAGTGTCTGATGTTATTGATATTTTATGTTCAATTTAGCTCCAAGTAGCTAAATTTTACATAAAATAGGGGGCGAATTGTAAGGCTTGTATCCTGGTCTTTATTAATTATAAAGATTCGGGACAGCGACATCTATTGGTGTCGCCGCTGTGGGATGTGATTCAATACTTGTGGGTTTGGTTCTGTTCTGTCAAGATTGATATGGAGGTTCGGAATGCGGCTGAGAGATGGCGCTATGTGCGTGAAGCAATATTGAAATGTTTTGTTTATTTTCTTTTTATATTGTTCATATTTGCAAGTCTAAATAATTTTGGATAATTAGTCTGATAGTTGATCAGCGTTTGCAGTGGCATTTATAATTTTTCGTGGCATTTATAATGATAGGGGTGTGTGACTGAAGTGAGGTTGGGTGCGCGAGGTGGTGTAATCTGCTGCCATCTATTGTCGAGTAGCGGAAACTGCAAGGTGTCACTTTAGACAGGGCCCTACTAGGCCTATTATAATGCCATAGCGACTGAAATACCTAAGGTTTATTCTATTAGTCACACTTTCGGTTTATAGAAAATTGATGTATTTTCTAAAAATTCTATAAACCAACAATAAATGTTTAATAATATTGGTAAACCCATGATTTACTCAATATACACTAAAAGTTTTCTTGGATGTCAGGATGGGTCGTGGCCCCTTCCCTGAATTGGTGTCTGGCAACAAGTAGCGAAACAAGACATTCTAAAAAAATCTAGAATAGTCGAATGTCTTCTAAAATGTGTATGAAAGAGAGGAGAATATCTTCTTTCGTAATGAGTAGCAGATTTCGAGAACATTATTCTTCTCGTAAGTTCGAAGCTTTTGGTATAAAATAGCAAGCCATACGGCCTGCGGGCAGTTCAGTTCTAATCGTGAAGTCTCCCAGGACAGAAAAGGAATACCTAGTGCAGTGATTAGTTTACATATCAGTCCTGGTGGAGTCGCGCCGCAGACCAGGAGTATCGACGTTTGCCTGGTCACCCCTCGTTTCGCGAGTGTGTTTGGATGGTGAAAAGTGCTTTGAACCCGTGTATGGTGTGGTGTTTGATGCAGAGGATGCGTGCTTCAGCGTGCACTGGAATCGGCATTGTGGATGTCGTCGTTGTTGGTTCTTCGTGTGCTGGTGGCTTCAAGTTCCAGATGGATAAGTACAATTTATGCTTTCTTTCGAATCCTATCAGCAGTATATATTCCCTATATGAATGTTTACAAACATATTAATTACCTATGCTTGATAGTTTTGTATTCATTGAAAGCTGATAAGATTCGGACCATGGTCTTATGCTTTGGTTTTTAGTGCTAAGGTCATTTTATTGCAATAACTTTGTTTTGTTGTCGTTTTAAAGAATCTGCGTTCTGATTGTTTCATATAAACTTTGTAGTGTTCACATCTAATCTTAATTAGGGAAATCTGGGCTATTTAGTGTGTCGGTAGATAGGTAAATTAGATGTTAGGAATAGGTAGGATACCCTATAATCCCATTACTCCTATTCCTTACTTATCTATCTATCATGCCATATATATATGACTTTAACGACCAAAATAATGTAGCTTCAATTAAAATAATTTACTTTAATTATTATTGCTATGCGATCAGGATAAAGTTCTTGTGTTAAAACTTACTTATGTAGATATTGTTAGATATCTACTTATCTATTATTTGCTGTGGTCATCAGTGGATAAATTACTATTCTATAATTGCTGAGCGATTAAGGATTTACTTGATAAAATTCTTGTGTTTGAAACATACTTACATATTGTATCTACTTACCTACTATTTGGCTTAGTCCAACAGTGGACAGATTTCTATTTGCACTATGGTTGCTGAGCGACTATGGACTTAATTGACTAATGTTACTATGTATGAAGTATACATAAGTAGATAGATATCTACTTCTGTTTGGTTATGTCCAACAGTGGATAAATAATCATTTACAACAGTATTGTTGTCATACAAAGAAAACTGTCTTCAGTATTGGAATGTGTCCTGCAGTGGATAAACATTTATTTACAACTATATTTTGATACCTTCAAAAGGAATGTGTCCAGCAGTAGATAACATCTATCTACAACAATATTATTTTATAGTACTTGCTATGTTGTTAAGTACTGTGTTATCTAAGAATATATGTATGGCTGGTAGAGTGGATAATATCCTTTCCTATCATCCTATCCTATAACAGATTCAGATGAATCATATCTAAAGTAATATTCTAGTCATGAAGTTCTTAAAGTTCTTCTTATGACTGGCTAAAATGGTGCCCATCATAGTAAAACTATGACTACAACTTACTTACTAATTACAATGGTTGTCATCAAATGTCATGGGACAACTTTTATCAATTCTTCATCAAAAATCATCTTATTTACTATCTAGCATTCGGTATGGTTGTAATGGCAGCTTCTGGTCGTAGAAATCCACATTCTCTCAGGAGGTTCATGTGAACATCATGGCTTATTCTACAACTCTCTCTTGGGATGTGCAAAATATTGCTCTCCCGTCTTCAACTTATAAGCATGTATGCTCACATGTGATTTGGGACTTGCATAAAGCATTCTCATATTATATTCTGACTTCCGTAGGAGTTAAATGTGGGTGGAGACTGACTGACCAGTGCAATTTCATATTCGGTGCTTACTGGCCTTGCTGGTACCTCTTTAGGAAACCTAAAGATAATTGTTGAAATCATGTCATTTGACTGATAACATACCTATTCACAACATACATACTTACTTAACCAACTAGACACTTGGGTGTCGGCTTGGTCCGTCATAAGACTATTTATTCTAAACTACTTCAGTTGTTCTGCAAAGGACGTCTGAATCTGATCACCTATCCTTCTTCGTGGTGCTTTTAAGCACCACAAGCGTCTGTGGCTGACGCATCTATTAGCAGAGACGCACGTCTCACCATATTTTTATCCTTCTTCTAGGGGAAGCAGATAATTTACCGTTTGTATTCGGTGGACGCCCTAGTGGTTATCTTTACAATGAAGCTTTATGCATGAAGAATTTGCATGCGTAGGGCTGATTATGTGGGAATGACCGTGGAGCGTTTATGAATACAGATAGGTATATATTGGCGTGGGCTTCTATATTCCTCGGGCGTTGAAGTACTGGGGGCCCGTTTGGAGTTCAGTTTCCTGCCCTTTACTCTCTCCTGTTCATCAGAGTCACTTTATTACAATATAATTAGTGCAGAGATGTCTCAATTACCTTTAAAAGAACTTATGGGTTACATATTACTTTATTTAAACACAACGTATGGGTCAATAATTAACTAGACGATCACTCTTATATCACGAGCCATGCTTGAGGTATGGGTTTCTATGAAATCTAGAACTCAAGACATCATCTTCATAACAACAGAGGCCGGTGCCTGTAGGCGTGTAGTCCTTCATAGGCCGGGGTCGGGTTTGTTACATTTGGTGCGCGTGACCTGAGAAAATTGAGACATTTCATGTACATTCTTGTGATTTTATGAACTGGTGAGGGTGGCTGGATTCTGGGTTCCGTGGGGTCCCTTGGGTAGGTTTTGCGCTGTGGTTAGGCCTTACGTGCCTTAGGCAAAGTTCCGAGTCATTAGGCATCCACTAACAAGCATTTTCCAAAGATTTTCCTGCAAAATAAGAAAATATTAGTACGCAAATAAATTTTACGTATTTGAATTGTCAAAGTGGGGTGCGTTCGCACGACAAAGTTTCGTCTAATAATTTGTGAAAACGTCAAAATTCAAACCAAGAAATTTCACGTTAGGAACCTTGCAGATTATATCTTCGTGTAGATTTTACAATATTTGTGTAAGAATAATCATTATTTAGGTTATTTTTATGCTATTATAATTTTAAATGGTAAATTTGTAAAACATTTTTCCATCTAAAAATAACATTGAGAAAAATTTTTGAACGAAAACGAAACGCAGCCTTGATACGTCAGCCTGATGCTTTATTTTTTCGCTTGATTAGCTAAATTCTATTTAAGAAAGAGACGCAGTCTGTCATACTAGTAGTACTTTCGTATCTTGCTATCTCGCTCCGACTTTATGATTAATGTAAAATGAGTGAAAAAAAAAAGTACGTGTTTGTTTTTGGTTATGTTTTGACAGTTCTTTGTAAAAATCGCGACGCGAATTTTCCGCGAAGTCTTTAGTGTTTTAAGACAAAATCTGATTAAGTATCCAAGCTTTTAGTGAAAAACAATGGATTCAGTAAGTTGTGTGCGTGCTGTGAAGGTTTTAGTGTTAGTTCTAAAAGATTCCTTTGGAATCAGTGAAGTGTCTTGATTCAGTGATTTTTGTGATAAAATGCACTTGAAAGGATAAGACAACATTCAAGTAAGTTTTAACATAGGTTAAAATCATTCACTAACACATTCTTGAATATCATTACAAAACTCTGTTGAGTTTTTGTAAATTGTGCAAGAAATCCATTGAGTACAATTGGGCATTGCATTTGAACAATCTTAGATATTGTAGGTATTGTTTGGGGTCATAGGAATGCTTTGAGCTAAACATAATCTAGGCATTAGACCTAAGAAAGTTGGAATTTAAGAATTGGTTATTTATTTGCCTCTTAGTAGGTTTGGCCGTGCTAAGTTGATGTTGTATATACCCTTTGTTTATTATTTACTTCATAACAAAATTAATAGGTAGGAAAATACCTTACTACGACTATTGTAGCTTGTTTCCCATGGAATTTGAAGACTTTGTATGTATCTAGCGTTGCTTTACCCTATTTACTTAGTTGAAGAGATGGTACTTCTTTGAAGTTGGTGGTGTACATAATGGAGAGTCATAAGACTAGCCTTGTAGATAGTAAAGTGTAGGTATTTATTGAAAATTTGACAAACAATAATACACAATTTATTTTGATTAAACATGGGACCTACTTGTGAACGCATAATACATTATGTGAATCATCAGTATTTGTTCTTCATTGTTGAAACTTATTTAGATAAATCTGAGATTTGAAACACTTTGTTTTGATTTTAGGAGAGTACGAGGAGTATTTAATCAAGAATAGTGTGGAGTAAATAAGTGAACTGTTTAGATAGTGACTAAGATACCTAACTCTTTTCTTTGAGTGCTTAGATAGTGACTAAGATACCTAATTCTTTTAAAGTGATTTAAATAGTGACTAAGATACCTAAAATTGTTAGTGCTCAGATAGTGACTAAGATACCTAATTCTTTTAAAGTGATTTAAATAGTGACTAAGATACCTAAAAATTTTTAGTGCTCAGATAGTGACTAAGATACCTAATTCTTTTAAAGTGATTTAGACAGTGATTAAGATACCAAATATTTTAGTGTCTATAGTTATTATGTTTTGAACTAAAAGACAATCAAAATGCCTAGAGTACGCCAACAACGCCAAGCCTCTGTAGAAAGACATAGTCCAGTCCCTGTACTTTCATCTACCTTTAGAGCGATGAATAAGATGTTAAGAAGATCAATTGGGTTAATCAACCAGAAGATCTCCCAATTGGAAGTTAAAATTAATACAGCAGCCTCCAGCCCAGTCCAAAGTGACCCGGACCCTGATATGTCCCAACAAGGGGATTTATCTAATCCTAGTCAGAAAATATGTTATGTTAATGTATCTCAGTCTATAAATGTAGAAAAGCCTAGATTTCCAGGCAGTAAAAAATCTCGACCCGTCACATTTATTGAAGATCTGACTTGGCTGAAAAAGACACCGGTAAACAACAACGAAGTAGATTTGATCATCGAGTGTCTTGAAGGAGAAACAAGAGATTGGGCAAGGATATATAAGGATCGATGGACTGGGTTGCAAGATTTTAAACGGGACTTTTTAAATACCTACTGGGGCGAAGCAGAGCAGAATGAGCTGAGAAGGAAAATAGTCTGCAGTGAATGGGATAAGGAACGTGAGCCCACTATGTTGGGTCACTTCATTTCTCTCACAGCCCAAGCTAAGATGCTGAGCTATCCCATTCCAGAGAAGCAGCTGATAGGAGACATAATGCGACATTTTCCTAGGGAGGTGCAGTACGCATGGGCCAGTCAACCAGTTGTAAACATATTGGAGGCAACAGAATTTCTAAGAAGACTGGATGATATTAATAAACTGAAAACCCATTCTACAACCAAAAGCATCCAAAACCTCAACCTTTCTCAGGAGGAAACAAAGTATATCAAGGAGCAACGGGAAAGGATTCCAGCGTCAAAATCGTCCGTCGACCAGCAACTCCACACGCCCAGGAATTCCAGCAGCCGCCCTACCAGAACGAAGAGCTAATAACATAAATTTGTTGGAGAGCCCGGAGCAAATTGTCATAGAAGATAATGCGCAAAATTTAAACTAGTAAGAGCCAATGAAAGTAGCCCCATTTCATTTGGCTCTAACATACCAGTTACTTTAAATATTATGTTAAGGATGGGATGGAAACCTGGACAAACATTAGGCAAAAACAATAATGGATTGAGGAAACCTATTATACCGGATATTGAGCAGACACGGATGGCAGGTGATAGGAGAGGTTTAGGATATAAAAATGATGAAATTGATGATCCTAATTTAGAACTAGCCATCGTCAACACTATGCAAATTCAGAGTGATCAGCTAACGGATAGTATACCTACAGAATCTTCATTAGTATCTTCTTTATTTGATGAAGAAGATAACGCTGTATTTGATGAGAGGATGGAAGTGATAAGAGCAGAAATTGAAGTCAAAGTTTTTGGGAAACGGTTTATTTGTCTTGTTGACACAGGCAGTGATGTAACATGTGTCTCTGAGTCTTTCTGGATCAATTTATCAGAGGCAAATCAAAAAATATCCACACTGCCTGTGAAACCAATACAGGTTAGAGGAGCAGTAGGACGGAAAAGTTCAAAAATTCAACAAACAGTTTTATTACCTGTAACCTTAGGAAAGACAGAAATTCAGACACAATTTTTAATCATACCTAATTTGATTCATTCTATGATTTTAGGTTTTGATTGGCTTAAGTTACACAAGACTTTAATTCAACTTAGAGAACCTCTAGGTATTTTCATAGGAGGAACTGAAGTCTTTGTGCCCTTCCAAAAAACTAATTCCACCAATGTCCCAAGTTTCTGCTCTTAGTAAGGTAGATGATTTTCAAGGATATTTAGATAATATAAAGATTGGAATACCTTTACAGAACCCTGAGTTAGATAAGTTAAAACAAGTTCTTACTCAGCACAAGGAGGTGTTCACTAAGAGGTTAGGTAAAGCAAATTGCTATGAACATGAAATCAAAATGAGTGAGCACATTCCTTTTATTAAAAGGACATACCCTATACCTTATGCTTATAGAAAAAAAATGGAAGATAAATTATCTGAGATGATGGAAATGTGAATTATCTCTCGAGCATCCACACCATATAGTAGTCCATTAACTTTTACTATCAAACCTGATGGCTCAATCAGAGTATTATTGGATGCTAGAGAAATAAATAAATATATGGTAGCGGAATCAGAAGCTCCACCTATGCAGATTGATGTTTTAAATGCATTTCATGGTGTTAATTATATTAGCATCATAGACCTCAATAATGCATATTTTCAGATTCCAATCACTAAAGAAAGTAGGAAATATACCGTTTTACATTTAATGGCAAATCATACATTTACAATGTATTACCACAGGGTCTCAAAACTTCAGTAGGTAGCTTCAGCAGAGCTATGGACCTGATCCTAGGGCCAGAAGTGAGAGACTTTTGTGTTAATTACTTAGATGATTTGGCCATACTTACTAGCGGGACTTTAGAAGACCATTTAGACCATATAAATATTGTCATAGGAAAACTCAGAGCTGCTGGACTGACTTGCAACATTGAGAAATGTAAATTCATTTGTAAAGAAGTAAAAATGTTGGGTCATATTATTACTCCAGAAGGCATTAAAACCGATCCTGAAAAAATAGAATCAATTCAAAACTTTCCAGTCCCTAAAAAAATAAAACATTTAAGAGCTTTCCTGGGATTATGCAACTATTATCGTAAATTCATTCCAGATTACAGTACTAAAATAATACCTCTATGTGAATTGCTGAAAAAGGGTAAAGTGTGGCACTGGTCTTCTGAAGCTCAAGAAGCTTTTGATTCAATTAAAAATAGTTTCATAAATACTATTATGTTACATCATCCCGATACTACAAAAGAATATTACCTTCAGACTGATTGCTCGGGGTAGGACTAGCAGGTGTATTATATCAGTATGATGATTCAGGGGAAATGCAAATACTAGGATATTGTAGTAAGGCATTAAAGGGACCTGAACTTAGGTGGACTGTAACTGAACAAGAATTTTGGGCGGTAATTTATTGTCTTAGAAAATTTGAAACATATCTAAGAGGAGCCCGTGTAATAATTAGGACAGACCACAAGGCGTTAGTTTTGGTAAATAATTGGAAACTATATAATAGTCGGATTGTTCGATGGATTTTGTTTTTAGAACAATTTAACTACACAGTTGAGCATGTTAAAGGTAAAGATAATGTTGCAGTGGATGTTTTGTCCAGGTTTCCTTCCCAAGGGCAATTGTACAGGAAGAACGAATTCAGTGTCCTGAAATATTTTATATGGAAAAACAAAGAACAAAGAGTTATTAAGCAAACTTAAAGATATTGAACAATACCAGCAAAATGATTCAGAAATTAAAGAAATTATGTCATTATTGAGTAACTCAGACACAATCAATAATACAAGATTGAATAGGATAGCAAAAGATGTGTATTGAAAGATAATATCTTATACTTCAATCATGGTCGTAATCAAAATTGCCCTGTGATCTATTTACCTGAACAGCTCAAAGAAGATATTATTATTCAAACACATAAGGAAATGGGACATCAGGGCCTTTCAAAATATTTCAGTATTTGCAAGAACGGTTCTTTTGGCCAAGAATGAGGAAAGAAGTACATGGTTGTCTTAGAAAATGTCATATTTGTCAATTATCAAAGAGTGATAACATTAAATTTGTAGGGAATGTAAATCTATTCTGACACAAAATGTAGGAGACTTAGTTTGTTCAGATTTGTATGGTCCTCTTCCAAAAGTAGTTTTGGTTCTGCCTACATTCTTGTTATTCAGGATTCATTTAGTAAGTTTGTAAAAATGTATGATTTAAAGAAAGCCACTGCTAGAGCAGTAGTCACTAAATTTAAACAATTCTGTCAAATTATTAAACCCAAGGTGGTGATGACAGATAATGGTAGTCAATTCATAAGTGACCTTTGGAGAAACACCCTGTCAGAAATGGGCATAAAGTTCATTTATACTACTATTAGGAACCCCAGGCCCAACATTACTGAGCGTGTCAACAGGAACTTGGTCGAATGTTCAGAACTTACTGCCACAAGAATCATAAAGGGTGGAATAATTATTTGAAAAACATAGAAACATTATACAACAATACTTATCATGAATCGACCAAGTTCACTCCAAACGAAATTGTATATGGATTGTCTAACTCTTTGTCTTTTGATACTTACTTACCTGGTATTAATAGACAACTTAATCATGATGACATAATTAAAGAAGTACGAGTCAATTTAAAAGAAGCAAGTATCAAAAGGCAGTACCAGTACAATAAATCACATCATCTAATAACTTTTAATCTTGGTGATTTTGTAAAGATTCGTAAATTAAACAAATCAGATGCAGGAAAAAGGTTACAAAGAAATTCGAACTTCTTTATGAAGGGCCCTATATAGTAGCTTCTATACCTCATGCTAATGTATATACTCTTATGCATCCTGAAACAAAAGTTATAAGGGCAATTTCAATGCTATTCATTTATCTCGATATTATCCTTAGTTTAAGTTAATAATTGTAAGTAAATTTATGTAAATAAAGGATAATTGTTGGGACAAAATTATGCTCATTCAACATTTACAATTTAGTAATATGTGCTATATTTCCAATAATTAATCAATATCACTAAATGATAATAGTAAGCATCATTTTAATGAGCATATTTTTGTGTAAGGGGAATGGCACAGTTGCACTTAACTGGTCCATAGTACTAAAGAATTTTATCTTATAGAAAGAGAGAAATATTAAAATTAATATTACATACTATGAGGAGGACCATTTAAGTTAAACTGTTGGGGAGTAGGGTGGCCATTCTGGGGGGACACCCCCAATATTATAAAATAACTTTTGTTGTTTTTTTTTAAATCCTTTCAGTATATGCTATAGCAATTATTCTTTTACAACCAATATAAGTTTTATTTCAAGAAAACTAAATTTTACTATTTCATGCAGTAACTTTTTATTTCTTGCAGGTCTACAATCTGGGAATACCGATTATGTAGTAAGGAGGTGGTGTCCAATTTTATCTGGTAGACTGGGAGTTGATAATTGAGGTCATATGCATGTGTCTAAGTCTAGGTTTTATCTAGTGTTCAAGCAGTTGTGATGATAGATTGTAGTCTGGGAGCCGATGATTAAATAGAGGTCTGGGTCATATCATCTATAGATCTAGGTCTAGAAGGTGTTAATGAGTACATTGCAGGAAACGGTAATGATAGTCTAGGAGATAGTGATTATAGTCTAGGAGCTAGTGATTGAATTTGGTTTAGTATAGGTGTGGGTCTGGATCTAGGTGAAATCCAGTTATAGTCTAGGAGATAGTGATTGTAGTCTAGGAGCTGGTGATTAAATATGATCTAGGAAATGTTGTGTATAGATGTAGGACTAAGGTCTAGGTGATATCCAGTTATGGTCTAGGAGGAAGTGGTTGTAGGCTAGGAGCTGGTGACTGGATATGGTCTAGATGATGCATAGGTCTAGGAGGTGATGACAAATTGTGGTCTAGGAGATAGTAGTAGGTTAGGAGGTGTTTACTAAATTGTGGTCTAGGAGGTAATGATTAGAGAGTTATAGTACAGGAGCTAGTGTTTATGTTTGGGGTAGATATGATTCTGTTGGTTCATTGCTTATTTAATAGTTTGTTGTTAGGAGATTAGGAACTGTCTATTGTTGTGTGATGAGATCAAGTGTAGGACTTTTGTTAGACGTAACTTTTAATAGTTTTAGGGAACAGTGACTTTACAGGTTTGGGGGGGCGACATTTTTACCAAATATTTCTTAAAATTAAATAATTTGGGGCGACATTTTATTTGATAATGATATGCCTGAACTAGATGGCACTTTTGCATAAGTGGTATGATTGTTCTGCTCAATTTGTAAGTGCCATAAGTTTATGGTGGTTTAATTAGCACAGAAGTCTTTTACTTTCCTGAAAATCTGACTTACTTGCTTATATGTTACTTTGATAAAACACTAGAATTTTATCTCCATCCATACTTGATATTGATTTATTTTTAATAATTTTAAGTAATTAGCTAGAATTGTTATTTTCATACAAAGGTTCAGGATCAAATCATCTCACGACACTCTGTATTTACTTCTGCAGTGATTTAATGGTAGGCATATTTTGTTAGCACAATGGCAAGATATGTTTGCGTAATTTCACTGTTAGAGGTAGTATTGCTAGCAAAAACACAAAGGGAAGAATACGAGTGTATTTTTCCTCACACGGCCCTAAACTGACTGAACATTTAGGACCAGGTTGGTCCAAACACACAACAAATTTCACGATTTGATCAGAACAGTTCTCTAATATGTCTTTTCTGGTTCTATCATGTCATGGATGTGAGTTAGGGAACCTTATTTTATTAAATTACTTATGTATTCTGATTTTGCAATTGAGACCTTAGCTACTTTGAGTTAAGGTCTGATTTAAGCCAAATCATACACTACTCTGTGATTGCTGTAGGTAGGTAGCTGATGAAGGGTGGACTTTGAATGAGCATCGAGTCTAACTTTCAGTCGGTTCCTTATTTATGGCGATTCTGCTAGCAGAGATTCTCACAAAGTAACCATACAGACAGTTCACGGAGATTATAATAGGTTTCTAACACTAAGTGTTAGTGAATCTATCTATAATACAACCTACACACAACAGATTGCACAAAGATTTGGTTTAAACGCTTAAATTCAATTTTTAACATTTTTCAATTCAGATTCTTTGTATAATTCTTTATTATGAAGCATCCATGATTTTCAGGAATGACAATAGTAATTATTGGCACAAGCACTTTGGGTAGAATAGTCATATTAAAAGCACTTGGTTGCGTTTAGCGTAATATTACTGGTAAGAAAGCACTTGGCGTAGGCATAGTTGCATTAAGCGTAACCTGCGTAATTTTTTTTTTTTTTGCTCTTGGCGTAACTTAGCACATTGGCGTGAGAATTGTTAATTCTGCATTCAGCGTAAAATTGTGTAATTTGCAGCATTTGGCGTAGGTAACTTCATTAAGAGATGTATACAGCTTTTAGCGTAAATACTATTAGGGCTCCATGACATTTAGTTCAGGCATACAAATTTATGGAGTTTTGTAAGTGTTGGGGGCGGGAAGTGTCTGATGTTATTGATATTTTATGTTCAATTTAGCTCCAAGTAGCTAAATTTTACATAAAAAGGGGCGAATTGTAAGGCTTGTATCCTGGTCTTTATTAATTATAAAGATTCGGGACAGCGACATCTATTGGTGTCGCCGCTGTGGGATGTGATTCAATACTTGTGGGTTTGGTTCTGTTCTGTCAAGATTGATATGGAGGTTCGGAATGCGGCTGAGAGATGGCGCTATGTGCGTGAAGCAATATTGAAATGTTTTGTTTATTTTCTTTTATATTGTTCATATTTGCAAGTCTAAATAATTTTGGATAATTAGTCTGATAGTTGATCAGCGTTTGCAGTGGCATTTATAATTTTTCGTGGCATTTATAATGATAGGTGTGTGACTGAAGTGAGGTTGGGTGCGAGGTGGTGTAATCTGCTGCCATCTATTGTCGAGTAGCGGAAACTGCAAGGTGTCACTTTAGACAGGGCCCTACTAGGCCTATTATAATGCCATAGCGACTGAAATACCTAAGGTTTATTCTATTAGTCACACTTTCGGTTTATAGAAAATTGATGTATTTTCTAAAAATTCTATAAACCAACAATAAATGTTTAATAATATTGGTAAACCCATGATTTACTCAATATACACTAAAAGTTTTCTTGGATGTCAGGATGGGTCGTGGCCCTTCCTGAATTGGTGTCTGGCAACAAGTAGCGAAACAAGACATTCTAAAAAAATCTAGAATAGTCGAATGTCTTCTAAAATGTGTATGAAAGAGAGGAGAATATCTTCTTTCGTAATGAGTAGCAGATTTCGAGAACATTATTCTTCTCGTAAGTTCGAAGCTTTTGGTATAAAATAGCAAGCCATACGGCCTGCGGGCAGTTCAGTTCTAATCGTGAAGTCTCCCAGGACAGAAAAGGAATACCTAGTGCAGTGATTAGTTTACATATCAGTCCTGGTGGAGTCGCGCCGCAGACCAGGGAGTATCGACGTTTGCCTGGTCACCCTCGTTTCGCGAGTGTGTTTGGATGGTGAAAAGTGCTTTGAACCCGTGTATGGTGTGGTGTTTGATGCAGAGGATGCGTGCTTCAGCGTGCACTGGAATCGGCATTGTGGATGTCGTCGTTGTTGGTTCTTCGTGTGCTGGTGGCTTCAAGTTCCAGATGGATAAGTACAATTTATGCTTTCTTTCGAATCCTATCAGCAGTATATATTCCCTATATGAATGTTTACAAACATATTAATTACCTATGCTTGATAGTTTTGTATTCATTGAAAGCTGATAAGATTCGGACCATGGTCTTATGCTTTGGTTTTTAGTGCTAAGGTCATTTTATTGCAATAACTTTGTTTTGTTGTCGTTTTAAAGAATCTGCGTTCTGATTGTTTCATATAAACTTTGTAGTGTCACATCTAATCTTAATTAGGAAATCTGGGCTATTTAGTGTGTCGGTAGATAGGTAAATTAGATGTTAGGAATAGGTAGGATACCCTATAATCCCATTACTCCCATTCCTTACTTATTTATCTATCATGCCATATATATATGACTTTAACGACCAAAATAATGTAGCTTCAATTAAAATAATTTACTTTAATTATTATTGCTATGCGATCAGGATAAAGTTCTTGGGTTAAAACTTACTTATGTAGATATTGTTAGATATCTACTTATCTATTATTTGCTGTGGTCATCAGTGGATAAATTACTATTCTATAATTGCTGAGCGATTAAGGATTTACTTGATAAAATTCTTGTGTTTGAAACATACTTACATATTGTATCTACTTACCTACTATTTGGCTTAGTCCAACAGTGGACAGATTTCTATTTGCACTATGGTTGCTGAGCGACTATGGACTTAATTGACTAATGTTACTATGTATGAAGTATACATAAGTAGATAGATATCTACTTCTGTTTGGTTATGTCCAACAGTGGATAAATAATCATTTACAACAGTATTGTTGTCATACAAAGAAAACTGTCTTCAGTATTGGAATGTGTCCTGCAGTGGATAAACATTTATTTTCAACTATATTTTGATACCTTCAAAAGGAATGTGTCCGGCAGTAGATAACATCTATCTACAACAATATTATTTTATAGTACTTGCTATGTTGTTAAGTACTGTGTTATCTAAGAATATATGTATGGCTGGTAGAGTGGATAATATCCTTTCCTATCATCCTATCCTATAACAGATTCAGATGAATCATATCTAAAGTAATATTCTAGTCATGAAGTTCTTAAAGTTCTTCTTATGACTGGCTAAAATGGTGCCCATCATAGTAAAACTATGACTACAACTTACTTACTAATTACAATGGTTGTCATCAAATGTCATGGGACAACTTTTATCAATTCTTCATCAAAAATCATCTTATTTACTATCTAGCATTCGGTATGGTTGTAATGGCAGCTTCTGGTCGTAGAAATCCACATTCTCTCAGGAGGTTCATGTGAACATCATGGCTTATTCTACAACTCTCTCTTGGGATGTGCAAAATATTGCTCTCCCGTCTTCAACTTATAAGCATGTATGCTCACATGTGATTTGGGACTTGCATAAAGCATTCTCATATTATATTCTGACTTCCGTAGGAGTTAAATGTGGGTGGAGACTGACTGACCAGTGCAATTTCATATTCGGTGCTTACCGGCCTTGCCGGTACCTCTTTAGGGAAACCTAAAGATAATTGTTGAAATCATGTCATTTGACTGATAACATACCTATTCACAACATACATACTTACTTAACCAACTAGACACTTGGGTGTCGGCTTGGTCCGTCATAAGACTATTTATTCTAAACTACTTCAGTTGTTCTGCAAAGGACGTCTGAATCTGATCACCTATCCTTCTTCGTGGTGCTTTTAAGCACCACAAGCGTCTGTGGCTGACGCATCTATTAGCAGAGACGCACGTCTCACCATATTTTTATCCTTCTTCTAGGGGAAGCAGATAATTTACCGTTTGTATTCGGTGGACGCCCTAGTGGTTATCTTTACAATGAAGCTTTATGCATGAAGAATTTGCATGCGTAGGGCTGATTATGTGGGAATGACCGTGGAGCGTTTATGAATACAGATAGGTATATATTGGCGTGGGCTTCTATATTCCTCGGGCGTTGAAGTACTGGGGGCCCGTTTGGAGTTCAGTTTCCTGCCCTTTACTCTCTCCTGTTCATCAGAGTCACTTTATTACAATATAATTAGTGCAGAGATGTCTCAATTACCTTTAAAAGAACTTATGGGTTACATATTACTTTATTTAAACACAACGTATGGGTCAATAATTAACTAGACGATCACTCTTATATCACGAGCCATGCTTGAGGTATGGGTTTCTATGAAATCTAGAACTCAAGACATCATCTTCATAACAACAGAGGCCGGTGCCTGTAGGCGTGTAGTCCTTCATAGGCCGGGGTCGGGTTTGTTACAGCACCACCACAGAAATGTCGTCAGCGAACAAAATGCACTCATGCTTTGTCACCTTTGGTAAACTGTTGATATAAATCAGAAATAGCAATGGTCCCAAAATGCTACCTTGCGGGACACCAACTCTGTTAAAAGCTGTAGAAGATTTATAGACTTCAATCTCCTTACTAGTAAGGTTCTGACTTTTTATCTCGACATACTGTTGCCTATCATGTAGATAGGATTTAAGCCACATAATGGCTAAACCTCTTATTCCGTAGTTCTCACATTTTTTTAAGAGTAATTCGTGCGATACATAATCGAACGCCTTACTCATATCGAAAAAAATCGCAGATACTGGTAAACGCCTATCCATATATGTTAAAATAGTTTTCATTAACGAAAACGCTGCCAGACTAGTAGATTTCCCTTTTTGGAAACCATACTGTTGAGGTACTAATATCTGAAACTTGTTTATGAAACTAATAAGGCGATTGTACATAGACTTTTCAAATATTTTAGATATTACTGGTGGCAGACTTATAGGGCGATAATTATCAATGTTATCTTTGTTTCCTTTTATGAAGCGGTTTTACAACGGACGTTTTAAGCGGATAAGGAAAATTCCGCTTGTGAACGATAGATTTATAAGATAGTTTAAGACTGGGGCAATAATGTTAACGCATTTTTTCAATATAAATGTATGTATTTCATCGTGACCTGTGGCGCTAGTATTTTTCAGAGATTTGATTATTTTGATAACTTCATCTTCATCTGAAGGATACAGGAAAATACTGCGTTGGACCGGATTTTCACGGTGAGATTTTTTATTAGTGTCATATGTGTGTTTATTATTATTATTCTTATTTGTCATGTCAATATAAAATTTATTAAATGCAGTTGCAATGTCATGGGGATCTTTAACAATCCTTTCATCTATTACTAATTTTTCAATATTATGATTTATGGGGTTGTTCATGTCCTTATTCTCAATTATTTCCTAAGTAGCTTTACAAATATTTTTAGCTTTTTCTAAGTACTTAGAGTTCGTTATTTTTTGGGATTTATTTATACAACGTTTTAAAAGCTTTGAGTAATTTCTGTATTTATCCTTATTTAATCGAGTTGAAGATTTATAGAAGCTAAAACGCAGGTTTCTTTTGGTAATGACTTGGTTACGTGTGATCCCTGCCTAAAAAACCGTTACACAAAATATGGACACAATAAATCACATCCTTATGAGTAAAGATAGGCTTAAAAACCAAGCGACGCGACAACGACGCGCGTCGTTGTCGCCGTCAAATTTTGACGGCGTCGTTGTCGCTGCGGTCTTGTAGAAAAACCCGACCGCATCCCATACAAACTCTAAGCTTCTCAGCGCGCTGTCAACGTGACGGCGTCGTGGCGCGCCGCAACGACGCCGTGGTTCCCCCATACAAACCCATACAAACCAGTCATTTGACAGCGGCAACGACGCGCGTCGTTGTCGCTGTCGCTTGGTTTTTAAGCCCACCTTCTATGCCTAAATTTAAATAATCTAAAGTAATCGTAAATAAAGCAAAGTGGTATGGGGAAGTAGTTTTGTAATCGGATCTTCAGCGTATAATAAAATCCTGCTTTATTTATTATGTGGTTACCGTTATAACTGCGGTTTTGTCTGTGAATAGTTGATAGGTTTTTAAGATATATTTCCTTTTTTTGCCATTAATAGTTGCTGTTGTCAATTAGATAGTTCTCCATTAAGTAAGAAAAGTAAGTAAAAAATCTAAAAATATCCAGTTACCATAATTAAGGTTAGTGACTACAACAAATGTTTTATTTTTGCATCTTTTATATTATTTCTTTTAGCCTATTGAGTCCCACTGCTGGACAAAAGCCTCCCTTTCCTTCTTTCACGTATCTCTGTCTGGTGCAAGCACGCACCAGTGTTTGTGGTAGGCATTGAGATTGTCAAACATCGTTTGCGGGGTATTCCTTGTCATCAATTCCCATCATGACGTCTCCAGTCTAAAACGATCTTATCCGGCTGACGTGTCCTGACCAGTCCCATTTAAGTTTACCTGATTTGCGCCCTACGCCAGCTATACCTATTTTGGAATGTAGGGTGGTGTTTCTTTTTTAATATAATAATAAAAAATAATATAATAATAATAATCGTTTATTTCAGGCTCTTGACTCATATTAAAAAGAAAGAAAAGGTACAACAGTAGCAAAATAATATGTTTTAAAAAAGAAAAACGTGAAGAGGAGGCTCGGTTTTATCTCATAAAGTTAAACAAACGCCTTTATTTTATTATCAGAATCATTAAATGTAAATATAAAGTTCCTAGGTATGGCAAAGATTTTCTGACCTATGCGAGGTATTGAGGTTGGTCACGATTGACGACACTTGTTCACGCCACACATGATTTACCTCAGATCTAAATCTTAAGATAATGAAGGCCTATTGTATTCTAATCACTACATAAATAATTGTTACTGAGTACTTTATAAAAATGATTTTAATATTAAGTGTACCTTTATGTCACCTATGTAACTCGATTTTGCTATTTGTTGACTTTTGGCCAAAATCATAGGTTTATGGTCGAAGTCTACGACTTTGCCAAAGACGGCTTCCTGATTCTGCCATTGGACTGCGACATATAGGATTACATTTACCATAACAGCCACAACAGTCCACTGCTGGACATGGGCCTCCCCCTATCGGGTTACATTTAATTAAGTACAAATCTCTTAAGGGCGTGATCTACTCACAAAACTGAACAATTTTCGTTTGAAACTTTTCTTCGAAGTATGAAAAAAAAAATGGACCTCCCATACAAAAATGATGGAAAAGTGTGTCGCTCAGTATGGGAGGTCCAATTTTTTTTTTCAGTTTTGTGAGTAGATCACACCCTTAAGAGATTTGTACTTAATTAAATGTAACCCTATACAAGTACAAATATAACCCTATACTTAATTAAATGTAACCATATACAAGTTTTGTACTCTCACAAAACAAGTTGCGCTACCCCCAAATTAAGGGCAGGAAGATGATGATGATGATGTTTCTATGCAAGTGATGTCTTAAATCTAGTTAATGTAAGTTTCAAAACCAACCGTAAATAGAAAAAAAAATATTTACCTTAAAACCTTAGAGGTACAGTATTAATTATAGTTTTTCAAGTTGAGAGCTATATTCCATAATTATCTTTTTCTACTTTTTTGCATTGAACCTTTCGGAGTTACAGCTGCAACAAAATATGGCTCAAAACGCCTCTTTTAAAACAAAATATCTCAAAACAGAAAAAGTTTCTTGGCTTTGATTCAAAAAAAATTAAATTCCTATTGAACGATACCCTACTCAATAAATTTTTTTTGTCCCCTTTCACTTTTATGGGAAACGAGTCCAAAAAAAATTTAAATGTTTTTTCTCACCGTTTCTAATTTTGAGTAACGCGATCTATCTCACAACAAATTGTATATCGATAGCTCCAAAACTGTCGAAATTATGAGGGCGCAGCATAGTCTGTATGAATGACTTGACGAAATGATAAGGACTTCTAGTAGACTAGGAAACCCTAAATAGTTGAATTAAATAGGAATCAGACTTGAATAAATACTTACTTATAATTCAGTTTTTAAACTAACAAAGTAAATCTTTATTTTTACAAAACCAAAAGAACAAACTCCTAATTTAACTCTTTTTAAGACGTGTTAGACTTCTGAATCTATTAGCATGCGTTAATTACCCTACTCGGGTGTATTATGAACCGATTTTATTTTATTTTACATGACATTTCACAACACAATAATTATAATCAAAAATTATTTAAATTAAAAAAAATTATAGAGCATACGGTTTCTTAAGAAACTACAAGATCCGAAACGAAACCCATAATTAGCTATACATAAAATTTGATATGTCGTAGGTTGTCATTTTTAGGGTGATGTCATGATCATGAACCGCAAAATCAACTGATATATGTCCGATTGAACTGTCACTAACGGATTATGAATGGCCCCCATACAACACAACAACATAATTATTCAAAATCCTATTTTGCCAAACCCAGTAGTGGTATGCTAGCTTTTATGAAGACTGCTAAATCAATTAGCTCAAAACATATAAACTCCGGGTGGTCGCATTAAACACTATTAGTAGGCGAATAAAATTCATGATAATAATGCAAAATATGTCTGCAAGGAACTTCGGCACTAGACAAACAAAACAAACGAATAGGATATAATATGTCATAGAATAAATGTGCAGAAGGGACTTTCTCCAAAACCCTTAATACTTGACTCCCGAAGATTTCATGAATTAGATAATTTATTTATCTTATTTTAATTTTATATTTTTTTAAATTAAATAAAATGAAAGTTTTTTTTCGTGCAGTACGTAGAATTTAAGTAGAGCAAGTTAAATATAGCATAACATAAAAAAACGGTCGAGATCAAGTAAATAATTTGAATTCATGAAAAATAAACTAATTTTAGTGATTATAATGCTATTCACTTTGAATATTTTTTTGGTGAATCTGATTCTTAATTAGGACAGGAGAATATATATTTTTCTCGGAAACTATAGTTACATTTTTAATTTTAACTAGTAGCCATTGTAAAAATCGCTAAGGCAAAATCTTTTTAGGTGCCTGATGGTAGTGGTAGTGGTGGTGGTAGTTTTATGTGGTGGAGTTGTGTATGACACAGGCTTCACAAACTTAGAGGATTTACCTCTGTCAGTGAATCTGTAAGTATATTATAGATGCTGAAGTTAGCTTAAAAATTCATACTTCGATAAAAACCTTCGAAAACCCGCTGATCAAGATTGCAGCACAGATATTTTACAGAATGTTAAACGTATACTTATTACGTATTTGAAAATTATTGAAGAGTGTAATTACAGTGACCCGATTCTAGAAGTAAATGAGCTTCAGTATCTTCACTTCAATCTCTTACGTTTTTGTTAAGCGTGTTTGAGTGACCGTCGCAGCACATATGGTCGGGAGCCTCAAAGTCTCATCTTCGCGCCTAGCTACTCTATGCGGGAGTTAATAAATTACGTGATCTAAAGAATCAGCACAGTCGCGTGTGAACTCTTGCGCAATCGGCCGACAGTGGCCGTCCCTTCTACATCCGGGGATAATATACCACCAAGGTAAACAAACATTTTTTTTTATATCTAACCTATAGTGACAAAAAATTATCTACAAAGAAGTTGGAAAAAGAAAGTGTGAAAATAAGTTTAGTGCTTAACCTGTAAGCTCAGAAAGTATTATTTTTTTAAATACTATAACAATCATAGCTATTGTTCAAACAAAATGTCTATCAAGTTTTCTACTAAAACAGTAAGATATTTAATTTAAAAAGACACAACTAGCTGGTACTAAACTACGCCTTTATAGGTAAGGGTGGCAAACTTTCAGTTGAATGGAAAACAAAGATCGCATCGGTGATTGTATCCAAAAGTACTGACTTGTTAATTTTCAATAGAATGTATATTACTTTTAGAATTATATTGTATCACTTTTGATCCATTTTACACGAAGTTTTTGAAAACAGTGATTGTATAATTTTACATTTTCAAAAACGAAAATACATAACTTGAAATCAAATTTTGGCTGTCACATGGCTTATGCGCTAGTCTAAAATAGGGTAATACAGCGGCACAATACGGTTACTAGGTAATAAGTGGCACTCCTAAAAAATACGTCTTTTCATACAAATAGTTTCGCCAATATAAACTGATCAAAAGATTTTTGCATCATTACTTATTTTAACTAGATTTGACATTGACTTTCTGCTAAGGATTTGAATGATTTCTGCTAAGGATGTCAAATGTTCGGCTTTAATAGCTACTCAATTGAAAGCTCACGAACTTTTAGCTAAATCTCGTAAAAGATGAATAAAATAAATTTTACCTACTCATTCCCACTGGTTCAAAAACACATGATTACCTTTCATTTCAAAACAAATTACTTACAAGAAAACCACTTACTAAATCAAAGTTTTTAGGAATCGCTATAATCATAAATATACTTTTTTATTTCGGTATTCGGTATTACCTACCTGTTTTTTAAACACCTGCCGTTTCTAACGGTTTTTTTTTCTTTTCTATACAAAATGTAAATAGCTATATGTAGGTAGATGTAATGCAGTCTTAGTCATTAGTGTTCATTATTATCTCCACTATAAATTGTAGTTTATGTCACATCGTAAATTTAACAAAGACCTATAGATATAAAATAGCAGCAGATTTATTATTAATTTATACTTAGTTAAAGAATAATTATTAACTGAGATAAACCATTTTGTTATCTCGCCTCATATTATAAAGAGATGTAAGTAGAAATACAATATGTCTTTTTTTTGTGTTTTCATGTTATCATTATCAATCGCAGGATATTAAAGATTCTGCAATTATTGTTTATATTATAAAGTTGTAGGTACCATTTAGGGATTGCAGATACGAATAGATTTGGTGCACTCTATATACGGTGAAACACGTGCCAAAACTTATAAAATTATAGATACATGGTTCCGAGTAATCATAGACATAGTTTACATATCTCTTTCAGAACGAACAGTACCAATCGTGCATTTAACCAATCGTACGTTTAAATTAGAAAAAAACATTTGGAACTTTATTAGAAATTTATATTTCTGCCTGTGAAAGGTCAAGCTTCTAATGTTGGATCATTGACCTTTGCAGTTTCAATGGTTAGTTTTCGAATTTATTCTATGGGTGCACTCTCTTGTTTAGGCTCAGAGCTATGTAGGATAGAATTAACCAATAGAGGTCCTATTTCGATGTTGGTATGTTCCGATGTCTGCAAATCAATTTTAATGAACACGTGACCAGTGTTTGCCTATAATTAGTGTAGGATCAAATCCGTGTCGTCTGTCCAAATCTAGTGGACAATTAAAATTTTCGCAGTTTTATGCAAATAAAATAAAATTTATGCACAGAAACCGGTTAAGCAGGTGTTATCGTTCCGCATAATTTGATGATAATTTATATCAAAAATTGTCTCGTAATAAGATGAAGACTCATTTACTCATATCAAAATATTTATTAATTCGAATATTTAATTCAATAATTGCGCTGACAAGGTTACGCTTTACTGGTCGCAAAATGTACTTTGTTCTTCAATATGTAACGCCTCAAAGTACCTACGCCTTCAATAAAAGTTCACGAACACGAGCCTAAACCTACCCAAAGACAAACCAAAAATATCAATGTCAGGAAAGCGAAGATTATAGTCATTCAAAGCACGCTCGAAAGTAGCTGTTTTTAGTATAAGTAATTCATTTTACTGGGTTTTCTATAAAAGGAGTACCTATTTAGAACACAGAAAGAACCTAGAAGGAACTCTGAAATGTATGTTATACTAAATCCATTATTCATGTCACCCGTAAGTAACCCATACAATAATTCTATTTTTCCTCAGTTTTACACTGTGTATTTTTTTTTACTTTGTTGTTTTTCATTTCGGCAACGAAATACGAAACATACGAGCTGAACGAGTAAAATATATTGCACTATTAAAAATACATTATGTGAAAATAAATCTTACCTATTAGTCACTTCAAAGATGCATCATTCTGCTATTAAGGAGTTTGGATTTAATCGCAAACTATACTGCTCCGTCTAGTTTAACACCAATTTATTCAATAATCAATTCAAATTTTTGCGGTCACATAAATTTTAATATTTTTGAATAATAATAATAAAACAACGCCCACAGCTGATTAGTCACTACTCTACGAATGACAATAAAATCTACCAATTATATAAAACTGGAAATGATTGATTATTTAAATGTAGGCTTCTTCATTATGTTCGATCAATCGTTAAGGTCATTATTTTGTTAAAAAGTCGTAAATTTTTGCTAACCGAATAATAATCAAGGTCCAACCTTACAAATCGGAGACCCAAAACATTGCCTTTATGAGTAAAACATCAATTGCATCATCATCATTTTGTTAAGCATTACCTACGAATATTTTAGAGAAATATCTAAGCTTTTCCGAGGCCATTTAGCAGCCAGCTGATGTACTACAATTCCGAATCGAATCAAAACTACAAGCATGAGACGTATTTTTGGTTCCGTAAAATCGCACAAAACCGCATGTGTAATACGTGTAAAAATAGTATTTCTGAAATAATTGTGGAACGTAAACGAAATTTTAGTAACACCGGTAATGATAATGACCTTTGACTCAACATCATATTAACACGAGACAAGATTATTTTATTCATGTATACCTATTTGTTTTACATAAACATAAATCAGTAATTTGATATCCAAATAAGTAGGTTCCTAGTTCCGTTTGTTTAAAAAGTCGTTGACGCTGCTATATACAACGTGAGATGATTTGGGTTTTAATGTTTAAATACTCCATAAACTTATAAAGTTTTCGTAGCGCTACCATGAAGGAAATCTGCCGTGTGACGCGGAACTTGTGTATCTTAAAACTGCTCGACTTGAGAAAAACGCATTTGAATCTAAAATCTGTTTTTTCCTTTCTAAATGCTATGCGCACATTAAAATCATATAACTTTTTAACAAATCTTTTATTATTGTCATTAGTTTGAAGAACATACAAATATTTTTTCATAATATTTGATGCAGAATAAGTTATAGCCATTTGAAATTTGGAGCAGTGAAAATCTCATACAAAACGTGTTACGCGACGCCGTGTATCTCCGAGTTACATTCTTTCCGCGAGATAGATTTAATTCAACGTTTATTTCACGACGCGCCGCGCCCAGTAGCATTTACTGTAGTTAAATCGTGTAAGTGAGTTACACGCACAGCGCGTAACAGTAACCGGCAAAGTTATGTCTTGCCAAATTCGTGTAACTCTGATTTTGTTGTAAAAAAAATCATACAAAATATTTTTTTATTCAAACTCCCCTTATAAAGTAGACACCGAAAAAACGATTAAGACATGTTAAGCGTAATTCGTGTAATTAGAGTTACACGAGTTCCACGTAACACGGCAGAAATATACTAGAGGAGAGTCAATCTAGAACTAAATAATGTCGCTCACGCTAAATCAAGAACAATTCTGTTTTTAAGGTTTCGATTTTCTTGTGATTGATACCGACAAGCCGGACATAAACTATGTTGAGCGATTCAGTAAAACCTAGATGTCACATTTCATTTATGTAGTTCTCTTCTTCACATAACATACACATAAACATAAAATAATCATCACTCTATACATATTTTAATTTAATTAAGTAGGTATGGAGGATACCTCTCGGTATTGCCAAGTCCTTATTTAAACAATGATCAATTTAATGGTTCAGTGCAATGCTGACGTTTTTTATAATAAATAACTAACTTATTTCGTAAAGTAAAATGAGAAAAATATAGTATTTTGTATTATACAAACCTTTCTGTTAAATGTCTTTATCTTTGGATAATATTTCGACGATTTCGCAGTGTAAAATAAAGTTTCAAAAAAGCGGGTGACTTTTCAAGTGTTAGTGACCTTGATATTAATGAGACTACGGCACTCACAGCAAAGTATTTATTTACATACGTACTTACTTAAAAAGCACTTAACTCTGCGTAATTTTGCGTGGTTTTAATACCTACTGTAAGATAGGATTCGTAAAAAAAAACATAGGTACTTATTAATTTGTACCTACTGTACATCCGGCTGGCATCATTGTGTCACAAAGTTTTCATATACTATCACTGTAAAATAAATAATTTAGTATTGGGTATTTATAGTACAAGTCAGTATCTTTTATTTTCAGTATCCTACATTTTAATTTGAATAAATTACTACATGATCAACAATTCGGTTTTACGAAAGGGCGCTCGACAACTGACGCTGCTGTTAACCTCCTGCAACTTATTTACGGTGCTTGGGAGGAGTCGCAGGATGTCATAGGGGTGTTCTGCGATTTGTCCAAGGCATTTGATTGCGTTGATCATGAGACACTGTTGCTGAAACTGGACCATTATGGTATAAGAGGAAAAGCGCTTGATTTAGTTCAATCTTATCTCTTAGATAGGACGCAGACAGTGCAGATAAATGGTGTGAAGTCGCTAGGATCTGCCGTCAAAATTGGTGTACCGCAAGGATCAATTTTAGGACCGTTTCTATTTTTAGTATACATAAACGACTTGCCGTTCATGGTACAGAATCTAGCCAAGATAGTGCTTTTTGCTGATGATACTTCTTTAATATTTAAAGTGGATAGAAAGGCTGTAAATATTGACGAAGTATATGGCGCACTTGATCAGGTTCATAAATGGTTTACGTCAAACAATTTAGTGCTGAATTCTAAAAAAACTAAATGTATTAAATTCTCTTTGCCTAATGTAAAAGTATTAAACACGATGTTGTTCTAAACAATGAAAAGCTTAATTATGTAACTGAAACGGTTTTCTTAGGATTACACTCGACGCAACCGTTCAATGGGATCCACATATACTAGCACTGGCTAGTAAACTTAGCTCAGCGGCATACGCTGTTCGAAAAATTCGACAATTGACCGATGTTGCTACAGCCAGGCTTGTGTATTTTAGTTACTTTCACAGCATAATGTCCTACGGATTATTGTTATGGGGTCAAGCCGCTAACATTGAAACTATCTTTGTGTTACAGAAAAGGGCTATAAGAGCAATATATAAACTTCGAAGTCATGAATCCCTACGAGAATTGTTTAAGGAAATTGGCATTCTTACGCTTCCTTCGCAGTACATATTTGACAATATAATGTATGTACGTAAGAATTCCAGTTTCTATTTAAGAAACTCTGATATTCATTGTCGTAATACAAGAAATAAAAATAAAATTGTACCGCTACAAACCAGATTAAGTAAGATCAGTAAATCATTTATGGGTAACTGTGTACGCTACTATAATAAAATTCCAGAGGAAATTTTAAAGTTAAATGATAGGCAATTTAAAATTAAAATAAAGAATACTTTATGTTCGAAAGCGTATTACAATACTGAACATTATCTGAAAGACAAAGATGTCTGGTTAGTAGCAACAGTTGTCCAACACAATGCAAGAGATAGGCATTATTTAAAAATAAACTTATACTTTTATGATATGCAAATTGACATGTACCTATAGTGGTTAAATTTGACATTTCATACTTATTATTCTTAAATTTTTGACATGTATTTTTTACATTTACTGTAAATTTACTTTTTTTGTTATGTTATTTTATTGCTCGTATGTTTAAAGTATATTTTAAAGACGAAACAGTTAGAATAATCTACTGTAATATTATTTTTATTTTGTTGAGCCGTTTTTGGCTATTACTATTATACTATTAATTTATTTTCTAACTTAGCTAGGGTCACATAGGGCCTAAAATATTGTCAACTTTAGAATAGGTGCACTTCTGGGCAGGTTTTGGGGTTTTCCTGTCCAGGGGTCCGGCTAACTATACACATGGAACACCTTTTTAAAATATTGACAGAATTTAATTCCATTTACTTGTCATTTACTGAGGCATAAAGTTACATGCTGTGTGGTTAGCCTGGCCAGCCCCGAGGCAGTGCTTTTATTTTTATTTTTTTATTCCCGCCCGAGCCGCGTATAGAGTAGGAACACAAATTGTAATAAAAAAGAGAAAATTTTTGCATTAGAAATTTTCTCTTTTTTAAGTTTGAATTAGAATGTGACTTTCTTAAAGAGAATCTTGTAAATTCCTACTAAGAAATAAATTATTGAATTATGAATTATGAATTCGCACATGACATCCTAAACTGACCTAACTCAAAAAAGTGGCAAATCTAGTTAATAATGTATTAAAATAATATATTTTTTTCTCTACAAATGGGTAAAACAATCGCAGTGGTAAATAATTTAGTTTAAAAGTTATTCAATAAAATGTCTATATTGCCCGTGCTACCCTGCACCGCCCCTGCAAGTCAAAAAAGATGTTTCTGAGTTAGTGCGCCGGCGAAGGGACGGAAGCTCGCTGCGCGCGCTGCAATTCAAAAAAATACTCTCGTTTTTACGATTTCCGCCAAGATAAGAAAGTCTATAGTGACAGTTTTTGAGTTATGCCTATTTATCCTGTATTTTTTTTGCTAATACCGTGTATTGTTTTGGGTTAGTGCACTATTGCCTTTTTTAATTAATGCATTTGTTAAAATTTACTTCGTATTATTTGACTTATGCCTGTATAGCGATCGGAAATTTTGTGTTAGGTCTATACAAACTTTTTAATTTATAAAAACGTGTGTAGTTTTTAGTTATGTGTTGGGTGTAGATAATTTATATTTTTTTTTAGTTAAGGTAAGTAATTTTGTTGTAAACGGCCGGGCCAAGCTCAAGTAGCAGTATGTTATTCGTAATTTAATTTGTCATTTTTATGTAAAACTTGACATTCTTTATTTTGAGTGACTTTTTATTGCACTGCGACATGGAATTATTCCACTACCCACGTTTACTTCATATTGTATTGTTTTGATTTTTGAATTTGTTGCCTGAAGATGATGTTACGAAACCGGTCGCGCTTTAATAGCATTTTAATTATAAATAGTGGAACTAGTGTAAAAAGTGTTTTATTTACTAACATACTATGGAGTTCCATCAAAAAATCACAACACAAAATGTATATCAAGTTGCAGTGTTGCGGCTTTATTTTTGAAAAAGGAGACAAAACACTCCTCAAAAAGTATAGGCTACTGAGGCGATCACACTACTGAGCCACGTCTATAACCTCTTGTCGGGAGTGGTAACTATTTGCCTGGCATCAAAATTTGGCGCCAACCAGTCACAACAGCTGGGTTTCGGAAGGACTTCAGCACTGTAGACCACATCATATTGTACGGCAAGTTATACAGAAGTCAGAAGAGTACAACCGACCGCTGTTTACTACCGTGTTTGTGGACTACGAGAAAGCCATAGTCTAATAAAACATGGTCTTACATTCCCAGAGAAACACAAGCCTACGTCACCAGTATCGCCACTTTATTTCAATAAAATACGTTATAGGGTAAATTCAATCTCAGAAAAATGAGTTAAAATATTTCTGAATAATTTTATAATTTAGATTTACGTGTGTATTAACTTGAACTTTACAACAACACTCAAATTGTATTTATTAGTTAACAGTATCTTATATGATTTAAAAAATAATCATAAGAGTGGGTAATTTTGGTAACCCACAAGTATGATGACGTAGACTTGTGTTAGTCACGTGGTTCACGAGTCTCGGAATGGAATACCAGGTGGAGTATCTTATTATACCATGGAGAAAGCTTTTGACTCGAATGAAACCTTGGCTGTTCTAATGTCCTTGAAGCGGTGCCAAGTCAACTGGTGACATGATAGAGATGCTGAGAAGCCTATGAATTGGCGACAATGTCAGTTCAAGTACAAAACCATATATCAAGACCCATACAGATACACCGAGGTGTAAGACAAGATGAAATTATATCCCCGAAACTATTCACCAATCCGCTGGAGGATTGTATTCAAGACCTTACAGTGGGACAGACTGGGCATCATTATTAATTGTGAATATCTCACGCATCTCCGTTTTGTTGACGGCATAGTTATTATGGCCGAATCACTGCAGGATATGGAAAAATATTTCCAGTCTAAATATGGCCTCGAGGCGTGTTAGACTCGGAAAGAACTTGAAAAGACCAAGGTCATGTTCAATCAGCACGTAATTTCTGAGTCAGTCTCCGCCGAACGTGTACACCTGAAAGTAGTTCAGAAAATGGCAAACATTGCATTTAAGAAGAGCTAACTTTGAGTCTGAAATTACCATGACATAGCATGACAGTTAAACTGGTCCATAGGCTACACGTCACTCAGGGAGCCATGGAAAGGTCTATGCTAGTGACCTCGCTAATGGAAAAGGTCCGGAAAGAGATTATCAGCCAAGACTTGCCTGGAAGTGTAGCAAACTGAAGTGACAGTGGGTTGGCCACATTTGTTGTAGAACCGATTTTGTACGACATCGTATCGTACCGGGTTTACCGGGTTCTTGGAGGAGGCAACGACTTAGCAAGCGTAGCACGCGTTAGACGCCCTCCTGCCATATGGACCGATTAATTAAAGAGAGCGGATGGTAGAGACTGGATGGTAAAAACGTGCCTTGTGGCGTACTCTGTGGGAGGCCTATGTCCAGCTGTATGCTGAAGTGATGTAATTATGAAATCGATTTCTAAACATACTTTACCTAAAAGCTAATTAAAAATAATAAATAATATTTTTTCGGTCAAAATGTAGTGTTGTAGTAAGTTTCCCGTAGTAAAAAGATAAAATTATTATTTTATTTTGAAATAACACTCCCTTATCATATTTTCATGGACCAACTAAACTGATTTATTTTGAATTAACGCGATAGTTTTGAATAAATAGTACAGTCTATACAGGCATAAAACGAAAAAGAATTAAAAATATCGGGAAGTAACGGCATAAGTCAAAGTGCTTTTTGAAATATTAAATAATTAATAATTAAAATGTTTAATTTTAATATATTTTTTAATAAACAAAATAAAGATATTCCAATCTTTTTTTTGATATATCAATCAAAACTCCAAGGCATATAGTTAATTTTTAAGACGTATTAGAAGTTAAAAATCCATTTTCCCACAAACTTGCTTTTTTGAGTTAGGTCAGTTTAGGATGTCATGTGCGAATTATCAATTGGTATAATTATTTAATATGAAGAATTTTTCTGTCAACTAATTTCAAATTTAATGCTATAACTAGGACACTATATCTTTTAACCGCGCCCCGCGTTTTCCATAATTGTGTCCCAAACAACGCAGTGTCTGTGAAGAGCGTGTAAAAAGCCATGCCGCTCCCGTATCGGCTTATACAACCATGAAAAATCTTGCCTCAGACACTGAATAAATCGTCTGACACAGACAATACAATACAATACAAAATGCTTTATTTGCACAAAACACAAAAATGATATAACATATAGTAAAAGAAAAAAATCTGTTCAATATAGGCGGCCTTATTGCTAGAGTATGAGGCCAATGATGATGATGATGATTTTTTTATCTTACCAAGCTTTTACTTGATGTTTTAATCGGTATATAAATGGGCGTGAAAAGGACATAAGTGATATTGCATTTACCTAACAGCTGCCAAAAAGCAAATCAATGCTTGGAAAGATATAAGCACTTATATCACTCAATCAACTACTTTTGAGCATGAACAAATCATGTCAATTTTTTATTTATTTTTGTATTAAATAGAAAAAGAAATAAAAAAATCATTTTAATCAATTTCAGATGCAAACAAGATTAGCGACGGTACTGGTGGTGATGCTGGCTTGCCTGTTGGAGGCGCAGAGCAGAGCCGCAGACAAGTACAACGACGAGAACAGACCATACGAGTTCGGGTTCAACATAGAACGAGACGGCGACAGGGAACAACACAGGCACGAAAAGAAAGGTAACGAATAAGTTAAACTAATAAACCCCAAGTAATTGGGATAAGGGCAGAAAGATGCTGATGATGATGGATAAATCAAACATAAATTAGAAAGAATACATAAGCATTTTGGTAGAGATGCAGAGATGCCTCTTAAAGGTGCAGGAATATACAGACAAATTGAATGATAAAAACAGAACAAGTAAGTAATTTATTGCTCTGATCGGAAAAATAGCACAACAGTAAATAAAACAAGAGCAAGCAGTAATAAAAATTCGAGTGGCATCTTCGCCTTTATTCCAAAATCTGGTTATTTAAATATAACTTTACGATATTTTGCCCGGCTTTATAGGTTATATTTACGTCACATTAGGTTTTATGCCACAGGCAAAAAATAAATTGCTTTTTAAACGTTATTTATGAAGACCATGATCAGTTTCAGATTAATTGTAATTTATGCTACAGTTTTACATGCACCGCATAACCAGGATCTGTTTAGGCGTTCATTGGTCTGAATCAGATGTAATATTCCATTCACTAGCACGATATCTAAAATATATTGGAGACAGGTAGACGCCCAAGCTCCCCAACAAGTTAGCAACCAGTCACGTTGTCGCAGCTTATTAACATCATAAATACTTACCGAACATGTTATTTTAGTATATATTTACATATTTCCGAAACCAATAAGACACTGGGAAGACCAGACCGAGCCAATAACACTAAATATCCTTGAGCATTTCCATATTATCCTTTTAATGTGAAAGGAGACGCCTAATGTACCCATTAATATGCTCTTGTAATCGCAAACGGATAAGAATTTTCGGAGACGTTGATAATGATGTCATCATCAGCTAAAAAGCATTGAATTCTCTTGTCGCTCACGTTCAATAATTTTAGGTAATAAATGACTGTATTGACATTGTAAATTGGCTTTCAATGAATTAAGCGTGGTTGCATCATGAGGTTAAATATTTACATCCTAGTTTATTTCGATTGAAGATGCATTAACCTTGTTAGACAGATTTAAGGTAATTTGTGTTTCTTTTTCAGGCGAAGATGGATTGATTGAAGGAGAGTTCGGTTTTATAACAGCTGACGGAGTATACCACGTCACAGTATACGCGACAGACGAGAACGGAAACTTCAAGATTTTGTCTATGAAAAACATTCGGGTCAGACCTTGTAAGTGAAATAAAAAGTCATAAAAATTACATTTCTATATATACATACCATTGTAAGTAATTTAACGAATATCTATTAATTACAGATCCTGGAACGGAAAACCGGAAAGGAAAAGCTCCAGTAATTCCTCCATCCGACAATAAACCAATCATCGAAGGACCTAAAGAACCTAGTAACATACAGTCTTGCTCACACTGCAGTATCCCGACCCCAAAGCCAGAAATCACAGATATAGCTGTGGTTTCAAGAGATGATTTCGCCAACAATCAACCACAGTACCCCGAACAACCTCAGTACCCAGAGCAACCTCAGTACCCAGAGCAACCTCAATACCCAGAGCAACCTCAATACCCAGAGCAACCTCAATACCCTGAACAGCCGCAATATCCACAAGATCAATATCCACAGGATCCTGCATCTCAATACCCAGAGCAGCCGTTGACGTCCGGAGAGCGTAATCCCAAACAATACGAGCCGGAATATCCAGTTGGACAGGACCCCAACAAACCCACCTTAATCTCAGCACAAATGCAGATAGTGGACAGGAACACTGATATCAATGCTTTAGCTCCTGGAGAACAACCAGGTTTACCGAACGGCTTAAACAAGGGTGACATGGAGCTCCTCCTCTACACTTTCAACTACACCGTTGGTTTCCACGGACACTACGAAGAAGGATACACCAACGGCTACAAGAAGGGTTACTACTTCGTGACTGGCAGAAATGGTGTAAGAACACGAGTTGATTACGAGGCGGATGACAAAGGATTCCGCCCCAAGATCACACAAGAAGTACTGGAACTAATTTCTGAAGATGTACCTAAAGAAGAAACCGAAAAAGATGCAAAATACGGTCTTAAAGGCTATGAATTCAAATGGCTTTACTATCCCGTTGATGGCAGAAGACGATAGATTATTACCCTTATTTAAGTTTAGTTTTGTTTGACTTAGTTTGTATATTATAATTATTTCCTGCCTTTTAGTTGTAAGCTACAAAGTATTGCAATCTTTACTCCTTTATCACCTGTATATACTTACCTGCAATAAAATACTGCCCATGAACTGCCATAAATTACAAAACTGTAAATATATAGGTATCTTATACTTTAATAATAAAATTGTTAACCAGTTTGTGTCGTCTACGTCATTTTATGTATATTGCATCATCATTATTTTTATTGGAATCAATTTATGAGTAGCTCTCATAATTTCAATAATCGTAACAACCAGAACGAGGGAACAAGTTCTGTGACACACCCTGTGTACGTAGCATGCGCAGCGCACCGAAGGAAGACGAGACGACATAAAATGTGTCAAATCGTATAGAATTTATCAAAAGTGAAGAATTTTGACACACAGGTGCAAAGATAATCTATGTCACGTGGTCGCAATGGGGACAGGTGGAGGCATTCCTACAGCAAAGTACTGCTACCGGCTGATGTGATGATCAATTTTGCAAAATTATCTACTGCAGATAAAATTTGAACCTGCAATTTCGCCATTAATACTGGCGATGCCTTTTCCATCTGGCCTACCCCGGCATATTTTCGTAAATAATTCCTTAAAATTGCTGCCGTTGTCGCCACATCTGAGTATCTGACTAATAATTGAGGGTCGTTTTAGCGATTGTAGTGTATCACAATACTAACAGGTTGTCAGCCTGTCGCATAAAATTGCAATACACATGAGATCCTCGAACCCCTTGGTCGCTTCTTACGACACCCACGGTAGATATGGGCATAATATGGGCTGATACTATTCACACGGCACAGCCGGCATTACACGGTAGTAGTATATGTTTTATGTGTTATTTAGTAATCAATGAACATTTTGGATATTTTCTCTGGACAACATTATATTTATTCAATAAACTTAATTAAATATCAAAACAATGCTAGACTGAATAAGTAAAATAAATAAATACTAAACTTAACTAGATAAGGAAGGGGTCATCGTTTTAGGATCTTTATGTCTTTCTTATTAAAAAAGAATACATGGGTACCTTTCAATAGATTTTGAGTGATTACAATATGATCGAAATGAATAACGCACACTTCAAACAAAGCAATCTCTGTAAGTATAAATAGAGCAATAAAAGTAAGTATGCTAATGTTATTGACAATGTATTAAAAATATAACCAATAAATATTTTGGGAAATATATAAAACCTGTCTACCGGAAGAAAGGGTTAACGACTGGTTGATTGCCGATAGTCAATAAAGTCAACTAAATTCTATCGGAGATGAAAATAGTACCATCAACTTTGTAATGGCCTGTTAGAGTTCTTCTGAAATATCAATCAGGTTTTGTACCGATTTTTTTCTAATTTAGATCAGACGTATTCGTTAGCATGTTTTTTTTATTACAATAGCATCCCCAAAGAGGGTTGACGTCAGGCAGGCGGCTGGTTATAAAACATTACCAAATCCTTGTGCTACATGATTTTGTGCTCTAACTAAATATATAACCGACCCCAACTGATTTAGGATAAGGGCAGACAGATGAAAATGATGATGATGATGGATTTTTTTGTTTGCAGAATGCCTATGATATCATTATTTAAATGAGTGGGACCGTTTTCGACTCATCTTTCTAAAGATCTAAATCAGATTTTGCCGCATAATTAAGGCGCGGTTTTTTTATTTTAATGTGGAATTATGACATCGTACAAAGAATATCTTTGAAATTATATACCTACAAACAATTTACTAATCCCGCTTTTTAACAATAGCCAGCAAATCCACCTACATAAGTTAATCGCTTAAATGGGTAGGTGGATTTTCTATCGCAGTAACTAGGTTTATTATGTTTTCGTACCTACTCGTAAAAACCATCTAACATGGGCTTTTACATCTCTTCGACTATTCAAAGAGATTTCAAAAATCCTGGATTATAAAATATTGTTTTAGGAGTACCTAGTTGGTAATTATCAAGTAGATTATTTTTTCATACATACTTGTAAATATCATCTAACATGGGCTTTACGTTCCGATCAGTATTTAGAGCGCCATCTGTTGTTTACTTAAGAAATTTTTAAGTTAGCTCCTATACCTTGCTTGTTTACACCAACTTGGATCAAGCTAGCTACGTACGTTACCTCATGCTCATCGATTTGTGAAGTAGAAACTAGTAATCACGATAGATGGCAGTTTTCGAATAAGAAAGAGATCCATTCAGAGAGTTACATTACGCACCAATTAAGTAAAGCATCGTAAGCTCACAGACAGTAAAAACATCAAAAAGAAGATGTCATTTGTTGTATAGACGAACGACGGCTACATCTACATAGCACTGCAGGAGGTAGTAACAGTATTTTGCGAGAAAAACTTTTGAACAATATATGACACAACAAAAAGATATTGTAAAAACTTAATGCAGTTCACTGCTGGAAAAATCATGGAAATTAATATGTAAGTATATGTACCCATCTATTATTGAGGAATGAAGTCACCAAAATGTAATGTAGCATTGCCAAGTTCAGGGTTGCTAGTGAACACTCGTGATATATTACCTTGAGTGCATACATGTATGTATAATTCGAATACTAAGGACATTTTAGTTTCGGAGCTTGCTACATTAGACAGCCTACAATCTGACAAGACACAGAACCTGTATAGGGAGGGTAGGTATTCAAGCTCTTATAAAATTAACAGATCGAGGCATGGCAGGAGAATGGAGGAACTTTTAGAACAAATAGTCCAGATGGACTAACATGAGATCCAAATAATATGGATCGGAAACTTCTGCAAGAAATGGTTCTATCAGTATTCATCAGTTCGCGATAGAAATGTAGGTACTTGTTAACTTTTCAAAACAATGTTGTGATACTTTTTGTTAGAGTACTTGATTAGTACCTAAACGTTGATGTGGAATCGACACTGTCTAACTAACAACATACGTATTATAAACTCTCCTGATTAAAATCGTATGTAATCCCTGTGCCCAGCTCCCAGTCTATTTGTGCGCGCATGACACTTTGCAAATTGTCTCACAGAATGTTAATCCTCGTAGGTGTAGGTATAGTCTTGAAAGAATGTGACTGATAATTGTAGGCATATGAATTTGTAATGTCCGCGCGTGATTTGATGGCAGCCACATCAGATCCAATGCCATCGCTCGCGGACTATAGGTGGATGGAATGTTAAAAAATGTAAACATGTATTTTCAAAATCAGGCAGCTAATTTGTCATCATTATTGGCTATAATAATACACTTGATAGATATATCCCAACCGAAAGCCTACCATTGTGGAACAAAAAATATTATGTCTTTTATCACTAAATATCATTTTTATCTGTTTTGCGGAAAAAAAAGACATATATTACTTAAAACAAAAACGTGAGTAGAAAAAATTACTACATCGTTTTAACCCCCTGTATATGAAAAATAAATCGTTACGAGACCAACTGGCGTCTTTAATATTATGCATTATTAAGCAAAAAACAAGGAAGATTAATATGGCTTCATTGAATAATTGGGCATCACATGTTAAGATATCTATGTACGTGACGTGTGGGTTGTAGTTTCATGGATTATTTTGTCCTACAAGGATGGAAACTACGTAGGTAGGAAATAATGATACAAAAATAATGTTTGCTCAAGTCACAAATTGCACATACAGCCGATGTGGCGCAGTGGTTAGTACGACTGCCTGCGATGCAGAACGTTCCGGGTTCAATTCCCGGTGGGGTCACTTGCAAAGTTGATATTTTTATCAATATGTGAATTTGTTCCCAGTTGGTCAGTCAGTACTTTGCAGGCTGAACCGATTGATCCCGGTTGCTGTCTATGATCACTTAGATGACTTACACAACCATGTCAGGCCTGCTACTTGCAGTAGGCAGTTGAAAAACTCTGACACCAGGGTTCATCGGGCCGTTGGACGACTTGATGTCCCACTCGAAGAGGAATTGCACATACATTAAATCAATGTCAAAATAAGCGACACATATTGGCCCCGATCACAAAAATAAATGTGTGGAATGCAACACCCAAGAAAAATTAGTTTTAATTTAAGCAATAGAGATATTTTGTAGTGTATTTAAGTTTATTATATAACTGTATAGTAGTACTTATTTTATTATATTTTATTATTTAGAAAAATTATTTTGGTTGACTGTCTACCTAGAATTACCTACCATTCTTAGTTTAGGAAATAGCTTAGCCTCATAGTCATAATTGTTTTGTATAGTTTCACCTATTAGTAATTATATTTATTTAATAAAGAATTTTGATTTGATTTGATGTGACATATAAGAAATACGTAAAAAAATGTAGAGCAATGATTCGTTGAAGGAATTTAGGACATCTAAACATGCATGATAAAGTCATTTAACAGATCTTATCAAAATATTCAATCAAAATATTAAATAGTAGTGTAGAATAGAATAAAAACACCCGATGAAAGCTGGTGTCAGAGTTTTTCAACCGTTTTACCATAATACAACCGAAACATAAGAAGGTTGCTATCAAATCAACACAATTAAACCATGAAGTTATTTTGTCATTAACAGTGTCAAAAGTTAGTGTTGGTGGATGTCAAATAAAACTTCTTTATTTCAGAGAGGGTAGGGGTCCCATTTAGTCATATTCTAATTGTAGCCAGACAGAAACCAACTACAGGTATAGCACACATACATATTTCACTCCTATATCCCTTGCAGGGTAGGTAAGGTAGAGAGTAAATGCTTGTATGTATACCTATAACACCTTGCTGAAAAACAGACTTGCTGCAACAGTTCGATAAAACACTGAATAGACAATTGCATAATCAGTGTTTATGAATGAACGCCGGCTGCTACCGCACCGCAAGCCTTGTAGTATCCGCGTGGTGTTGGCGGGAAGCTGCCGAGCGCCGGTGGTGGTGCCAGTCGAAACAGAGTCTGCGCAAGCGCAACCCGCGTGCGCGACAGAACTCCATGCGATCGCAGCCGCGAACTTTTGTCTCCTAGTCTCTTTTAAACTTTTCTAAATGGAAGTATTGAGGACACACCTCATTCTTGTAACGATTCTCTTTAACGCAGTGTGAATATGCTTTGTTGCCGTACAAAGGAAGTGTTAGTTCTACTTTCATAAAATTTTCAAACAAAACAAGCCTTTGTGAATATAAATCTTTTTGAATCAAACAGAAAGTTCAATTGGCAGGAATTCATTTTCAGCGTGACTTCACAATAAATTGGATATTTGCCTGCAATCACTTAGTTCTGTAAGTTCAGTCTTTATTTTATTGGCAACAAAATAAACAAACTACTAACGCACTATAAATTACAATTTAACACCTACTTATCAACAAATCTACCAAATATAAGCATTAATGATTAATCAAGGCACAAATAGGTAATGGTATTTTAATCTTGTACAGGCAATCATCCAGATAAAACTTAAACACACTGACATACATTAACGTCAGAAACATCGTTTTATTTTCGTAGTAGGTAACTAAACTACGATCGAAAAGTGACTACGAAAACTGTAGCGATGTTTTCAGTTTTAACATAAACAAGCATAAAATGTTAATTTCGTCATTACTAGTCACTACATTACTGACAATAAAAGCTAAAATATCATGCGTAACAACTCACAATAAACCTGCAAATGGTACACTTTCAGAATTTCAGAGAACTGAACAACTATTCGGTTAACATGTTGGGGATCAAAAGAGCATACTTAAGACCTCCTCAAATGGTTTAAAATATGTTTTTACTTCGAAGATATAATATGTAAATTTATAATTTATACTTTTATAAATACAGGTTAATAGGATATACAAAAATTTTATGCAACGACAACAAAAGAAATAATTTACTAAAGTAATGTAGTTTTTTAGATATTTTGAACCATTTGAGCCGATCCTAGGTATGCTCTTTTGACCCCAACCGTACATTCTAAAGCTAACCAGCACTATCTACTGCACAGTTTTGCTCTACTTTTTCAACTTATATTTCATCCTATGTTCATGGGCTATTTTAAAGTAATGCCATGCACGATAAATATTGAAATGACAGAGTATTAATTATAATTGCTATAATAAATGCAGTGCTGCAAGTGTAATATGCCCATATATGCTCAACAAGGCTGAGAATACTTAGCACAGGCGTATCGTGATGGTCCAATTCAAAGTATAAGGTTACAATGTCCACAGGTCATAGCTGAAAACAAATATTTGAAGAAAATGTTTTCTTGACAAAGTTTATTTGTAAACTTTAATAACGGGATTAAATTATTCTCTGACAAATTTTGTATTTATAATTATGCGTGGCCTAACCATTTATGTGTAATATTTAGCTTATGAAGAATTTAAATCAGACAAACAACTTATTATTACCACAACAAACCTAACATATGTTTAGCTGTTATTTACTAACAATGAGTTACGCACAGACCTATACCAAACTTGATTAACTGGATAGAGGACCAAAAGTAATATAAATAAGTAAACATGAAATCATACCTTAAAAATGTAAGTTTTTATAGGTTTTAGCTAATATATGACATCATCTTAGATACAACAGTGCAATAATGCAATATTTATTCGAATGCATGTCAAAATTATATGTCCCACTTATGTTTAGCAGATAATAAAATCTTTTACAATGTATTTGATATCGGCAGTGTTACAGAGTTCACACTGGTGATACTGAAATGTATGAATCATCTCATATTTCATCAGGTAAAGAACGTGTCCAATTTTTCTTAGGATATTGGTTAGTATACATACCTACCTGCTTATGCGACTCATTTATCCAAGAGCGGCCAATATAACACATTTTCTTTTCCCAGATTATAATTTTCGAAATGCGATAATTTTCCGTGATAAAATACAAAATACTGTAAACCAAATGGGTCCTTTACTAATTCGTACTGGTTGTAGGGAGGTCACCGTAGGATATTGTGGTTCGTGGCTACCGCACAAATTACTTGTTATGACAGCCGCATACCTATACTGGATCCGGCAAAACATCGGAAAATCATGCTTTGCTTGTTAGAACCGACTTAAGATAGGCTGCCCCATGTACTAGTCTTCTCATCCCATGACCTGAAACGGCTCAACGACTGAACACGAAGGCTGTCACAAACATTACCATACTTGATGTTTAATTACTCAGAAAATTGTGTGACTAACTTAGCTGGCTGGTGTCATGGTCCATCTGTTCTCCACACAGTATATAATTTTCCTAGCATTTGACACCATTCGTTCTGGACACTTGCTAGTTAGTAGCTAGTTGATATGTAAAAGAAGTATTTCTTTTATAATATAACAAATCTACGAAAAGTCTACATACTCGTAGTTACTAAATCATCTTTTTAAGTTTCTTAATTTCTCGAAAAATATTGTACCTTGTATATTCTTGCCTAATATGATTCATAAATTGATTAATTGTTTGTCGGTTCCATAGCTGGATGTATGGAGATCTGCGTGTTACAATAATTCATACAGTAGCGTCACACTTCACGGAGCCTGAAAACTGACGAGCAGCTGTAATTCGATCATTATTAAACACTGCATAACCGCACACGTAAGATACGAATATGGAAGTAGAGAAGAAAATTGAGCGGAAAGAAATAATAAATAAAATACTTGCAGCATTAATTGGAAATAACAAACTTATAATGGATACTTACAATTTCTATAAAAGTATAAATGTGCGTAGATAATATCACAGTTATTTTACATCAAATGTTGTTCTGTACGTAGTGCCATGTTAGTGGTTAATTTTCAGTATTTTTATTAACCTTTGATAGATCTTTTTTATCGAATTCATGAGAAATAGAGTAAAATCAAAACATAAGTAGGTACCTACCTATTATGGTAGATTAAGGTTACGTTCAAACTCTGATACACATCATCATCAATCAATACATAGTATAAAGTAAAGTCCCTTCCCGTGTCTGTATGTATGTTTCCTTATATCTTTAAAACCCCTCAACGGATTTTGATGCGATTTTTTTTAGTATATAGAGTAAGTTAAGGAGCAGGTTTTTAAATTTTCTTTACCTCAAATTTTAACCCCCAAAGGGGTAAAAAAGTGGTTAACAGTTTGTATGGCAAATCATTATTTTTAAATGCGATCTCTTTCAAAATTTGTGATTAGATCAAAGAGCTAAAATAATTAAACTCGTGTTTCAGGGATTTTCGATTTTTAACCCCTAAAGGGGTAAAAAAGGGGTTAACAGTTTGTATTGAAAATCATTATTTTTAAATGCGATCTGTTCCAAAATTTGCGATTAGATCAAACAGCTTAAAAAAGAAATACGTGTTTTAAGGATTTTCGATTTTTAACCCCTAAAGGGGTAAAAAAGGAGTTAAAAGTTTGTATGGAAAATCATGATTTTTAAACATGCAATTAGATCAAACAGCTAAAAAAATTGAGTACGTGTTTCAGGGATTTTCGATTTTTAATCCCTAAAGGGGTAAAAGATGGGTTGCAGCGGGTGAAACCGGTGACGGGCAGCTAGTTATTAATATTTTCGCTCGTTATTTCACTTATTCTTGGCTTCTTCTTCTATATTGTGGGACACCGAGTCGTCCAACGATCCGTCGATCTCCGGTGTTAGGCTTCTTCGCTACATTCAGCCAAGAAAGGTAAACACAACCGAAACTGCACACATCACTGGTCTATTTACCCGACTGCCTCAAAAGGAGGGTTATGTTTTTCGAAGTATGTATGTATACCTACGTATGTATGTATGTATGTATGTGGACAAGAAAATTCTTTTTCACGGGCTACAGCCCAAACAGATAGTTGGATTTTGACATATGAGGTGTCGTTAGATTCGTCTCAGCAGCGCGAGTGACACTGGCTATATTACAAAATTATATATTTAAGATGGCGGATTTTTACAGCAAAATACTACTTTAAATTACCGCAGTCGGGTTTTTTGTTTCTTAACACATCTACTTGTTCATATGCATCCAACAGGAAGTTCGTTTACTAATTAGTTGTCTAACTATTACAACGTGGATTACACGCGCCAGTAGAAAACTATATAGTTGTATAATGTTATTGATGCTACAATGAAATGCCGAGTGTTCACGTTTCGTGTTGTACTGACCGCTGTTAACACGTTTGCTACCAAATACGTTGTATACTTACTTACTCGTAGTACTCATATGATATTTTGATGCCCAATGCAATGCCCAATACGAGCATTCTTTAAGTAACGTTTAGTTATTTCTTACTAGGTTTTAAGCTTTGACAGTAGAAATGGAGGACAGAAATAGATTCTCTTGAAATAAAATATTAATTTATCTATCTTCAAAATTACGTTTCTTATATGTTTTTGGAACTCCAGTACAAAAGAAACATTAATTTCTTACAAGTATACAAATACGCTTGGAAACAATATTCTTCTTTCTTGTGTAGGTACTCATGTGGCAGCGAAAGTTTAAAATTACTAACACGATACACGATGCAATAAAACTTTACTAATCTACAAGTTACGTTTGGTGATCGGACCATCAACAGATTGTACTTTATACTCGCAGTGTAGAAGTCGTAAAAATTGTTCTCGTGTGAAAGATATCAAAGAGAACTTCCTTGAAATCAAAATATTTATTTAAAACATACCTCAAATATATGTATACGAATCCAAATGTTTACATTTGTTTGCTGTGTGGTGCCGGTTTAGAATAACATCACCTCATATCTTTCTCGCGGGTGTCATAAGCAACGACTCTAGAGGATTTAACAGTTGATTATGTATTGCAATTTTAGGCGACAGGCTGACTACCTGTCACTATTTACAGTCTTCTGAATGCCTCTCAAACTTTTATCAGACGTGATGTGAATGGCCGTTTCTTACAACTGCTTACACTCTGCCTACCCACAAGGGTTAAAGGTGTGATATATGTATGTAAAAATGTTGACATGAAACCCGCTGATTTTCCCTAAGCTCGAATTGTGAATAGTTTGATTGTTTTTACGTGTATTTTTTAGTATGTATTTGTTTGAAAAATACATTTTGACTTTACAAAATGTTGTAAACAAAATTTTACATATCTAAATGACATAAACTTCTAAAATATCTTTGTATCACAAACACAGTAAGTAGGTGCCTTCTAAAAATGAAGAAGACATCTAAATATAGGAAAATTATTTTAAAATAAAACAGTGCATTTGTGAGTTTACTGCATTTATAAGTTCATTCATCAGTAGCATCCAATGTCAAGTAACATGCATTTAAAGCTGAGATCGTTTGTTTATATAAAATGCAAAATTATTCTATAAGTTCAACGCTCTCATTATGCTCATTTAAGGCGAGAAGCCAATGCCTTATTAGAGCCTTATAGCGGTCGCAAATCCTTCCTTGTAACTTGACATTTCTATAAATGTTTTTATAGCGTTTAACCAATCACTTTGTCGTAAGTCTCACATATTATGACATGAAAGTTTTTTTGCGCAAGTCGTCGTACTACCTATCTAAACATCTACGAATTTTTTAATTAGGTTCAAATATTTAGGGGTGTTTTCTACTCACAAAACAGAACAAATTTTATTTCAAAATTTTCTACTATATTTTTTACTATATTACTCTAATTGGATCTATCAAACAAAAATTTAAAGGAACTGTGACACGTAGTATGGAAAACCCTTCTTTACATATTTTTAACAAAGTATCTAGTAAAGTTCAGTTTTATGTGTAGAACACGGCCTTTAAATATGTAGGTATAAGTGGAGTATAACTTTTTTTAAACTCGCAATCATTTTCACTTTTAAAAACGTCTGGACAACAATTAAATAAATATTTGTTGACAAATAAAAATATCACGATCACAACTGACCCGGTCAATCGTTACAATAAATACACAGAGGTTGTGGTCCTTTATTGTATTTTTGAGATATTTCTGGACCACGCCACGTGGACAGAATTCTCCTAACATAAAACAATATTTTAGTAGCTGTATGACAACTTCCTGCACTTTAACGACTCGGTAATTTTTTCATACATCTGATCGCACAAATTTATACTCGTATGTGTGATTTGGCTTCGACCGTCATTATTTTTATATTTATTGCATTAATAAATTCCAAGGCATACAGGTAGGCAAGATAATATTTGGGGGAAGTCGTTACTAATCCGACTAAACGATTAAGGGGCAATTTCTCCATACAATGTTAGTTAATTTGAAGCTCCGTTAAATATTTTAAAGGTCAAATCGCACCAACGCACCGCGCGGAACTGCGGCGACGCCACGCGTTACAACTAATATTGTTTACATCAACCTAAAACCACACTACAATATCGCTGCAGAGGATTGGCGTGGTGTGGCGCTATATACCTATTTATTTGCGGAGTATATATTTTAGGTGAAAACAATCGGCAGAGGAGCGGCGCGGCGCAAATTTGGTTCTTGTAGAAATATGTTACGTATCACATGCAAATAAGGCCAAGCCTCTCCGCTGCCACGCCGCTATAGTAAGGCTGACGTGCCGCAGTCATAAATATACATTTCTGGGAGATAGTTGTCCCTGTACGCTTGTTTTGAGAACAAAAAACATTGGGAGAAAAACAATGTTGTGTAGGACTACGTCCATTATGGAGTGGAGAATAGGGGAGATATACTGGGAAAATTATGTATAAGGCTTATGAATTCTTCGTAAAAAAAATCGGCCAAGTGCGAGTTGGGCTCGCCCACCGAGGGTTCCGTTCCAAGATTTGTAGGTTATTCTGGTTGATAGACCTATATTTCATATGATACTCCACTTGGACAACTAGCCGAATTTCTTAAATTTTGTTTATTTTTCGGCCTCTATAAAACAATAAATTTATGAAAATGATTTTTTTTGCGTTTTTCTTTAATTCGTACTTAAAAACAAAACTAGTTGCCAAATTTCATTGTTCTAGGTCTACGGGAAGTACCCTCTGAATTTTGATTCCCTTGAGAGGGTAAAAAACACGCGTTTTTACGCGTTATTCCCAACGGCCCCGCAGATCGGCCCCCGAGGGGCCCATTGGGAATTTTTCTTCCCAACGGCCCCCGAATCTCTAAAAGTTTGAATTTGGGGGCCGTTGGGACGAGAAATTCCCAACGGGGAATAACGGGTTTTCGCTGCATAAACGGCTATATCTTTTTTAACTTGAAGTTAGGTGCTTGATTTTTTCACAACTACTAGCGTTCATAAATTTGAGTATACGGTTTTAAATTCAACTCGATATCTTTACGTGTTCCTGAGATAAAGGGTCTTGACATGATATAAAGGGTCTTGACAGAATGACAGACAGACGGACGGACAACAAAGTGATCCTATAAGGGTTCCGTTTTTTACCTTTTGAGGTACGGAACCCTAAAAACCTTGTAATTATCACTTTTTAAAAATTTTCACACATCTCTTACCTCATAACTGGTTGAATCACCTGAATGTTTGATAAAAAGATGGTGCCGTGCTTCGGAGAGCACGCTAAGCCCTCGGCCTCGAATAACTGGTAACCGGCGGCGGCCGTTACAAACATATCTGATGCATTTTAGTACCTACTAGTAAATAGTCGGTGTCAAAAAACTCTGACACCGGGTCATTTGGTCGTTTATCGGGTCTCTCACACGACATAAGAAGAACTTGAGATCAGTTTCAATCTCAAACCCGAAAGAAATAGCTACTGGAAAACCTTTCCAAAACTGTAGATTTTGCGCACATACCTATTTATGTCTTCAAATAAGTACAAAAATGTACTGCTTTCTTTTCCTAAAACAGACTAACATTTTGTCTTTAAATAGGTTCGTAGCAAGGAGGTAGCAAATGCGCAGGTAATGAAATTCCTTTGTATGCTTTCAAACGACTTACCTTGTTGATTATAGTCGAAGCTTATATGCCTATCGCGTAATTGGTTAAATACCAACTGACCGAACGGAAACCTTCTTTGTTGCAGTGCCCGTACTTGTGCATTAAATTTGAAACAAATATAGACCCTGGAGACAGTTGCGTCGCGGCGTAGTCTCTGAACCGCGGACAAGAAAGTCTCCCGGGAGTTGCGTCGCGCACCTTCATACTAGCTCATTTAACTTGATGTCTCGCGTACCGTCTGTGTTAGCCTTTATGATTTGGGACAATTGACAATTTAGACAGCTTTCAATGTGGCGTCAATTTGGCAGTCACTTATTTGACAGCTTTGTATGCGGCGCATGTCACATTTCTTTGACAACAACTAATCGGTCGTTAAAAATCTAACAGGTCCCCGAGCTGTCATTAGCTTTAACGCCCGATTTAGGACTTTGACAACCTTTTGAATCAAAACTGTCAAAAGTGAAGCATTCGAAAACCATAAAGGCTTACATAGACTGTAGGTACTTGTTTCGTGCCGGACCAACACGGGGAGGAAAACTCAAAGCTTATTTCAGATTGCAGTACTACCTGGGAGTACGACGATGTTGATGCAACGACAACCAATGAGAAGTAACTAAACTTTGGCATTGACATACTTTCGACCTTATTGTGTCGCGCGTTTTGCAGAGTTTTATCTAATCAATAGTTCACGCTATCTTTCAAACTTATCATTCCCAACAATCCACTGCTGGACATGGACCTCCCCTTATCGGGGGGTACTGCCATACTCACCATGATTGGCAGGCGGATTGGCGAACGCAATGCAAGTTGTTTAATTAACTGGCGCTGGCAGGTAGCGATAGTAGACCCAAAACCCCTGTTCGGTCTTTGCTAAAAAGCCGAATCCAGTATTCTACGCTAAGATCCTGCCGAAGCTGACACGTAGGTATTTTGCCAGGTGGGGCCGCTTGAAGACGTCGCTGAGCTAATCCTTGAGCCTGAAATATACATCAGGGACAAGGAAAACGGTGGCGTGACCCTTGTAAACGCACTTTTTAGGGGCCCTTCAGAGGGCGTCTATAGCGAGACGGGGAGAAATCGACGATGTGTCACTGCTAGGCGAATCGACGAACATCCTCTCGCTGACGAAAGCTGCGGTTGCTCAAGCCTAGTCTGGTAGTAAAGTGTAGCCTGCTCTCGTTGCGCAAGGCTCTAGAGTAGAGACCCGCTGGTGGGGGGCCGGGGTTGCCCTGAGGCCCCAACACTAGGCTGTCCCATGCTTGTATGATTTCAACTTTTGATACCTCTTGGGAATCGATAACTTGGAAATAAAAATGACATACAAGGACGTGATACCCCAATTTTGGGGCTTATGATGGGGGCTTAAAATGTAATTTTGAGGGCACAGTAAGCGTACAGGCACAAATATCTCCTAGAAATGTATATCTATGACTACGGCAATTTGACGTGGAGATCTTCGCAACGGCCGCATAGAGGCCGACGACGACTCACCTTCAAGACTGAGCTTTATATGGTAGGGGTTGAATTGCTGTAGTTAGCCATGCACCTGTCCAGGTGTCTTGCAGGCGAAACATCACGCCGTTGCGAGATCTTACCAGTTTAGGTGATACCCCATTAGGAGGGAGGCCCAAATTGTGCTCATCAGCTAGCGGCAACTTGGGTTTGGAGGGCGTGGCTGCGGAAGATGTCACGTACTTTCGTAAATGGGTGGGCTGCATCACGAAGACAAGGTGGCTCATCCGACTGCGGCTGCTTTAAAGGGAAAAGTCGTGACACCGTCGCTCTTAAGCGCGTATCGTTCATTTAACAGCGTGGAGATGGCGACAGTCACAGTTAAAACGTTGTATGCACGCCAGCCTTACTATAGCGGCGTGGCAGCGGAGAGGCTCGGCCTTTTTGCATGTGATACGTAACATATTTCTCCCAGGACATCAAAACATATTTTCTATTAGAACCAAATTCGCGCCGCGCAGCTCCTCTACCGATTATTATCAACTAAAATATATTCTCCGCAAGTAAATATGTTGCGCCACACCACGCCAATCCTCTGCAGCGATATTGTAGTGTGATTTTAGATCCATGTAACAATATTAGTAAAGTTGTAACGCGCAGCTTCGCTGCAGTTCCGCGCGGTGCGTTAGTGCGGTTTGACCTTTATTTATTTAACGAGCTTCAAATTAACTAACATTGCATTGATGAAACTAGCACTAAATCTCAAATGAGTTCGTTAGTCTCAAATTGAGTCTCATCTCTGCAAATTTTGGTGGGAATCAGAGTAATTACCTACGACTGCTCTTGGCAGTTTTTTTCTTTCATTAAATTTATGGCAGTTTTTGTAACAATTTCGACTGAATTGCTCACTTTTTTGGGTAATAAAGTAGGCGTTATACGTTTCAACTCGTTAGTACTAAACTGACTGTCATTTATAAGCCCAAAAAAGAATCTCTTTGAATTAGCCGAAATGTGGTTTCGAGATACGACTTCTCAAACTTAGATTATCCTTTATATACAACATTTTGAAAGAAGTCTTTAATTTTTTATTCCGCTCGTAGTTGCTGTTGTATCATCAAAAACCTCAGCGTCGGGTAAAACATAGGTATATTTTTTTGAGAAAAGAATGATATCTCCCAGGTAAGGTAAGTAGAGGTTCGGTAAATAGTCCGCGTAGTAAACGGTAGACTGTGCGGTATACCAACCAACCGCAGAGAGCTGTTGGTGGCTTTGCTACTATCAGGTTACTCATCCATCTCATTCTTAGGAAGATTACACCTACAAGGTACAGTCATTTCTTGGATAATTGGTACCGAGATTTTAACTCTACTATCTACGCAAAATGTTGAAAGTGTCATTTTTGGTTAAGGGTCGGTCCATTGTAAAACTAAGCCACGTGCTATTGAAACATGTAAACATAAGTACTACATAAAGCACAAACAAAATGGGTTGAATGATGATGACTGATGAGAGATAATAGTAAAAAAACATTTATTGATAAAATATTTCAATTACTCAACCTTTTTCAATCGTGTAAAAACCGAGTTGGCGAAAGAAAGTACTTTTTATGTAGCTCACACATAATACTTAGATAAATCAGTAATGTAATCAGTTACTATTGAATAAAACAAGATATAGACCCATATACCTATATAAAACCAAGAGAAACTTTTGTTTGGCCACTGTTTAAGTATCTGTCTGTTACATAATTTAACTTGTGATTATAATGCAAAGCTTGCCATACATGCACTAGAATTACGTATTTCTACATAATCAATCGTACCATAATATTGAAGGGTTGTCAATCATGACCTGTCACAACACGCCTGTATGTATAAACTTGGTATAAACAGACAAGCGTCATATAATCTTGTTAATATGCAGCAGGCGCAACTGTTTTCACTATCGTTCAATGTCCTATTGTTACTGGTAACTGCACTTTCTATAAATGAACTTCGCCTTATTAAATGGAATTTATAAGTAATTACGCACTTACTATTGTTCATGCGTTTGGAATAATAATAATTATCGAATCATACAGACAGAAAAAAGACAGATGGAGGATTTATCTTTAAAACTTCACTCTAGTTTGAGATTCACTACAGCGTTCATATTTTAAACTCATAGTGTAATAAATTTTCTTCCTTAGAAATGTTTTATTTGTTTGTTATTAACTGACTCGTCAGGTACTTTTAGCAAGATGCACAATTCTATCGAACTACAAAAACAATTTTTTTTTAACTTTATTTGTATAAGTATTTTAAAGGTTAGGTACCTTTTTAAATACTAAAATGTTGCTCTCTTACTAAAACTTAAACTCTACTAAACTTTGGAACGCAACAATGTATAATCATAAACCTATAAGACTAAATTAGTCTGCTAAACTGAACAATATACAAAGTGGTGTTAGATTTCGGTCACGATTTGCACCTCATCAATGTCAACCGTAATATGAATCAGAGGTTTGACAGCGATAAGCAATGAAGGTTAAAAAACTAAAGTTACGTATCCTTTTAAGTTGTAAACAGATTGACAAGGTCTGTGGTTTGGAACCCAAATTTAGGAAAGACAATTCAAGTGGGAGACCCTTTTGGTGTCCTCTGTGTTTTTGTTTTTTTCTTTTTACTGTCCTTAATTTGCCACCCACTTGAAAACCAAAATTGGAACATGGTTTGCAATAGTCATCTGAGACCATGTCTGAGATAAGTACAAAAAAGTTAGGTAAAATTAATACGGTATAATAAAATAAGTTGTTACAAACTTTTATTTTTATAGTTTTTTGTATACCTACTTTTAAAACTTGACATAATAATGTACAGGTTTAAAAAATATGTCCCAATACATTTTTGAAGACGTAAACGTAGACGTAGATACTTCATATTTTTAAATAACAAAGTAATCTGTTTCATCTGTTAACATTGTTCATTTAATGCCCATGGGCTGGCTATGGTGTAAGAATGCAAAGTTCCTTGCGCTACTTGTTCTGTTCGAGTTGTTCTCAATGTCAGTATGGATGGCGACTATACAAAAGTTTGGTGTATGTATTTGAACTGTCAAATCAGGGCCGACCCAATTTTTGAGGGGACCAAATACAGTGTCACGTCACATATCTTTTATAACAAATATCCATCATCATACATCATCATCACAACAAAAATCATTTTAATTACCATCAGCAAGTGAAGAAAGCAAATGTTTACTTTTTTACGACTGTAACATTAAAAGTATTAATCATTACTTTTCTTTATTAGACTAGCTTATTCAAGTAGTGCTAAGTACCATACGCCAAAATTAATTTTCCATCTTTTTTCCATCAAAATGCCGACGGCTTAGGCTGCAGCATATAGCATCGCGTTGTTGATTGCAAGATTTGTGTGGGTGTCAATGACCTTGCCCAACCAACTAATGATTATGAAAGAAAGTGTAAGTTTAGCCAAGTTAGAGTCAAAAGTAAATAATTATATCTTTTGTATCACCGGGTTCATTGTAATAAAAATTGGTAGTGTAATTTCAACACAAGAACTAATAAACGAAATAATGACAGTATTAAATAGCACCGCGTGGTCAGCAAAGTGCGAGATTTTTGTCCATTGGCCATTTGTCAAAACTTGCTATTAACTTGACTTCCTGATCAAAATTAAAGATGGAGCCCAGTATGCTCCGCCCCTGTTAACATTTTGCCGCCCCCTCTCTTTTACAAGCCGTAACTTTTGAACAAATTGACCTGGAGGGTACTTAGCTTTTTTACACATCGTGCGTGATTTCTTCGTGAGCTTAAAAGTTACCATCTTCGTGAGCTTAAAAGTTACCATTAACGCCCCCCGAGCATATTTACTGATGTTTTTGGTATGTTCGCACAACGGCAATGATAAAACTATTCTATATAGGAAGACTTCTTAACTTGTCAATTTCGTCGGTGTGAGTCCCAAAAGTAGGGGTGCGTTTTCACTAAAGTTACATGCGATCAAATCTCCAAATACGGAAAGCACTAAAATAACACTTCTGAAGCTGCTACAGCAACAGTAGCGGCAATTGGCATATAGCACCGCGTAGTGCAGTGCGTGGGCGACGGTGACCTTGCCCGAACAAGCACAATGCTCCGACACGCAACGAGAGGTTAAGTCGATTTGGGCTTGTGTCTTTACAAATCTATAACGAAGCGTCACTTACCTGTAAAGCTACATCTGAAAAATTACTGGCACATAGGAGCTGGCGTCTTTACAAGCCTCTCTTGTACAAAAGAACACTTGTGAAGCTGCTTCAGCAACAGTAGCGGCATATAGCACCGCGTGAACTTGCTTGAACTGGAGCACAATGCTCCGACACACAACGATGGGTTAATGCGATTTGGGCTTGTGTCTTCCAAAATCTAGAACCAAACATCACTTACCTGTAAAGCTAAATCTACAAATTAGTGGCACATATAGTATCTTGTATCAATACAAGCCTCTCTTGTACAAAAGAACACTTGTAAAGCTGCTTCAGCAACAGTAGCGGCATATAGCACCGCGTGACCTTGCCCGAACTGGAGCACAATGCTCCGACACGCAATGACGGGTTAATTCGATTTGGGCTTGCGTATTTACAAATCTCGATTTTAATAGCTATTTTTAAAGTATATTTATGACACCAGGATTATAAGTTCAAGAAAAAGTAGCTACCTAGTGCTGGTAACGATCGGATGGCAAAAACTGGAGATAGTTGTAATATTTGGAAAACTTGCAAAATTAGAGATATTGCCTTGTGGCTAACCGAAACTGCTATAGGCTGATGTGATGTGTGATATTATGATTTGAAAATATACCTACGTGATGTGTATTAATATTGAAATAGAGGTACAGATGTAGATGTCAAAATGATTAAGTTGTAAACTAAAGCTTTAGATCCATACAATAGCTTTGACTATTCTGTTTATTATTATTAGTTTTATACGAAACCATAGGTATATCAATTAAACATCAAGAGAAAGGTGCATGCTATGATGGTGTTGGATGCACTTTCCCCTCATAACCTTCTAAGTCCGCTATAAGGCTATAATACCCTATAATAACTCCTATAGCAGCTTTTTGAAAGTTCCGCATTGGGCAGTCTAGTAATCTAGCAATCAGATCTAAGTGCCTTTGACTGTAACGACATTTTGTAACCCTAGATTACTTAATGCTTGCCACGATAATAACAGAAGCATTCTATTATTTACTTAATATAGATAAAAATTTGATCTTTTACTTTTACTTATCGAAGCATTTTTTTTTCAGATCGCCTTTACCTCAACACTGTGATGAAAGATGTATAAACAAGAAATTTTGCTACTGGTAAGTTTTATAATTTAGAAAACTTTCGTAAAATTTTTAGCCATACAAAAGACATCAACGCGTTATGGGCTATCTTCACAAATGAGACGAAGACTTCACAAATGACATCTGTCAGGCACGTGATCGACGGTATCTCTTTTGTTTCATACATTTTACGTCTCCGACTCATGTCTTACGTCAAGCCTAAAAACTTTAATAAAATGTAAGCCTAAAAACTTTAATAAAGCGTTACCGAACCTCAAAAATAGACGGTAGACATCGCAAATCTACATATTATTTTGTCAAGAAATAAATGTGCAAGCCACACGCGCCTACATATGACTTTTTGAACATTAAGAAATAAATACTCTATCTTCATCATGCCCTGAGTAGTTGCCGGCTATAGGCTATTATCCTTAAAAGGGATACCTATTTTTGAGATGTAACAAAAAGGCTTAAAAGTAGTTTGTTTACAACGAAGTTAAAGTCAATGTCACTTTAAGCAGAGGTGAACTATAAACAAGGTACCTATTTAGATTTACGTATAATCCCTAAAAAATCTGACAAGATTCATGAGGTAACATCCAATTTATTAGTTTTTAAAGTATTCGTACAAATACTAACAAAAGCTAGTACAAGTAATTTGTTTCCTTAAATGGATAGGTTGATAATCATTAATCACCTACATAAATACATTTTGTGCAAAAATACGGAATAATAATTTACTGATAAGTAGGTTACCATTAACATCAAGCATAGATATTAGAAGAAATAAATAAATTACCTCTATAATCTTACTACGAATGCATTATGAGTAAAAATTTGGACTTGAGCACATGTGATACTGTATTAATTTAGGCACTACATCATTATATACGCAATTTTTAATTTTCGCAACGTGTTTCGTTACCGTACGAAACAATTTCACACATTGAAATGGTCTAATTTCATTATTTTTATGCATTTCGATTGTTTGGATGGCGCTCAAGTTATATTTTTTGTGACTACAAAACTTTTTTGAATTGTTTTTAGGTATTTACTTAGACATAAACAGATTTGATATATTTACAAGAAACAGAACCCTTTCTTGACCTTTTTGTATATTTTGACAAATGAGATTTTGTTTCGGCATGTTAGAATGATGTAAGACACTTTAAAAATTATAAGACTTTTTATTCTAGTTCTAGGTAGGAATCTCATTCACGTAATTTTTACCCGACTACAGCAAAGCAAAAAGGAGGGTTATGATTTTGACCTGTATGTATGTATGTATGTATGTATGTGGCATTAATTTCCTTTGTTCCCTCATAACTCCCAAACCACTTATCAGAATTTGACAAATGAGGTATCAATAGAAGCGTCTGATTTGTCCGATGGTTATAGGCTAAGTCATGTCACAATAAATTGAACATGGCGCCCTCTAGCGTGCATAAAGTTACGAACTGAAATTTAATTTTCTTCTAGTTGTATCGTGTTGGGTATCAAACAAAAGGGCTTGATGAGCACAGTTCAAAAATATACATATTGTAGGGCAAAGCTTAAAACTTTTCTTGTATTTACGCTATTACATCTTAATGTGAAATCACCGTACCGCATTATGAGACTGCATTGGTTTATGATTGCTATTATAATAATATTTTGGCACCGAAACGTAGAGCTGATCCCATGACTGAAACGGAAGGAATATACAGAGACATTGTACTTAGATATCGATGGATATCCGTATTCGAGCTCATTTAACTTGTACTTATGAGAACTTATACAATATTTATACATTATTATTTGTAAAATTTCTTACTAACACTTTTCTTATATTCTTCAACACACCAACAGACTACATTGCACACAACTAAAATAATTGTACCTAGTAATAAAATACTTTCAAATATAAAACGTTGTTGTTGTAATGTTTTAAGTTAAATAAGTTGAGTTACATAAGAACTGTACCGCTTCCTGGGGGAAGGCCTGATGACCTATATTACAGGTTTAAACCTAGTTTAGGCATCAGCCCTCCACAAAATGTTAACATAATTTTTTGTAACCAATGTCTGTAACATGAAAATGCTTTTGTGGTGTGGAAATAAACATTTTATTTATTTATTTGACAAAAAAAATGGAATTGATCTCATGATGGAGACGGAAGGTAGATGGTTCTATTAACGATTTAATGAAATCAATGTCTGAAGGTACCGCGAAATAAAATTCGAATAATATTTGTATTTATTTGACGCGTACGCATGCATCGCATGATGAAATAAAATTATGATCCAAGTTGAAGGCATCGTGTCAACATGGTGTATAAGTATTACTAAAATTTGAGTAATATTTATTGTATTTATTTGACACATTGTGTACCAACGTAAAAGATGTAAGTTCCAAACAATTGCAGTAGGTAAGTAGAATCCTGTGAATGTACAAAATGAGTAGGTATTTTAACAAACAAAAAATATACCTAATTGAAGGTTCATTGAGTCGTTGGATGACATGAAAAGAGTGCGTGGGAAACTAATAATTGAGAAACAGAAAAAAGAACACTGAACATCTACTACATAAGTCAAAGTAGCTACAAACAACAGAACGGGGGGTTGAGGGGGGCTTGCCTCACAGATAAAAGAACACTGACCATCTACTACAGAAGTCAAACTAGCTACAAACAACAGAACGTGGGGGTTGAGGGGGGCTTGCCCCCCTCACAGAAAAAATAACACTGAACATCCACTTCAGAAGTTAAACTAGCTACAAACAACAGTACGGGGGGTTGAGGGGGGCTTGCCCCCCTCACAGAAAAAAGAACACTGAACATCCACTACAGAAGTCAAACTAGCTACAAACAACAGAACGGGGGGTTGAGGGGGGCTTGCCCCCCTCACAGAAAAAAAACACTGAACATCTACTTCAGAAGTCAAACTAGCTACAAACAACAGAACGGGGGGTTGAGGGGGGCTTGCCCCCCTCACAGAAAAAAAACACTGAACATCCACTACAGAAGTCAAACTAGCTACAAACAACAGTACGGGGGGTTGAGGGGGGCACAGAAAAAAGAACACTGAACATCCACTACAGAAGTCAAACTAGCTACAAACAACAGTACGGGGGGTTGAGGGGGGCTTGCCCCCCTCACAGAAAAAAGAACACTGAACATCCACTACAGAAGTCAAACTAGCTACAAACAACAGAACGGGGGTTGAGGGGCGCTTGCCCCCCTCACAGAAAAAATAACACTGAACATCCACTACAGAAGTCAAACTAGCTACAAACAACAGAACGGGGGGTTGAGGAGGGCTTGCCCCCCTCACAGAAAAAAGAACACTGTACATCTACTACAGAAGTCAAACTAGCAACAAATAACTGTATGGGGGGTTGAGGGGGGCTTGCCCCCTTACAGAAAAGAGAACACAGAATATCTACTACAGAAAGTTCAGTAACATATGTTTTGGAGATAATAATAAAATAATATACTTTTATTGCACATAAAAAACAATATTACAAGAAAAACAGAAAAACAGGTACAGAGAACACAGTACAATAAGGCGGCCTTAATGCTAAAGTAGCATTCTCTTCCAGGCAACCTTTGGGTGATATGGAAAGTGCCCCAGATGTATCCGTGTACAGTTTTGGAGATGCAATGTTTTGGAGATGTAACTTTTTTGAGTTATAATGTTTAGGAGATGCGGCTTGCTTTCTTTCAGAAAAAATCTGTTTTGAAAATATTTACCTTAAAATGCATAAATATGACACATTCTTGTTTTGGCACTAATTGTTCTAAAAATACAGCCTTCTCCTTCTTTCAGTTAGCTTTTTAACCCTTCATCCAGGGGCGTGCAGTCCATAAAGGCATAAAAGCACTGCCTACCCTGCCATTTTCAACCGCTAGTAATAATTTAATTTATTTTAGAACAATAAGATAACGTAAAATGGAACGTAATAAATGGCAGTCTTACTTTTGCGCCTTTATTTCGCGCTATAATCCCCGCATATCTCTCAAGTACGATATGTCAGTCAAAATAAGTGGACTCGATCGCTGCCTCATGAACTCGCCCGATACCACTAGTATGAATGTGTGAATTAGCGTAAATACACTGTAAGTGTGAGCTCTCTACACTCACACAAAGCTGCAAAATGTTAAGTAGTGTGCGTGAAAATGCAGCACCTACTCCACAGATTATATAATATTAGTAGCATTTTCGGCAACATTCCATTTGCATACGCTAAACAAAACGCAAAACAATGCAACAAAACGCTATTAAAAAGTAAAATGGCCATAGACAACCGCTCGCTACGTGCATGGGGGGTTTTTGCGCGTATAATCCGACCAATTTGTTGATACCTTGGTTTCAAACATTTATTTGGGAAATGAGATTCATTCAGGATTGAAAGTATTTTATTATGATTTAGGTTAGAAAACGCAAACTATTGTTTGTTTACTTATTGTTGTCGTTGTTGTTTTATGCTGAAAAAAGTAGTAATTATAGATATTTTTAAATGTGTTTGACTAATAACGGTGCGATTCTTGTTAAAAAAAGTTGACTGAAAACAACCTGATGAAGTGATGACTATGTTTACAAGTTTACAAAAAGTTGAGACACCCGTTTCTGTAACTTTTAATGTGTAAGTGTGATGTGATAATGATAGAGGCAGATTATACAATTTGGATGGAAAAAGCGCTCAGAAAAGGTAACACGACTTGTATTCATTTAACTTCTTACGACAGATGCGGCGGGCTCGGGTTGTTAGTGTGCATAGTTTGTTTACTTTGTTACAATGCACCGCACCGCACATTTTTGCCGTTCGTCTCAGTCGCAATTTGATGCGAGCCATAATAAAATCCAGTTTGGATGGTTTCTTAAGGATCCGGTAAAACGTACAGTGGAAAATGAAGCGGTGCGTATAGTAAGATCCGCCTCAGTTCATATCTACTGCCTACCCAGACATGAAACCCTGTGCACGCCACTGCCTTCATCATAAGTATTTATTGTAAAACCAAAATTTTCATTTTGTTTAAAAGATTTAATGTACTTCAAGTTAATTATACGTTAATTAAGAGGTCTAGAAATATTACTCACAATTTCGTTTTGAAATTATATTATAGCTCCAAAATATGTGAAATAAAAAGAAGTCCAAAAACTAAAACCCGACTACTAAGAGATCGCTTTCTAAAAAGCAATAAACAAGAAATTTGAAATATGAACAATACACAATGGAATGTTTCTATCGTTCACAAAATGTAAAGCTAGCACCCATAATAATTTATATTATGGAAATTTAATAATAAATCAAAGTAGTTTTCAGGTGATAGCTGTGGTCGGATGCCACGTATTTCAGTACTTTGTGGGCAATAAATTAAATAGGGCAAAGTGGCATACGACCACAGCTATCACCTGAAAACTACTTTGATTTATTATTAAATTTCCATGAAAATAAATTATTATGGGTGCTAGCTTTCTACACATTTTGTGAACGATAGAAACATTCCATTGTGTATTGTTCATATTTCAAATTTCTTGTTTCTTGCTTTTTAGAACGCGATCTCTTAGTAGTCGGGTTTTAGTTTTTGGACTTCTTTTTATTATTATTAGTTACTAGTCTTTGAATTGAAGTTTAGTATATCTTGTTTTTATTTATATTGTGTTTTAATCTATTGGAAAAGACTTATCTCCTTATCAAGAAGAGAAAGATTACCTAATATTGTTGCACCATCCACCAAACATAATTATCTGCCACCAGTTTTATTACAGCTTTCTGACTGTTTTCAATCTATTCGTACATTAATGTCCAATGAGGCAAACGACAGTTAACATTTTATAGCTAAAGTAAAATCCAGTTTATTTTACTTTGCATGCGTAGTGCAATCACAGAAATATGCTTTTCTCTTTTTTATATTGTATCATAGTCGTTCAATGCTATTTTCAAAGTATTTACGCGGTAAGTACTAAGTAATAACCCTATCAGCATATTTGGGAGTACACTGATTTAATGTTACATGTAATACTTATGGTCTGATAATAACCTGATATACTTTATTTCAGAAATATAACAAAGACGTAGTATGCGTTATTGATCAGGTATATATTTCTTCTGTTTTTACTAATAAACACATTTTTTAACCGACGAAAAAACAAAAGAGGAGGAGGTTCTCAATTCGTCCCGAACTTTTTTTGTGTGGTCAAATGTGCGGGTAATTTTGCATTGAAACATACATTCTGCGAACATTATTAGCTCAGCAAATATTTTCCCACATAAGTCACTACAATTAGTTGCTAGCGTTTTTATTCTAGTCTATAAAGTAAGACACTGCCGTCACGATTCATGTTAACTTGTTAATAAAAAGCTGTTACCGGATGTCAGAACTAAAGCTTTTTGCCGTATATTGTGACGGAAACACTTAACATATTCCAGGACCAATTTCCCGTCTGTTCGCCGGTTGCGTCACCTCATAGAAGAAACAACGAAAACTCCAACGAACCTTCTTACGATCCATATATCCCTAGATCAAAAGCGGTCTTCTATAACTGCAGTCAGGAGGCTTGCGAACCTATACGACTAATCACCCTTACCCAAATCACCAACCCCCATCTGAACCTTAAGTCTTGTTTTCTTCACGCTTTACCCAACAAATACGAATGTGAACCTATCAGATACAACCACTTGAAAAACGTTGATAAATTGTTGTTCCTACGCGAAAATATACAGGACAAAGTATTTTACGAAGTCGATTGTATGATCTATACGGACAAAAGCAGAGTGTGTCAAGCGAAGATCGGGCCCGACGCGGAAACTGGACTTGCCGACATCGCCAAACTAGCTAGACCTCAAGAAAAAAGCATACTATCCCAAGATGAATTTATTTGCGAAGAAAATGAAGCAAAAGATATTGTATGTGACTTGGATCCTTACATTCCTTTTGAACAAGGTTTGCGATTGAAACAAACCGTCGAAATCAATGGCGATATACTATTGAAAACGGGTTCTTACGTGGTTATGTTAAAGAAGACTTGTGACGAGGCGTGGTGTGGGTACTCTGGAAAGGTTGAAGTCTCCAAAAAATCACCTTCGCGAAGATCTGGCGATTGGTTCAAAAGGTACGATCCCCCAGGTGGCAAGGTTTTCCGTTGCTACTACGCCAAAGGTCAACAAGTGTGCAAAATGCTTTACGACAGCTATAAATCGGCTTACAACGAACGGCAAATGATAAGAATGAAATGAACAGATTTTTGTATTGGTTTAGTGAATTAAAATTTTGGTGATTAAAAAATATTATTTTAAATTTTATATCAAAATACGAATAAGTAATTAGTATGCACGATTGATCGGGAGTATAACATAGGTAAGTGTAATTACACTAATTACTATCTATTTTATTTTAGTGTCTAGCCATAATTTTACCCACTTATCACAGCGTGAGTCGAGTCTCTTCAGTACTATAATAATGAAAAGAAGACCGATACAATACGACAAGAATTATTTTCTATTCGTGTGAGTACCTAATTCCGCAGCTGAACCAAATGCAAGATATGTTTGACACTTGCGTACGTAAATAATAAAACATTATTCTTGGGACTGATTAGAAATATGTAGGTATCTTAATTCGATATTCAAACATTGCTTATAGTTCGAGAGCCCAGGGGGTAAGTGGCTATCTCATAAGGTACCACGATAGGCTAGGTTTGGATCGTTAACCAAGTCTTAAACAAGTCGTATGACCCAGGTCTGCCAGAGCCAATCCTGCCGAAACATAAAAATAATCGATATTTTTCAGAGTCATTTTTTCGTAAAAAATATGTCATAAGGTACCACAATGAAAGTGCTGGCATCAGTTAACCATTAAAAAATTATGTAAAAAAAGCTTGGTCTGCCACTGCGAACCCTGCCGGAAGTGCTTGCCAGACCTCTCCAAAGATGCCCTTCCGACACCCCTAAACTATCTCATCGGGTACCACGACGCGACCACCACAACATAATAGCCAAGATCACTCTGACAATAGATCACAAGGTCTGCCAGGCCTAAACTTGCCGCATCCTAGTGTTTCAGACATTTGAAGTTGTAGGTCCAGTGTATGAAAAATGACCTATATCTTTTTCCCCCCGTGTTTGATTTTGATGGTGCCTTAATACGAAATGCTCTCCATAATGAGGAGCTTCGAGTCATATAAGACAGTTGGGTGGAGGGTTTCAGTATTGAACGCAATCCTGTCAAAAAGTTTGAAATGGAGGTTTGGTCTATGAAAACTGGCCTATATCTTATTCCCCCCGGGTTTGATTTTGATGGCGCCTTAATATGAAATGCTCTCCATAACTAGGAGCTTTGAGTCATATAGGTCAGTGAGGAGGAGGGTCTCTGTATTGTACACAATCCTGTCAAAAAGTGTGAAATTGTAGGTAAAGTGTATGAAAACTGGCCTATATCTTTTCCCCCACTAGTTTGATTTTGATGGTGCCTTGGTACGAAATGCTCGTAATGATTAGGAGATTCAATTTGTATAGGTCAATTGGATAGAAGGTCTCTGTTCTGTGCCCAATTCTCCTAAATATGACAATATTCGATAACTTCTGCAGATATTATCAGTTAAAATTGTCATATCATAAGGAACTCGAATAAAAGTGCTTGCATCAGCTTACCATTGACAAATTATGTTAAAAAAACTTGGTCTGCCACTGCGCACTCAGCCGGAAGTCCTTAGATGAGATAGGTTAGGGGTGTCGGAAGGGTATATTTGGAGGGGTCTCCCAAGGACTTCTGGCAGAAAGCGCAATGGCAGACCAAGTTTTCTTAACTCAATTTATTAATGGTAAGCTGATGCTGGCACTGTCATTCGGGTACCTTATGATATGACAATATTAACGGCAAAAATCTGCAGAACATATCCAATATTTTCATGTTTAGCAGGATTGAGATTTTTTCCGTTAACATTGTAATTTCATAAGGTACCCGAATGACAGTGCCAGCATCAGCTTCTATTTCTATTTCAGCCTATTGCAGTCCACTGCTGGACGTAGGCCTCCCCCAGGGAACGCCATAAGGCACGATCTCCCGTTTTTGCCATCCAGTCGCTACCAGCCGCCTTTTTCAAGTCATCGGTCCATCTGGCCGGAGGGCGTCCAACGCTACGCTTGCCGAGGCGTGGCCTCCACTCGAGAACCCGCTTACTCCACCGTCCGTCGGTTCTACGACAGATGTGGCCAGCCCACTGCCACTTCAGCTTGCTACACTTCCAGACTATGTCCGTCACTTTGGTCTTTTTTCGGATGGCCTCATTCCGGACTTTATCCATTATAGAGATACCAAGCATAGACCTCCATCTGAGTGACATGTAGCCGGTGGGCCAGTTTTACTGTCAAGTTCCACGTCTCGGCTCCGTAGGTCATGACTGGTAGGACGCATTGATCGAACACCTTGGTCTTAAGGCATTGTGGCAAAGATGATTCGAGGATGTGACGCAGCTTTCCAAATGCTACCCAACCAAGCTGCACTCTTCTGGTGATTTCAGCCTCAAAGTTGTCTCTTCCCATCTGCAAAGTTTGCCCAAGGTACACGTATTTCTGGACAACTTCAAGGACTACACCTTCGACGGAGACTGGCTCGGGGATTATGTGTTGATTGAACATGACCTTCGTCTTATCCAAGTTCATCCCAAGTCCAACACGTCTCGAGGCAGAGTTAAGACTAGATAGCATTTTTTGCAGGTCCTGCAGCGATTCGGCCATTATGACTATGTCGTCGGCAAAGCGGAGATGCGTGAGACTTTCGCCGTTGACGTTGATGCCCAGTCCATCCCACTGTAGAGTTTTGAAGACATCCTCCAATGCGTTGGTGAAGAGTTTCGGGGATATAACGTCACCCTGTCTTACACCACGGAGCAGTTGGATGGGTCTTGTATTATGGTTTTGTACTTGAACGGACATCGTAGCCATTTAGTAAAGGCTTCTCAGCACCTCCACATACCGCCAGTCGACTTGGCACCGCTGCAAGGACTCCAAAACAGCCCAGGTTTCGATAGAGTCGAAGGCTTTTTCGTAGTCCACAAAAGCCATACACAGTGTTTGGTTATACTCCTCTGTCTTCTGTATAACCTGCCTTACAGTATGGATGTGGTCCACGGTACTGAAGCCCTTACGAAACCCGGCCTGTTCCGGTGGCTGAAAGGCGTCAAATCTTGATGCCAGACGATTCGTGACGACTCGAGAACAGCTTATAGACGTGGCTCAGAAGTGTGATCGGCCTATAGTTTTTGAGAAGCGTTTAGTCTCCTTTTTTGAAAAACAATGCCACTACACCTCTGCTCCACGCCTTCGGGGTTGTCCCATTGGCTATTACAGAGTTGAAAAGCCTTTTCAGCTCCTCGAGGACAGGTTTTCCACCGGCCTTAAGTAGCTCAGAGGCCACTCCGTCTTCCCCGGGAGCCTTCCCATTCTTAAGCTGTCTGAGAGCCGCCGCGATTTCGTCTATATCTACGTCCGGGAGATCTTCTGTAAAGTGGCGGGAGAGAGGAGCTCTTGGGTCTTGGGTCGCATCAGGTGGAGGCTTTTTCGCATGTGAGGCATACAGATTTCCATAGAAGTCCTCAATTTCAGCGAGAATCTCTGGAACCGATGTGACAGTTACACCATTCGAGGTAGTTAGCTTTGCCAGATGACTCCTTCCCAGTGTCTTGGTAAAAACTTTCGACCCTCGGTTTTTCTCAATCGCCTCCTTTACGAGTCGAGTGTTATAGCTTCGGAGGTCGCGTCTTACCATACTTCGGATCTTTTTGTTAAGTGACTGGGGATCTGGCAATGCATCCTCTGGTATTTCTCGTCTAATTCACATCAGTTCCAGGGCCTCGCTTGAAAGTTTGGACTTCTTGTCTGTTCGCCTTTTACGAAAATGCTTCGTCCCCACTTCGCGAATAGCCCCGACTATGCTCTCTAGGTCCCCGTCAACGTTTGCCGGGGTCTCCAGGGCAGCGAATCGATTTTTTAGTTCAAGTTGGAACTCCTCATGTCCGGCTTGGGGCAGATTGGGACGGAGAACTTGCTTCACCATGCGGTTTCTTTCTAGCTTGAAGTTGATATTTAGGTGCCTCTTACTAGTCGGTGATCACTTCCGGTATTGAACCTACTGATCACTGAGACATCCCTAAATATATGCCGTTTATCCGTCATGATGATGAGCATCAGCTTACCATTGATAAATTGAGTTAAGAAAACTTGGTCTGCCATTGCGCACTCTGCCAGAAGTCCTTGGGAGACCCCTCCAAATATTCCGACACCCCTAACCTATCTCATCTAAGGACTTCCGGCTGAGTGCGCAGTGGCAGACCAAGTTTTTTTAACATAATTTGTCAATGGTAAGCTGATGCAAACACTTTTATTCGAGTTCCTTATGATATGACAATTTTAACTGATAAAATCTGCAGAAGTTATCGAATATTTTCATATTTAGGAGGATTGTGCACAGAACAGAGACCTTCTATCCAATTGACCTATACAAATTGAATCTCCTAATCATTACGAGCATTTCGTACCAAGGCACCATCAAAATCAAACTAGTGGGGGAAAAGATATAGGCCAGTTTTCATACACTTTACCTACAATTTCACACTTTTTGACAGGATTGTGTACAATACAGAGACCCTCCTCCTCACTGACCTATATGACTCAAAGCTCCTAGTTATGGAGAGCATTTCATATTAAGGCGCCATCAAAATCAAACCCGGGGGGAATAAGATATAGGCCAGTTTTCATAGACCAAACCTCCATTTCAAACTTTTTGACAGGATTGCGTTCAATACTGAAACCCTCCACCCAACTGTCCTATATGACTCGAAGCTCCTCATTATGGAGAGCATTTCGTATTAAGGCACCATCAAAATCAAACACGGGGGGAAAAAGATATAGGTCATTTTTCATACACTGGACCTACAACTTCAAATGTCTGAAACACTAGGATGCGGCAAGTTTAGGCCTGGCAGACCTTGTGATCTATTGTCAGAGTGATCTTGGCTATTATGTTGTGGTGGTCGCGTCGTGGTACCCGATGAGATAGTTTAGGGGTGTCGGAAGGGCATCTTTGGAGAGGTCTGGCAAGCACTTCCGGCAGGGTTCGCAGTGGCAGACCAAGCTTTTTTTACATAATTTTTTAATGGTTAACTGATGCCAGCACTTTCATTGTGGTACCTTATGACATATTTTTTACGAAAAAATGACTCTGAAAAATATCGATTATTTTTATGTTTCGGCAGGATTGGCTCTGGCAGACCTGGGTCATACGACTTGTTTAAGTCTTGGTTAACGATCCAAACCTAGCCTATCGTGGTACCTTATGAGATAGCCACTTACCCCCTGGGCTCTCGAACCTAGCGCGTTTTTATTATAGGTATAAGTAGGTAGCTGAATAGGTACCTGTACTGTATGAGTATCAAAATAGTTACCTAGTACAAAATTCTCCATATCATCGGAGCATGTAAATCAGTGTGACTCAATACAACCGGCCGGAGTTGCGATACGGTGTTACTTAACAGCAGAGATGAATTTTAGATAATGCGCTCTTTTGTATACGTAATCAGAAATTTGATCTCTTTAGTTGAAATTACTTGTGCGATAAACTGTTTGTGTATGATATATCATATTGTCTGTACCGTTTTGTAATATGGTAATTAAGCTTGCGATTTAAAAATCTTATTAAGATCATTGATTTGCAATAAGAGAATGGTGGAACGCCTTCCCAGTTTACCAACACTATTTTTATAGGTATGTTTTGTTTATTTATACTTATTGTTTGTTAAAAATTACGTTATAAATTAAATACATTTCAAAATATAAGAATTCAACGTTTGATAGCCAAAAATATCAAGAAACAGGGCTGATTTCACCATATCAACTACACAGTAGTGTATAAGATCATGCGTGGAGTTTCGGCAAAGTTTCGGTTTGTTTGAATATGATATCAAAGGTTTTTGTCATATTCTCCTGACGACCGCAGTCCAAGGTAAAATAGGTGCAGAAAACAAAATTCAATTCTGCCTCAGACATGAAAAATGAAGTTGGGTAAATATTTTGTAAAAAATCGTACTTCAAACTACATAATGTATCAACATCTCATTATCAAAGATAGAGATATCAAGTCCTATGCCTAACACAAAGGTTTGTGTTAAAAACAATGTCAAAACATCAATCAGTTAATCAAAATCAACTAGCTTCACCTGTATCTATGTTGGTGTCGGTTTAACAATGGCATCACAAGAACACCTTGCACCGATTGCTTGCTGTAGGCGGCGCCGGCGCATTCCTGACAGGGCTTCATGTATTCTTATCGTATGGGACATCCAGTCGACGAACGACTCTATGGAAAATCTTTGTTTGTGATAAGTTCAAATGACAAACTATGACAACCGCAATTTTGTTGCGGAGATGTGACGCGTGCCGCGGTATTCGGTTATTGCACCGCGCGCCGTCTCTCTAACTTGTAATTTTATACGAGATTTCCTAAAATCGTCGGCTGACTACCGAATCCGCCAAAACACAGTATAATCGCAGTATGTGTGAGAACTGCCTTTGAACACTAGCATCGTAGATAAAAGAAACATCGGTAATATGTCAATAATTTGATATCAATAAGTTCACCTGTATCTATGTTGGTGTCGGTTTAACAATGGCGTTGCAAGAACACCTTGCACCGATTGCTCGCCGTAGGCGGCGGCGGCGCATTCCTGACCGGGCTTTATGTATTCTTATCGTGTGAGACATCCAGTCGACGAACGACTTTATGGAAAATCTTGGTTTGTGATACAAATGACATACTATGCCAGCCGCAATATTGTTGCGGAGATGTGACGTTTATTGCACCGCGCGCCGTCTCTCTAACTTGTAATTTTATCGTTGGCTGACTACCAAATCTGCCAAAACACAGTATAATCGCGGTATGTGTGACAACTGCCTTTGAACTAGTGTTCAAGATAGCATCATAGATAAAAGAAATATCGCTAATATGTCAATAATTTGATATCAATAAGTTCACCTGTATCTATGTTGGTGTCGGTTTAACAATAGCGTCACAAGAACGATTGCACCGATTGCTTGCTGCAGGCGGCGCCGGTGCATTCCTGATCGGGCTGTATATTTTTTTCGAATCCTTTCGAACATTTGTCACGCTAAAAGCACCATTTTCTATTATCTATGGATGTTAGATTTGTCAACTGCAAGCCTGGCATATATATAGAAAGATTATGGATAAGTTAAAAGACATCGCTTAGTATTTTATCAACTTGCGACAATATTTTTATTTTTGTATCTGTTTTTTATTTTTCCTGGTTTTTGTATACAGTAACATGTTCAAACTTGCAATCTATCTAGGTAGATTGGTACTTAGGAGGATGCTACAGTGTTTGAAAGTAAATGTTGAAAGCAACAACCCAAAACTTTGTTTATGTTAATCGACGTCAAATTCTTCTGTCCAAAATTAAATTCTAATATATTTCATAAACGGTGGGAAAGGGAATGCACCGCGGAAGTCCGCAAACGAAACCCAACTAACACAATACGCATTCTTGTCTACTATTAGGCACTGGGAGAGCTAGTTTTGTTGATATATTGTCTAAGATAAGCCCGTACAACGTTAATACCTCTGCAGGGTCTCGGTTATGCAATGGCTGTAAAAACTACTCAGCCTTGATTAATTGCCGTCACACGATTAAGAGATCTGTTTAAAATACGCGGTTAAATCAAATTATACTTGTTTCAGTTACTTGATTCAGTTACTTGTATTTACAGTAAAATTTTTCTATCTAAAAATATTCTATAAATCTATCTCTACAAAAATATTTCAAATTAAAGATTCTGTTTTAGAACAAAAACTGCATGCACGATTATAATATGACATGGAGTACATCAATGTACTTCTTATTAGAACCGGTATACCCCTTTACTAAATACAATTTGAACTTATTTTATTTAACACCCGGAATAGTAATATAGAAACCAAAAACATGAAAGGACAAATCAATCTTAATTGACGGAGTTTCGTAATCCAACCATATGAGTCACATACAAGTAATTAATAACATTGATTTAATAAATATCAAAGTGGGAAGTTGTAATTTAGGTAGGTAAGGTAAGGAGGTGGTGCGTGGGCGAGCCTTGCCAAAACAGGTCCATGTATGGCCTAGCCTTACTTCTACTCTTAGGCGGGGAACACATTATCTACTATCACACGTAACGTCCGTTGCCGCGCTATTATAGCACTGCGAAACGCATTCGTTAAAAAAACGCCAATTTTCCACATTCATCACATTCTTCCTGCCCTTATCGCAATTACTTAGGGTCGGCGCTTCATGTTTTGTTACAGAATAAAATAAAATAAAAATTGGCAATGTTTTATGACTGGCGGCCTGCCTGACGTCAAGTCAACCATCTTTGGGAATGCTATTGTAGTGTAGATGGTATCACTGACACCATGCGATGGACTAGAGTCAACTGATATTCAGCCGAGGTCAAAAACTCTACGTCGCCTCTTACGAAACACCCTAAGTGGACTAAGGGGTGGCAGTATTCTTCGCCGCTATCACACGGAGTTTTTCACCTTATTCCCATAAAAATACGATGTATGTCTACCGTTTGACATATACATCCGTCGACGCAGCGTTATGCGTAAAGGTGGAATTCGTTTCCTAACGCATGCATTACGCAGCGCTAAAATAGCGCAGCAACGGACGTTTTATGTGATTCCCGCCTTACGTAGGTTTTCCTTCACTCAAGAGCCTGTTTGAAAGGCAGTATATTTTTGAGTTACGATGTTAACTAGTATTGGTAATAAGAGCAAGGATACAGGAAAATAAGCCAAGGATTTTAATGAGTGCATCGACGTTTTGCATAACGCGTAGGTGTTACACATACCGCGCATAAAATGTGAAGTAGGCACGTTGCAGTAATGCGCTTATTTATAATAACGTGAGCGAGTATGAAATAAATGATCAATCTCATCCTTAATAGGCCGAAACTAAAGAATTTTATACAGAGTGTTAGCAAAAAATTTTGACTAAAATTGACTGTGAGTTCATATGAAATTACAATTTACGAAAAACAACTTTTTCTTTTCAAATATGACCCAATATAACAACAGGTTAAAATACTTGTTTTCGATAATTTGAATGTGGCATAAAAATTTTCGACGCTAGTTGTCATATCACATGCTATCTATTCTAACCTAACTAATTAAATTACGCAACCTATTTAAAATTTTCAATTCTGAAATATGACAACTTAGTCAGAAATCTTTGATGTCATATGAACGGCTTTAATAAGCAGCCATTTACAAAAAGTCCGACAAAAGTTTGAGAGTCATTCAGAATTGCAATATAGGTACATTAACTTTCAAATCCCTTAGTCGCTTATTACGACACCCATGGGAAAGATATGGGGTGGTGCTCAGCCGGCACCACACGGTTAGTTAGTTGTTAGTTGTTTTAAACACCCTATATGATCGAAACCGGCTTCTTCATACATAACACATGCCATTTTCACTGTTACGGGCATCGTTAACACACTTTTTGTTTATCCATTTACTTAGCCAAAGATCTGTTATGCAATATTTTTATTGGAATCGCCCTTCTGATTATCAGTAGAGTAAACAATTTAAGATTTGAGAGTGCGAATCATTGTTTTGCCGTTGAAATTTCGTAATCTTTTGATTGATTAGTGAATGGACTAAATTTATTATTGTTTATCATAAGATAGTGCACCAATCTTTAGTCTTACCCACGTACAGTTTTATTAATAGGAAGGTAAAGAGCCTTCCCACACGAGCGATTTTGTTCGAGAAATTGCCGAAAAAAATCGTTCGTGTGGAAGAGCTCATAGAGCTTCTCATTTTTAAGTGTCGTTGTTTAATGAATGTGCCGTGTGACGCCGGGTTAGAATAGCATCACCCCAATTCTACCTGTGAGTGTCGTGAAAAGCGAACAAGTGATAATCATCCAAATGTCAAATCATGTAAATGTAACATCTTGAACTACGCTCGCCAATCCGCCTGACAAGCGTGGTGAGTATGGCATTACCACAGATCTGTGGCCTGCGCGCGGTTTCCCTAATTTTTGCACCCTCGAAAGACCATGTCCAGCAGTGGGCTTTTCTTGCTGTTATGGTTGCTTGTATATTTTAGGAGTGATTATGTATGTATGGTATCTAGGTATGTATTTGTTTTAATAGGCATTTTTTGTTTTCTCCTTATCTAAATGTTTTCACACCCAAGTGCACCCGTATCTTTTTCTTTCTGTTTACCCTCTGGTTGGCCGGTAGAGAATGCCGCGTGGCATTAGGCCCGCCTTTTGTACTATGTGCAATAAAATATAAAAATAAATAAATAAATGGTTAAAGTTTAATTTATGAAACTCCAATACTCCAACAAACACGCCGAAAACTGTGTAGACATCAAGATTCTTTGTATTCACGTGTGAATTAAGTAAATTTATTTCAGTCTTACAATGACTATAACCAGCCAAACCCAATTACATTAATAATGCATTAGATTGCAAGGAACATGCCCTTTAAAACTTATCAGATATTTGAACTGTAAAGTACATTAAATAAATAAATTGGAACAGACAATGCTGGCCCACAGAATAAAATGTACTAGGAACAAAAAAAATTAAGCACTTGACAAATGATAATAAATATTTTTTATTATTAGGCAGGCTTTTGATATACGATAGTTCCCAGTCCCAGTGTCAAACTTTTAACTGCGGCAAGCATTTCAACCGCATTTTTATTTTACTGACATAAAAGTAAATACAGAGACTCATATCTGTCAAATATATATTGTCATACACATATTCGATGATCCTACTACAAGCCTACCCTACCCTATTAAAATAGAAACTGTGCTAACGTCAAATCTCTTCTTTCGAGGAACTTTTGTCACTCCATATATACGCTACAGGATAAGTGGTTTTCATCGATCTCTAAGCAGTACTTGCGATTGCAACTGCAACAGTTACCTTATATCCTTAAGGCTTGGTACGTGGAACAAAGGTTTGACCGGTAAGAGGCGGACAGAGCGAATGTGGAGCAAGTTATCGAGGCTCGGGCCACCGCTTGCGTAAGCGCTACGAGAACACAGGCATAGGCGCAGCCTGTAGGGCTGCCCATGATTCGTGGAGTATAATTGGCCAGTACTATAACTTGCTTTATAGGCTGACGACCGGTCACTATGGTGATACACTGTCTTCTGAATGACTCAAACTTTTTAAAAGTCGTGGTTCCTTCATCTACAGCCATGTACGCTCTGCCATTCTGCAAGGGATTTAGGCGTGATATATGTATGCTTGTACTATAACTTGCGCAGATAAAGAAAGGATCCCGAAGTGGCAACATTATTGTTTGCCTCTCTATCATATTTTAAGACATATTAGCAGGATGACAACAATAATGTTGCCAATGCGGGATGTACTTGCGCAAGTTGTACTAGTAGCCACTCTAACGAGTCCTGTTGAAGGGATACACTACAGATTACTATGAAAAACTTTTATATTTAACCCCACAATAAAATAGTCAGATCTACAATTTCTTTAAATATCCTATGATCTAAATGAACTTATGAATTTACAGTGAATTAAGAATGCTTCGATCTTTTATTCTTTAACTATGAGTTCTTGTAATTTCTATTTAAAACTACAAATAGGTACATAGATAAATGTTAAGCCAACAAATGGTAAAACAAGTCTTTGAAGCGTAATTTCAAGAGTTAGATACCTATTTTATGTATTTATTTATTCCTATGTTTTTCTTACAGCTCTAATACTTCCTGTTTATTAAGGAAATCATATTACAATGATATTACAAAATTCTTTTAATTAATAAGTTTATTGTGAGAATAATGTACAAATTATACCTATTTAAATGCAAAAACACTCATTGTATTCACCTTATCAAATAAGTAACACATTATAATTATTCCATGAAAAATAGGATGTTTACACAAAAACACTATGCAACCGGATTTATATTTATTTATATAAAATAATAATGCGAAATTATTGTTTTTCAGCTAATTAATGTGAACCGGAAAACCACTAAGTAGAGGTACCTACACATCCTTGAGTGATTTCAGTTTTTCATAAAATTGTTACTCATTAACGTACTAATTATAATTATAGCTCGTGGACTCTTCGCCACTGGTAGGTAGGTATGTCAGTACTGCCGTGATATGAAAGAAGGCCGCTAAGCCACAAAAGTAAATTTTGAGAAAAATGGAAAAAACCCGCAAAATCAGTTTTCTTGAATTCTGTTGCAGATAAAAATTAAATATTTATGTCAAAATAATGAGAAATATATTAAGCATCATTTGCCATTGCTATTTTTTTAATATGTTGCACAGTATTTTAGAAAAACGGTAAAATGTACTTAACGTATTTACTACGAGCAATATTTATAAATTCATCAGACGCAAGAAGGCAGTTAAGTATACTTTAGCGGCTTTTAAGTTTAGTTTTTTAACTTAGCTGCCTTAATGCTTAGTTTTTAATTTTAAAACGGGTTCTATTTGGATCAAACTAGCCTAAAAGGTCGTTAGGTTTGTAACTTCCACAGTTAGCCGCTTTTTTTCTTAGTATCGTCTTGTTACAAAAAAGTGGATTTTAGAAGAAATAATTAATAAATAAGCATAAAAACAATAATAAACATAAATAATACTTTGATGAAGTATAGTATTTGAAAGACGTACATGTGCAAATATTAAAACTCGTATTAGAAATATTGTCATTTCTCATCTTATTGAAATACGGGGTGTTAGGGACGGTGTAACGAAAACTTTGCAGGCGTGCTCAGACCATGAAACTGAACAACTTTTACTATGGAGCCAATGGTGGGAAACGAAAAAAAATTTCCGACCTCCCGTACAAAGTCAGTCATCTGATCGTGAATTTTGTATGGGAGGTCGGAAATTGTTTTTTCGTTTCCCACCATTGGCTCCATAGTAAAAGTTGTTCAGTTTCATGGTCTGAGCACGCCTGCAAAGTTTTCGTTACACCGTCCCTAACACCCTGTATACCTTTTGTTAATCTTTTATTTGAAAACGTGTAACTTTATATACGTAAATATTATACAAGGATTATTAAGCCATCGTAGTATTCAAACTTCTAAGAAACAGCAGATTTATTTTATACCAGTTGTTTTATTTCTAGATATTTTTACTTCGGTTTTCGATAAATTTATGTATCGATTAAATTTTACTTACTAGTTACTATAATCAATTTCCGATTTGAAGCTTAAACCATACCTGGAAGAATTTAGCTAAGCTTTGCGGAAAATCTAGGCTAGAGTTTTTTATATTAGCCACTCCATAATCTGGATTAGGCATTGAGGGTCTGGAATGTCTGGATGTATGTTTGTTACGAAAACGCCTTACCGTGGTGATAAAATTTTGCTCCGGACACGCTTTTGTATTTTTTTTTGTTTAGATAGATGCTCTTGGTGGTGTACATCTTGTACTCCATATCCTCACTCTTGATAGATACCTACGTCGATACATATCAGCAAGTTGCTGAATGCTGCAGCATCATGCTGGAAATTTTTACTATCACACAAACAAACATATACAGAGTGTAAAAAAATCAACAGCAAATATTTTAAGGGGTGAACCAGCCCGTAAAACTGAACAACTTTCCCCAAGGAACATAGGTCGAAATATGAAAAAAAAAAATGGTCCTCCCATACAAAATGTACCAGCCGACCAAGTCACTTTGTATGGGAGGTCCAAAATTTTTTTTCTTATTTCGACCTATGTTCCTTGGGGAAAGTTGTTCAGTTTCATGGGCTGGTTCACCTCTTAAAATATTTGCAGTTGATTTTTTTACACCTTATATAGAACCATTTCCACATTTCTTATTAGCTGAGCTCGAGGTGTTACACATTCGGTTTCGGTACTCCAGACCAGCAAGTGTGTGTGATTGATTGTGATTTTCGATTTCGTAGCCAGCCTAGTGAATGAGATATTTTCCCTTCGTAAAACGTAGCTTATGTTTCCCTGGGATGTTGTATCATTTAATTGCATTTTTATTTAATTGAATCCGTAGATACGCAGTTAATTGCATTCAAAGACTCGCACAAACAATAACAGAAAAGATAATAAATCTGTGCTTTATCTGATATTAAAACAGATATAGTTACGAAATATGGTTGCCAGGGTCGATGAAGCTCATTTAAGCGTGACGAACTTCACATCGATTTTTTATCAGTTAGCTGCTTTTTTATGTAGTACAGAGACTTAGCCGCTAATAACCTTAGTATGACAGTCAAGTTTACCAATATTTGTAATATGCTAGAAAGCGGTCAAACTCACATAGCTGCTTTTTAGTTTCTGTTAACAAAGATAGCGTCTTTATAGTGTATTAAAGAAATTTATCTGACAAAACTACTGCTAACGAAAAAGGGGGCTAAGTACGTATTTAACTGTCTTCTAGGTTATTTAGTGCACTTAACGGCCTTATTTCTTATCATACGACAAAAAAGGAAAATTATTGTAGGAGGTAAAAACAACGATAAAATGCCTTAACCACTTTAAAGTCTAGCTAAACTACTTAACCGCCTTTTAGTTTATACTCGGGCTCAAAAATGTCACTTAGCTGCCTTTTAGCTAATCCGTATCTTCTAAAGTAAAGGTCGTAAAAATACGCGGGTAAGATAGGTCGATGCGGAATTTTCTGCTTATTTCAATAATGCAAAAATATAAAAAGGCGGCTAAAGTCACTTAGCGGCCTTTTCTCTTATCGGGGCAGAGTAGTCAACAGGAAAAATCTAGTACCTACTGGAGTAATTACGCTTAGGTAAATAAAAACTATGCATCGTAATGCAGTTGCAAATTCCCACCTTTTTATTTCGGTAACACTAAAATAAGCTGCACTTAAAAATAAGTCTGAGAATGAGAGGAAGAACAAAGTTCATAAAAATGCCTGCATACCTACTCTGAAAAATATGAGTGAAAATATAAAAAACCGCACACAACATTACTGCCCGACATAATAATTATGGTTTATGGATGGTCCAAATTTTGATTTCGACTCATCTTCTTTAGAAAAAGCTTTAACAATTCAATTTTAATTGTTTACTTGTTGAAACATTTTTAGTATTCTTTGCCTGTATAAAACAATAAATACGAGATATGCAGCCCTACAAATTCGCTGTAGCTAGAACGCTCGCGCTCTCGAATGACCATCGGGGTACACCCACAAATCACAGACTCACAGCCACACAAACGAAACCTGTATCTACCATCCACCTCCACTATCCATCGCACTGACCCACTTGCAAAACCACGATTTCACACTATTTCCAATGTACCCACACCCTATTAGGTAGCGGCCATATAAAATTAATATTCCAAATTACATATTAGCTCTTTATGTAACCAAAATTTGAGTAAATTCTGTAATAACTTAAAACATGCGAATTTTTCTGAGTGCTTCTCAAGTGCAAATATGAAAAGCATCCTTAACCTTTGACAGTGTTTCAATTACATAATTTTTGCAGTATCTAAAAGTGCCTTCAAACCTTCACTTTATTCTAGGTAATAAAAGGTAAATAATAATAGTTAACTTCGAAAATTCGAGGACACATAATAGAATTTAGATGTAATCACTCATCAGAATTCCTTAAACCAACATTATTTTATTGTTCGTGGACTTTTTAGTCCCAAACTTTCATTTCCGCTGTCGCAATGCAATTTATTTCATTGTACGGAGTGCTCTTAAAAAAGAATGTCGTAAGTGAAAACAACTGTAAGAAAATTAATCGACTATTCTCGTTTGCTCAGGGTCACGGTTTTCAATCAGCAATGGGTGCCGATAAATCAGCCATAACAATCGATAGACTTATGCAAATTTAGCTCGTTAACAGTCCCGCCAAGTCTCGTAAATTTTCCTTCCACTCTTTTTGTTTGACAGAAGAATTTTCACCGGACCGAAACTAACATTGTTTTATTTTTCCTTCCATGTGTCCTCGTGGTGACCGCCGAATTTACACATCCATCCTAACATTCTTTGTTCAAGGTTCTGAGTTTGTTTAGTACTTCACTTCTTCCCTTTAGAGCAGTGTTTTTCAAACTGTGGGTCGCGACCCCCAGGGGGGTCGCGGAGCCTTCCTAGGGGGGTCGCCAGCAAAAGCTAAGAGTCACGGCAGAACCTCAGGTCGGATAAAATTCGGTAAAACTCTTTGTTTTTCAAAACGTACTGCTATTTTATGCAATATGCAGCGTTGTATACGTATTTTACCTGTTTAGCGTGAAAAGTCGAGCTCGCTTCGCTCGCGATACGTGCACCTTTCTGCCTGTTTTGTACTCATGGCTAGTGTTAATGCTCCTAACTTGATTTTAAGGTAAAAAGTCGAGCTCGCTTCGCTCGCGATACGTGTATTTTTCAGCCTGTTTTTCACTAACTTTCAAGCTTTTGCCCACGTTTTTAGCGTAAAAATTCTCGCTCGCTTCGCTCGCGATATTTACGGCTGCCTGTGGCTTATTTTTGCCTGAAAATTTCAGCCTACCCAGAAAAATATCCAAAGAATGCGCCCTATTGCGCACAACGCTTGTAGTTTTTTTGTATCCGCCATTGATTAAATGAATTACTAATTTTATGTTCCTATGATGACCGAACAGGGGGGTCGCCATTGATTTTTTGCCTTGAAAGGGGTCGCGTATCCAAAAAGTTTGAAAAACACTGCTTTAGAGTGAGTAAAGACGTTGCTAGCGTACCAAGACAGCTTAAGAGGGATCTATAGTCATTATTTTTCATACAAACGCTTTCAACGTATCCCTCTGCCAATTCGCAACCGATCGACTCAATTTTTGGCACGGTAACTCTTCTGGACTAGATCTACGCTCCATATTCTTTTTCTGGTCGTAATAATGCATTTAAAAAAAGATATGGCCGTGGCAAAATGCTCTAAAATTATCCCCAAGTTTACGCCTTCGTATCTTCTAAACATGACAATAATTTCAGCAAAACAAATGATACGGGCATAAAATATTTTATTGGCAGTAAAATAATGCCACTATCAACAAATTTGGTGGCGATTTCGAACGGGGAACCTGGTAAACCCAGAACGCAAATTTTCCGGTAGCGAACTATAACTGTCTCTTTTACGGTTGCGGGACGGGTGGGATGCATAAATGAGATAGAAATATTTTTATCAACTGACAGCTCACGAACTTTCAGCTCGGTATAGTAGCCTCTTAAGAGGAAGGTTTTATGTGAACGCACTTATAAAAACACAGGTTCAATCTTAGAAGAAAATTGTGCCATACTGCGAATCTAAAAACAACATAGATGCATACATAAATCACGCCTTTATCTGTTGCGGGGTAGGCAGAGCGTAAACGGCTGTAAAACGGCCATCTAAAAAACAAGGTTCACAAAATGACTAATCGGGCGTCATTACACTGGAGCGTGAGTTGTCGTTCCTATATAAATTGAAAGCGATGACCGCCGATGTCGGTCTAGGTCGCGCATTGGACACGGCCCAAATTAGAGATGCAGCAGCAGTTTACTTACTTTTACGGTTTGTGACTATACGTTTTTCTGTTTTAACCAAATAAATAAAATAAGGCTTTGCTCTTGTCAGTAGAGTGATATCCAATCTGCTATCTTTCGAACCTTCTTTTAGACTTCCTTATATGACCTGACGCATTATCTTCTCTTTGATTTGGTACGTATAAGCACTTCTAGATCTCCCTGTTCCTCTTCTTCCGTAAATTTTTCTTTCAATTATAGTTTTGTAAAGGTCGTCATGTGGTAATAAGTGTCCCAGCATGTTTTCTCCTTTGTTCTTTATATATGTCGCAGGAATATAGCGAAATCCGGTTATTCGCGAAATCCCTAGGCCCTTCGCGAAGAGCCGGATAACTGCGAAATGCATCGATTTATTCGCACATTTCCCGGAAATCTGCGAATTCGTTATTTGCATGGACATAAATCCAGGAAAACTGCGTATAAGGCGACACGCGGCTACGAAGCCGTTTACTCACCTGCTACGAAAGGTTCCATAGCATGGTCATGCTCCTGCGCATGGTCATGCTCCTGCGCATGGTCATGCTCATGCTCATGGTCATGCTCATGCGCATGGTCATGCTCCTGCGCATGGTCATGCTCATGCTCATGCTCATGCTCATGTTCATGCTCATGCTCATGCTCATGCTCATGCTCATGCTCATGCTCATGCTCATGCGCATGCTCATGCGCATGGTCATGCTCATGCGCATGGTCATGCTCATGCGCATGGTCATGCTCCTGCGCATGGTCATGCTCATGCTAATGCTCATGGTCATGCTCATGCTCATGCTCATGCTCATGCTCATGCTCATGCTCATGCTCATGGTCATGCTCATGGTCATGCTCATGCGCATGGTCATGGTCATGCTCATGCTCATGCTCATGCTCATGCTCATGCTCATGAGCATGCTCATGCTCATGCTCATGCTCATGCTCATGCTCATGCGCATGCTCATGCGCATGCTCATGCGCATGCTCATGCTCATGCTCATGCTCATGCACATGGTCATGCTCATGCTCATGCGCATGGTCATGCGCTCATGCTCATGCTCATGCGCATGGTCATGGTCATGCTCATGCTCATGCTCATGCTCATGCTTATGCTCATGCTCATGCTCATGCGCATGGTCATGGTCATGCTCATGCTCATGCTCATGCTCATGGTCATGCTCATGCTCATGCTCATGCTCATGCTCATGCTCATGCTCATGCTCATGCTCATGCTCATGCTCATGCGCATGCTCATGCGCATGCTCATGCTCATGCTCATGCACATGGTCATGCTCATGCTCATGCGCATGGTCATGCGCATGCTCATGCTCATGCGCATGCTCATGGTCATGCTCATGCTCATGCTCATGCTTATGCTCATGCTCATGCTCATGCGCATGGTCATGGTCATGCTCATGCTCATGCTCATGGTCATGCTCATGCTCATGCTCATGCTCATGCTCATGCTCATGCTCATGCTCATGCTCATGCTCATGCTCATGCTCATGCTCATGGTCATGCTCTTGCTCATGCTCATGGTCATGCTCATGCTTATGCTCATGGTCATGGTCATGCTCATGCTCGTGGTCATGCTCATGCTCATGCTCATGCTCATAGTCATGGTCATGGTCATGGTTATGGTCATGGCCTTGGTCTTGGTCATGGTCTTGGTCATAGTCATGACCACCCGAAGAACCCTTACGACACTGGGCGTTCCGTGGGCCGCTGATATGAATGAGTAGGCAATATATGGAACCTTTGCTGCATATGGAACCTTTCGTAGCAGGTGCGTAGGCGGCTTCGTAGCCGCGTGTCGCCTTATACGCAGTTTTCCTGGATTTATGTCCATGCAAATAACGAATTCGCAGATTTCCGGGAAATGTGCGTATAAATCGATGCATTTCGCTATTATCCGGCTCTTCGCGTAGGGCCTAGGGATTTCGCGAATTACCGGATTTCGCTACATTCCTGCGACATATAGTTCAATATAGCTCTTTCTGGCAACCTATTCTTTTCATTGTTCTCTATCACTTTATATTCCTCTGTTTTATTGTAGATACTTGCGTTTATTTATAATAAAGAATTTGATTTGATTTGATAAATAACAAGCTCACACAACATCCAATAGCTATACCTCTCTGTCTTCGTGTGTGACACGGAGTCGCCCAACGACCCGATGAACCCTGGAGTCAGAGTTTTACAAAAACTGATGGGATGAGTGATCCTGAAATGAAAACTATGTGTGGATTCTGTCGCACTTTTAGTGTTTCAAATTGGTTTAAATTTTGTGCTATTTCAACTACATCTTGTAACTTGTACCCCACAAACTTTATCAAAAGCGAACATGCAAATCATAGCATGCCGACGCTAATATTTGGACAAGTAAATAGAGCTTAGTTAAATTGCTAGCAAGGCTATATTTTGATAAAATCTTGTCAGGCATGAAATAAATAATAATATAGGATAGAGTGTAGCATAGCTTATAGCTAGCTAGCTAGGTAGCTGTGAGATGATCTGCATTAAATGTGACTTCAAAAGTCACACTTTGACAGTCACACTTCAAAAGTCACTTTTGCTATACTTACATGACCGCGTCTGTAGGTTGACTGTATTCAACAAGGAGCTGCTCGAAACTCTTATAAAATCGTCGACCCCATGTTAACAGCCTATACCATGACATTAAGAAACAGACTCGAATAGATATTTCGATAGCTAACGTGTCTTAAGGATTTGCTATAAAAATATGTAACTAGGAACCGGTAAAAACGTATAGTTTTACAGCTGATTTCACCTCCGGTCAAAGTTTGCGCCGGCGCCGACGACCTACCGCCAACGCATCTGCTTACTTGCGCGCACGCAACAACTCTCCTAGCGTGACATTTGGCCTAGTCTTCAAGTCATAAAATCCTATTATCCGTCTGCAATTTTTAGCATCAATATACAAATGTGTAATCTTTATACGAAAAATAGCCGTATATTTTATATTAGGTATCTAACTATACAATAGAACTTTTTATAGTGTCTGCATTCCAATTGTCAAATAGTTTGTTAAAATCAAAAGAGCCATCGTATGGCACATCTATGGTGTATGATGAACCAAAATGCATTCCATATTTTTCAACATCTACCAAAAAATCAAAACGAGTCATTAATTTTATGCTTCTTTTGTGATTATACATTTTTATCACAATGGTTCTCAAGCTGTGTGATTAATCTAAGAACAGTAAGGGCGTAGTTTAATTAAATTGTCTTGCCTTCGGCAGTATCCAAGGATCGCACACAATGCGTTATTTGGACAAGGTCTGGCGATATACCCACGTCGGATCAAAACTGACAACACTCGACAAACTAGTCACCAAGTGGTAGGTATGTAGCTATGTAGCGCCCACTGAGAATAATTCATTGCCGCAAATATCAACAATGTGGGTAAGGACAAGATAAAACATTGTTTACATGAAGTAGGTACGTATGTCTTAGATGGTAATATCAGTCAGCTCCTTGAAAAAGCTTTCTTGAAAATTAATAACTTGGTTTCTTTCAAACGGACTTGACTCTATCTTAAGTTTTTAGAAATATACTTAGATACGCGAGAAATTCGATTTTAAGAAAAACAAAAACAGACAATAAGAAGCAATACAATATGCAGGTAACACATGACTATAGATTTTATTATTATTAGTTTATATTGAGAGTAGACATTGTAATTACTTCAACATAATTATTGAAGTGAACTACACATACGAGTACAAAGTAATTTCTATATCCTGAGAAAGTGGGGATACGTAATATTACGAATCCTACGTTAATGTATGCAAACAAGTTCAAAGGCTATGTAACATGAAACCCTGATGAGATTTAATTTTCTCCGGAGCATGCTAAACTAGTTACAGTACCTATATGAAGCCTCTTGTACGGAAAATGGCAAGGAAAGTGCTAAGTTTGCAGTTTAGCACTTCTCATTTGCATTCGCCTACTTTCCAAAAAGTGGAACTTGCGAAACTTGGAAATATTTTAGCCTTAAGGATCCTTTGTCAAAGTTCTTCAAGGTATTTACGAACATTGTACTCATTCATGTTTAATTCGTACGTGAAGTTAAGTGGCGCCTTTTTAAATAGTTCGAATATGACGTAGTGCTTTTGTCGAGAGTTGTCATACTTATTTTATACAAATTGACAATTTGCAATGGTGCTTACTGCAGGTATGCGTGTATTTTCTGTGACGTTTTATTTTATAAAGGATTTTTTACAATATGAAGTAAATATTATTTCTGTAAATTGGTCTTTTAGAACAAATGCACGAAAAACTAGCGTGAAACATCGTTATCATTAGAGCAACCGTAACGAAAGTTGAAAGAAACAATGCCTTTGCCTCTCGCCTTGTTCGGGAAATTCATCCATCTATCTCGTACCTTCTAGCTTGAGACTCCAAGGTTCAGAGACACTCAATGTCAGTAAACTAATGATTAGAACATACATCACTAGTAGTAGCTTGTCACAGATCTGTAGTTTATCCAAAGTCATGTTTTATCAAGTATTACCTACATTCATGTTTAAAAACAGTAGCATTATTTATGAAGATATTGTAACTAATGATAATCTTATAACCTAAAATGAATTCCCCTAAATGGATGTATTTGTATTCATATTATAACAAAAGATCATATTGTATTTGCCTTATGAAATTACGAACTCTACATTAAATTTTCGTTTCGTGATCAGCCGCATTGCTTATTGGGACATAGAGCTCAAATTCATTTGTCATTTGCATAGTTAATGTCTTAAACTACATATTACACCATCGGGCGTTTGATTTATAGCTGTCTGGTTACACACATCTCGATACTGCTGCCAAAAGTAATGTGATATTGTAATCGAGTTGAAATGAAATTGCTCTAAATGGCGCGCTTAGGAACGCAGTGACAGTGCGCGTGAGCTTAAACACCGTAGCTAATCCCATAATGATTCGCTTGTTTTATTGTGGCATTGACAATTTGGTCGTTTAGCGAACGCTCTGGCGCAATGGCTCGATATGTAGAGCAATGGTTTCAGATAACGTTCACAGCAAATGTTTCAATACCTATACAATGCAGACCCATCCCGTTATCCGATTTGTATGATCCGCCCTTCTGACCCGATTCCGTGGTCTCTGGTTACATCACCGCAGGGCCGATATCTAAGCGAATGCAGGCGGCGTAGGTACCCGCTAATTGTATCAATTGTGGATCGCAGCGAAACTCGGTGAGTGCTCGACTGCCCGCATACAAATCCTTCTGCGAAACTAGGCAGGTCACGACCGTTTACGTAAAGCGACAACATCGTTTGACTGTGGCCCGGCATGGCCCGGCGTCGTGGTCCCCCGCGCCCGCGGCGCTGCGTGGGTGAAAGTGGCCGGCACCTTCCTTACCCGCGCCTGCTCGCCCTTACACGGCCCGATTCGGTAACCTGACTCAACATCAACACACCAACATGACATGAGTCGTGATTCACGCTCGCCAAATCTGATCCTGCACAAGCGACTGCTTTCGGAAATCAATGTCACGGTTTGTGCTTTCGTCATTACCCTTTTTAACCAAATCATAATAAAGTGTGCCGATTGCTCTTAGCAGCACCTTTGAGTTACATAAAGCGTTCTAAGTGACGAGACAGTGATAACTTCACAGTCATTAAATGCACATTTATCTCGATACTGACAAAGTGCTCTGTCGGTGAACATGTAATCAATTATACACATTTCGTACATAAGTTAATTTAAATCATTCGTAAGAGGAAACGGATGACGGTATTTAACTGGGTTATTGAATACAAAATCAACAAATGAAAATGAAATTGATTGAATAGGTAATACAGTGCCTATGTAACGTACCTAGGTGTGATAATGTAGCCATACATCTGTACATACCGGCTTTCGGTGTATTAAAATACGTAAGTCACTGATGATTAATAATTGACAACTCAATATTTTTTAACAAACACTGATTCTGGCACTTTAGCTGTGTGAAATTCTTCATCTTCTTTTTCGTGTGGGACACCGAGTCGTTCAACGACCCGATGAACCCTGGTGTCAGTGTTTTTCAACCGCCTACTGCAAGTAGCAGGCCTCTGACATGGTTGTGTAACGACCGCCATCATAGACACCAACCGGGACCGACGGCTTAACGTGCCCATCCGAAGCACGGAACCATCTTACTTGCGGACAATCAGGTGGTTCAGCCTGCAATGTCCTAACCAATGTGTGGAATTTAAAAACGTTAAAGGCATTAGATAAGTGAGTTACCGATACGCATATGTTTATCAACACTATTGAGTTGTATAAAGTTATTGTCCAGCTTGAGAATTCAATTAGAAAGCGCATGGGTTTCGGGCACATACCGAAGTGTCACATAGTTGCATTAACTTATGTAACTAGCTTATGTAATATATCAATATGCTAATGATTCGGACTTCCGATATCGGACATGTCGTCGATTTAATGTCGGGCGATTGCGCATTCGTAAATGTCCGCACTCTACCGATCAAGTCCAATCATGTCACGTCGTTTTGATGGGTTTTATCTTATTTAAAATCGGTGCCTGTTCGCCGAAAGTATAATACTGTTAGTACACAGGATGTAATCACATTACGGCGAGGAACATACATACACTGCTATTTGCACTATTATGCGATTTAAGGAGGCAGCAAGCAAAAAACAGTACTTTTGTGATAGCCGCAAGTTGATGAGTCGCAGCGGTAAATTTCAAGGAATTGCATAGAATCCTTTCGTTAAAAACAGATCAGGTAATATGCCACAAAATCATTTTGTGCCACAACGCCTTTTGTACATCACTCGATGTTATAAATGAGAATGGGTGCATTTCTAGAAAAATTACGTCACAGTGCGATTGTATTACATACAATAATTATTATTTTCATTACAAAAGTGGTCTTCAATCAATATGCTGTCTCCTTTTTGCAGTGACACCCTGTATAATATGTTCTTCATACATTTACATGTTTTGAAATAGTTTGAGCAGGTGTGCAAAACTGGAAATTTGCAATTTATGTTGATAGAAGGTCCGCAAAAATGGTCTCACAACTCACAAGCACTCGAGCCGAAGTGGGTACCTACTTTTGATTGGAATATTTACTTCATATGAGTTGACCCAGTTACCGTCACACAAATCTATAAATATCTACAAGGCCTCCATTACTAAACTGCACTGTTGCTGTAAATTCGAGCATTTTGTCTTGCAATTCCTAATTGAAATAACTGGAACGCATTACAACTGAAATATTTGCTTTACGGGGTGTAAGGGACGGTGTAATGAAAACTTTGTAGGCGTGCTCAGATCATGAAACTGAACAACTTTCCCCAAGGAACATATGGTGGTAAATGAAAAAAAACTGACCTCCCATACAAAATTCACGATCAGCTGACTGACTTTGTATGGGAAGTCAAAAATTTTTTTTTCGTTTGCCGTCATAATATGTTCCTTGGGGAAAGTTGTTCAGTTTCATGATCTAAGCATGCCTAAAAAAAAATCGTTACACCGTCCCCTACACACTGTATAAGCATGAAATACTGATGAATATCTGTCGTAATTGGACAACGAGTCGACTAACAACCCACAACTCTTCTGTAGGTATAATCGAAGAGGGCTGGGCACCGTGCCTCTCGGAGACGCACTGGATTGAATTGAATTTATTTATTTACCTATCAAAGATTACAAACATTCTAAATATATTACATAGCCCCACTTTAGGGATTTGTCGTCAAGTATCTTGCTAATTATAATAAAGTATATAACTAATAATACACTCGACTGCAAAAAAAACGCACGTCCGTAAAAATAGGCTTCAAGCACTGGTGATCCTTAAGACAAGCAGTTATTCGTAGCAATATTGGTATCATTTGAGAGCCCTATAAAAACTCTTTAATAAAATATCCATTTCATTTGAATAAAGAAAAAGCTTGACACTTCACGTCACTGTGAATGACAATGGAACTGATTCTCCTCTTCAAATTTTGTTTGTATTGTTTTATTTTTTGAGTATAAAAGGGTCGATACAGCTTATTGGGGGATAAATTTGCTACCAACAGTCGAAGAAGACACAGAAGAATATCTTTCATCAGAAAAACGTCCTTGAAGATGGACACTACAGCTGCTGAAGCCGCCCAAGTTATCGCACTACTGCAATCAGGACTACGTCAGTGTGATGTTGCTCGGCAATTGCACTTGAGTCGCCTTTCTGTTCAAAGAGTGTACCAGCGGTTCCTGCAGACCGGTGGCTTTGTCCGAAGGCGTGGATCTGGTAGAAATCGCTGCACTTCTGCGAGAGATGACCGATTCGTCGTATCGAAATCTTTGAGAAATCGGTTCTCTAATGCTGTTGAGTTGCAATAGCAGCTTCAAGCAGTTCGTAGAAGGGCCGTGAGTGTCTCTACAGTTAGAAAAAGACTAAAGGAGAGAAATATTGTGGCTAGAAGACCTGCCACGGATCCAAAATTAACCGCAGCGCATCGGCGAGCACGCTTGCAATATGCTCGCGCCCACGTTAATTGGACCCTGGACCAATGGAGAACTGTTCTCTTCTCAGACGAAACGAGAGTGTGCCTTTTCTGCAACAATAGACGCAAAAGAGTATACAGAAGACAATGGGAACGTTTTGCCCAAGCCTGCATCCAAGAAACGGTAGAATACGGGGGCGGTTCCTGCATGTTCTGGGGCGGCATATCTGCCGATGGCAAAACTGAACTTTCTTGCGTCTCTCGGACAAGGGTCGATGACTGCTCACCGGTACATCACAGAGATCCTGGAAGAACATGTGGTCCCCTATGCTGGATTTATTGGCGACGGGTTCACATTAATGCACGATAACGCTCGCGCGCACACTGCTGGTATTGTGCAAGGCTACCTTCAAGAGGTTGGGATCCCTGTCATGCAGTGGCCAGCGAAAAGTCCAGATCTGAACCCGATAGAGCACCTCTGGGACCAGCTGAAACGCAAGGTTAGATCCCGTGATCCCGCTCCCGCGACTCTTCAGGAGCTCCAAGACGCCGTTATTGAGGAATGGGACAGTATCCCTCAAGAAGAGGTCCTAAAGTTGGTTCGATCCATGAGGGAGCGCATAGAAGACGTCATTAGGGCTAGGGGGGGTAACACTAGGTTTTAAGTTAGTTTTAAGCAACTTTGTTCTGAAAAATTAATCAGATTTCATTAGGGTTTTTAAGGATTTTTATTGTTTTGTAAATTTTTCTCAGTTCCAATAAAAAACATTGAATGAATTATTGTTTTTGCATTCTCTGTTTCCTTACCTTTCAAATGATACCGAACATTACCAATTTTTCATAATACAAATACGATTGAAAGATGTTTGAAATAGATTTCTTAAAAGGTGCGATTTTTTTTAAGCCGAGTGTATATACCGACTTTCTAACTTTTATTACCTACTAGCTGCCCGTCAGCGGTTTCACCCGCTGCAACCTATTATTGCTCGGGAAAAAAGCATTACTCGCCAAGAGATGTCGCTGTTAGTTTTCGGCGAAAACATTTAAAACGCGAATCGGCTCAGTCACGCCACCTTTGCAAAAATATTGGAATATGCGTGATCCCATAGGAATAAGACATTTTCCCGTGGTAAAAAGTAGCCTATGTGTTATTCTAGATACTCTTCTATATTTGTGCAAAATTTCATGTCAATCTAATCAGCCGTTTTAGCGTGATGTCGTAACAAACACACACACAAACATCCGCTTTTATAATATTAGTAGGAGTAGGATAGTAGGATGTGCTCGAGTTGGTATCTTTTTCGTTTTATTTAGGTATGTAAATACTGTAAATCGATATAAACATGCTTCATAAATGAAAACATTCACATATTAATTACATACATAATTATCACATCCGGCCATATGTCCGCATATCGGGGTATGTGGCGATAAGGTGGCGATAAATTGGATATAAATCACAACAGTTTTTATATACAGCTGGACACGGTTATAGTGGTCCAAAGAAAATATCTAGACTCTGGACGTCCCAAGCTACCTTACAAGCAAAAGTACTTTTTTAATATTTGAAGGGAAAAAATCGACCTCCCATACTAATTTTGCTGCCTCATAGAGCGTTTTGTATGAGAGGTCTAATTTTTTTCTTTACATATTGACCATTTTTTTATATTATGGTAGCTTTGGATGTCCAGAGTCTAGATATTTTCTTTGGACCACTATAACCGGGACACCCTGTATAATAACAAAAAGAATTCATGGACATTACACACATACTTAAGTAGGTACCTACGTTAAACATGAGTTCACTGCGAGTTCACACAAGACAAGACGAAATTCACGGCATTGCGTGTATCGAACAATGCATGCGTGGTGAAGGCAGGTCACCATGTGGTCGCGTGTAGGGCTACCAACCGCGTTTGTTCTATTTTTTGACATTTTGAACAATTTGTGTTCTCCTTTCGTGTGAGGCACCGGAGCCTAGCAAATGACAGGCGTGAAACTATAGCGTAGAAATTATACCTACCAAATACTTAGGTACTACATAATGTCTTGGAAGTCTGAACTTGCACAGGTATTTCCAAAACACAAGTCTCCCATGGAATACAAGAGGATAAAATCCTAAACCAAAACAAACAAGCTAAAATAAACAGGAAATTGCCCAAGACTGGAATCTAACCCTTTCTGGGAAACCCGGGCGACTATTGGCCGTCGACGTCACAGCGCAGCGGATTACGTCAGCGCTGCGCTTTCGTCGCGTGAGAACTTGCGCGCCGTGCGCGTGCGCCCGCGCAGGCGCGCATCACTTTCATTGTTAGAACGGAACTGCGCACACCGGACCGTCAGGCGGGCGGAAGATCACACGATTGCGTACGTCGCATATGCGCCTCAGAGACAAGGAAGGTTGAGGAGGGATCGACGAACTTACAGAATGAAGCAAACTCGCATCACTTTCATTTTTAGAACGGAACTGCGCGCGCCGGACCGTCAGGCGGGCGGAAGATCGCACGATTGCGTACGTCGCATATGCGGCTCAGAGAGAAGGAAGGTTGAGGAGGGATCGACGAGCATACAGAATGAAGCAAACGCGCATCACTTTCATTGTTAGAACGGAACTTCGCACGCCGGACCGTCAGGCGGGCAGAAGATCGCACGATTGCGTACGTCGCATATGCGCCTCAGAGAGAAGGAAGGTTGAGGAGGGAGCGGCGAGCATACAGAGTGAAGCAAACGCGCATCACTTTCATTGTTAGAACGGAACTGCGCACGCCGGACCGTCAGGCGGGCGGAAGATCGCACGATTGCGTACGTCGCATATGCGGCTCAGAACGAGAGAGTGTTGAGGAGGGATCGACGAGCATACAGAGTGAAGCAGACGCGCATCACTTTCATTGTTAGAACGGAACTGCGCACACCGGACCGTCAGGCGGGCGGAAGATCGCACGATTGCGTACGTCGCATATGCGCCTCAGAGAGAAGGAAGGTTAAGGAGGGATCGTCGAGCTTACAGAATGAAGCCTTAAAAAACTCGTCGGAATTATTGGCACGTGTTAAGTTACAAGCAGATGTATTAAAAAACAAAACCCTACTGTACTTTCAAATTTGTATTATTCGATAAAAATCCACCATTATGAATGTATGAATTTTTAATATGACGCGCATCACTTTCATTGTTAGAACGGAACTGCGCACGCCGGGCCGTCAGGCGGGCGGAAGATCGCACGATTGCGTACGTCGCATATGCGGCTCAGAAAAGGAAGGTTGAGGAGGGATCGACGAGCATACAGAATGAAGCCATAAAAACTCGTCGGAATTTTTGTTACAAGCAGACGTATTAAAAAACAAACACCCTAATGTACTTTCAAAGTTGTATTATTCGATAAAAATCCGCCATTAAACGTATGAATTTTTAATATAGCCAGTGTCACTTGCGCTGCAAATACAAAATAAGTATAGGTACAAGTCGGCCGAGTCAATGGGAGGTCCAATTTCTTCTTCATATTTCAACCTATGTTCCTTAAAGAAAGTTGTTCAGTTTCATGGACTGGTTCACTTCTTAAAATATATGCAGTTTGTTTTTTTATACATTTTGAAAGTTCAATTGGTATTCAAATAAGCGTGTTAATGTGTAATTAGTTGTGATTTAGCACGCGTCAACAATTCAGGTAAAACGTTTTCAAATATAATATGAAAAATGGAATGGAGCGAAGCGAAGTCACCCAAAAAGGTTGATTGTTCATAATCATAAAGTTCTCTCTGAAACATCTCCTTGCTCTGAGACACACGAGCAAACGTTACCATTGTTGAGCTTTTTGCATGAGAATCCAGAGCGAGCATGTGATTAAAATACTGGAACAAAGCCTGAGATAGCTCAGAACATGTGTGATCAGACGATAGGTCGTAGAAAACAGTTATTGCAGTCCAGATAAGTCGAGAGGCTCACTAAGAATAATACATGAAGTCCATTCGCTTTGATAGTGCTGCGGTGACAATGTCATTCCATACAAAATTTTACCCCTTAGGATCGGTATATGACATTGTCATCGCGGCACTATCTAAACGAATGAATTTAACACGTATCTACTGATATCACACTTTGTTCCCTTGCGGAGTAGACAGAGCTTTAAACGGCGATAAAAAGGTCACAAATCCCACCCCTGAAAAATGAAAATAATCACTTTCGCAAACTTATGTATTACGTCAGTAGTAGTTGTCGGAAAAGCTTCCCCTCTATTATTTTAGATCTTCTTCTCTGCCCTAAGGATGCTTGGAAGAAATTGCTTCTGAACAATAAGGCTGTCTATTTTAACTGTGTATTCCTTTCCTTTTACCTTGAGCAATAAAGTATATTCTTATCTTGTCTCATCAGTAATTTCGGTGTATATTGCCAGCTCATCACATACAATTTTAAAACATAATATCATGTCACCTATGAGTATCATAATCACCTTTTACGACACCCATGGGAAAGAAAGAGGGCGATACTTATCAAAGCCGGCATCGCCAAAGGCCTTAGAAACGGTATTCTAGATAAGGGAGAGGCTCGCTAGGAATAAGACCTAAGGAATGCGCATTTGTTTAAAGTGCAGCGGTACTCTGAGTGCACGTTACAGTTATAATACCGTCATTAGAGCGACAAATAGCGACGACGCGGCAGCCGGCGACAATCCGCCGATCCACAGTAGAAATAGGAAAGGAATAGAAAAGTCTTGCATATAACCTGGCAGGACAGAGTTACTAACAAGTGAGTTCTAGGATTGAAAATTGTGAAGCTGTTTGTTTAGTTTTATTGCCTTGCTTAAGCAGAGACGATTGCGGTGGCTGGGGCAAAATGCACTACATGGAACTTTAGCGTCTACCGAGGCGTGTTCTGCTTGGCGCTGTAGCAAACGCTAAAAAAGGAGTTGCAAGGCCAATGCTACGTTTCAAAGATTTCATCAAACAATACCTTACATGGCTGCGTTTAATGTCTTATTTTCAAATTAGCTATAAGCTGATATAAACTTATCAGATCTGTTACGATGAAGTATTTTGTTTTCATCCCTGCAGCAGATATACCTATTTGTCATACCTGAAGCTATATAGTATACCTATTTCTCTGTCTACTATGGCCGCGTATAGGTACTGCGCATGCGGCTTCTAAACGTTCCTAATGAGTCTCTCCATCTATGAATACCCTTTGAACGTCAATGCGAACTTTCTACAATAAGAGATTACCTACTGTGGAATTCTTTACAACCCTTTGTTCTGTCTGCAAATACCATTCTTTAATTTTTAAAACGTGCTTAACAATTTCTGTCATTGTTGAGCACTTCCATTAGTTTTCCAGAAAAAAACGTTCCCACTACAATAAAAGATCTTTGACATCAATATTTTTGTTATAACTAGTGTTATATCAATTGATTTTGACGTTCTACAAAGATAATATCGGGATTTACTTTTCTTACCATCGATTCTGGAGTTTGGTAGCGGCGGCTAGTTGCAGGTTAGCAGTGTGGAAGCAGCTAAGAATACTGCCACACCTAGTCCTCTCAGGGTGTTTCGTATAAAAGCCGACAGAGGGTTTCTAACTTCGGCTGAATATCTCCCGAGTATGGTCAACCGCGTGGTGATACCACCTACAATAATAGCATTCAATAGACGGCAGGCAAGCGGCCGCTCATAAAACATTTTCAAATCCTACATGAATAATTTGTGTTCTTAACATGTTACGCCGACCGCAAATTATTTGGGATAAGGGCAGGCAGATGATAGATAAGCGTCGGTCCCGGAGTTGCTGACTGTGATTATTGATTGCCTACTCTGGGGCCTGCTTCCTGAAGTAGGCGGTTGAAAAACTGGCAACAGAGTTCATCGGGTCGTTTGATGACTCAGTGTCCAACAGGAAAAGAGAAAGACAGAGCGAAATAATAATTTATTACCAACTTGCTCAAACTATTAATACCTACGTCTGCTGTTTCATATCAAGGTCATGTATTCTTACATTGCAAACACATTAAACCCAGTAACCTAGATCATTGTGAAATTAGTTAATGTTACGAGAGTTGTGAAGCCTGTTTCTTTTGGGCTACCAAATTTGGCTGCCAAAAGACCTCTTACCGAGCCTGACTGAAAAAACACTAGTAATAAAATACGTATAAAATAAACGTAAAACATTACTTAAAGTCATTGTCGAAACACATTCGTATCTAGACACACGGCAGTGTGTCCGCCAAGTTCGAGCAAAGAAGCGACACACCGGCCGTGGGTTATATTACACGAACCATTTCGGGCCAAGTTCGACCCACCTATAACTCAAAATCTATTTTATCTACGCATATGAAATTTCTAGTATCTGTCGAGATCTACTTACTTATCTAAAATGCAAAATTTCATTAATGTACCTATTGTAGATCTTGAGATATTGACGTCAGAAAATCGCTATTTTTACTATACACTCACTGACTGACTGACTGACTGACTGACTGACTGACTCACTCATCAAAAACCTAGACCACTTCCAATGGTCGTATTGACTTGAAATTTGGCATGGAGGTAGGTCTTTAGGTCAAGGTAAAGGAAAAAATCTGAAAATGGCCAAGTGTGAGTCGGTTTTAAAAATAATGAAGGTGTAAATTCATATCCCACCCAAAACATAAATGTGAAAGGCTGCCAAGTTCGATAATATTGGAATGCTTCGCCTATAAAAGAAGTGAGATCTAAATAAGTACCAAGTTCCATACACAGACCTCAGTTAAAAATAGTTACAGGAATGCATACTTGATTTTCCGCAGTTTGGAAAGTAGATTCTGAATAAATATCATATTAAATACCTAAAATTCTAATACTTACAAAAACGCAAACCTGTTTTTTCAGCAGTTTCCTTATGACGTTTTTTATTTATTTATTTCTGTACTTTGTAATGATATAACTTGGCAAGTTTTCACACACTTTGTTATAAACCTTCTAAACGCAATGAGTCAAGTATATAATTTTCTATTAAAACTTGCCAAGTTATATCATTAAAAAGTACAGAAAAAATAAATAAAAAATGTCATAAGGAAAACTGCTGAAAAAACAGGTTTGCGTTTTTGTAAGTATTAGAATTTTAGGTATTTAATATGATATTTATTCAGAATCTACTTTCCAAACTGCGGAAAATCAAGTATGCATTCCTGTAACTATTTTTAACTGAGGTCTGTGTATGGAACTTGGTACTTATTTAGATCTCACTTCTTTTATAGGCGAAGCATTCCAATATTATCGAACTTGGCAGCCTTTCACATTTATGTTTTGGGTGGGATATGAATTTACACCTTCATTATTTTTAAAACCGACTCACACTTGGCCATTTTCAGATTTTTTCCTTTACCTTGACCTAAAGACCTACCTCCATGCCAAATTTCAAGTCAATACGACCATTGGAAGTGGTCTAGGTTTTTGATGAGTGAGTCAGTCAGTCAGTCAGTCAGTCAGTCAGTCAGTGAGTGTATAGTAAAAATAGCGATTTTCTGACGTCAATATCTCAAGACCTACAATAGGTACATTAATGAAATTTTGCATTTTAGATAAGTAAGTAGATCTCGACAGATACTAGAAATTTCATATGCGTAGATAAAATAGATTTTGAGTTATAGGTGGGTCGAACTTGGCCCGAAATGGTTCGTGTAATATAACCCACGGCCGGTGTGTCGCTTCTTTGCTCGAACTTGGCGGACACACTGCCGTGTGTCTAGATCCCTAAGGAACTAAAACAAAAAATTTATCTATATCTTCCAATGGTCGTACCGACCTAAAATTCGTTACGAAGGTTTGTAATTTAGTCAAAGTAAAGTAAAAATTGCTGTAATTGCTATGCCGTGTGATGCCGGCTTAGAATAGCATCACCCCAATTCTACCCGTGGGTGTCGTAAAAAGCGATTAAGGGATACTCATCCAGGGAATCCTTGCCAATCTGCCTGCCAAGCGTGGTGAGTATGGCAATACCCCCCGATAGGGGGAGGCCCATGTCCAGCAGTGGACTGTTGTAGCTGTAATGTTATGTTATGTTAAGTAAAAATTGAATATATCCGGCTACGTACATTATACCGCCCTGACTTGGCAAGCTTATCAGTAAATAGAAAACGTGTAAAAAAAATCCAAGATATTGAATGGGCAATGCGCTCTAGCGTGTCAGTCGTACAAGACAGCATACAAAATGACAAAACAAAAAAATTTCCTTTGCCACGCAAACGTAGAAAAATTTAATAAAAAAAACTAGTCCATTTCTTTGTAAGAAGCATAGTCCATATAGTCCATATTCAAAAATCTGAAAATTAGTATAACTGAGACATTTCCTTAACTAACTTAATCATAAGAAAAAAAGAAAATAAACCTTACAAAATAAATGAAATCCACCCAAAACATAAATGTGAAAGGCTGCCAAGTTCGATAATATTGGAATGCTTCGCCTATAAAAGAAGTGAGATCTAAATAAGTACCAAGTTCCATACACAGACCTCAGTTAAAAATAGTTACAGGAATGCATACTTGATTTTCCGCAGATTGGAAAGTAGATTCTGAATAAATATCATATTAAATACCTAAAATTCTAATACTTACAAAACGCAAACCTGTTTTTCAGCAGTTTTCCTTATGACATTTTTATTTATTTTTCTGTACTTTTTAATGATATAATTTGGCAAGTTTTAATAGAAAATTATATACTTGACTCATTGCGTTTAGAAGGTTTATAACAAAGTGTGTGAAAACTTGCCAAGTTATATCATTACAAAGTACAGAAATAAATAAATAAAAAACGTCATAAGGAAACTGCTGAAAAACAGGTTTGCGTTTTTGTAAGTATTAGAATTTTAGGTATTTAATATGATATTTATTCAGAATCTACTTTCCAAACTGCGGAAAATCAAGTATGCATTCCTGTAACTATTTTTAACTGAGGTCTGTGTATGGAACTTGGTACTTATTTAGATCTCACTTCTTTTATAGGCGAAGCATTCCAATATTATCGAACTTGGCAGCCTTTCACATTTATGTTTTGGGTGGGATGTACATACTTACATGCATTGGCGGAATTGCGCATGGATTTCGGATAGTTTCAATGACGTCAAAGATTTTCCACACAACTTGTCATATTTCATGCTATACTATACTTAGTAGATTTTAAAGACCCTACAATTTGCGCTGCGTAACGCGTGGGTGTTCCTACTGATACGGGTTATGTCAAACGATTTGACAGGCGCTTTTATCGACGCAGCACTGCGCGACACAAACGGACGTTACGTGTGTTTTTTGCCTTATAGGTAGTATAATATTATAATTTATAGATGGTCAACTGTTGTAAATAATAGTAAAATTATTACCCACTTACATACCTACTCAGCGTGTAACGTTCCAGTCGATATAACTGGCAAACCTAACCTTACCTAATGGGAAACCACAACACCAAAGAATTTAATGTTCTGAAGAAATAATAGACTAATACATAATCATTGGCACTAGTTAAGAAGTAACTAAGTTACTCAAGCGTTTACAGCGGAACTCGGAACTAGAGCTATAACATATTATACCGCGAGTAACAAAAAGAGTATAACGAGCTGAAAGGCGTTTAAGGTACTCATGAAACTGAACAACTTTCCCCATGTTGGGTTTGGGTTGGAATATGAAAAGATAAATTGGACCTCCTAAACAAATTCACTGATCAGCAGATTGAATTACTTACAATGGGGGGTGCAAATATTTTTTTCATGTTTCGACCTATGCTCCATTAGGACACTTGTTCAGTTTAATGAGTACTTTAACCTCCTTTCGGCTTGTTGTACTCTTTTTGTTACTCCCTGTAGAGTCCACGACACAAAAAAGTGCTAACTAACCAGTAAAAAACCTAAATAAATCTATAGGCAGTAGTTAGTGTGCAGCTGCGATATAAATAAAGGTGCGGTAGTTTATGCTCCAACCAATCAATCATAAGTAAACGATAGTCAGGTTAAATTCATGCTTATTTCTTATGCAAAAAGCAGAGCTGCTTGTCAATAGATATCTTCTCAATTGAGCTATCAATTTTGATTGACACGGTGTACCTATTGTTTTGAACGTTGAGATCCTTAATTTGATCCGTATGTTTTTACTGCTAATGGTTAACTGTTAGATCATTATGCAAATAGGTACTATTTAAAACACGTGTATAAAATGAATTCATCTGGTGGAACACACTATCTCACGACAAGAACTATCAGTGCCCGATGTTACGAAACTACAGGCTACAGGTACAGTTCTACAGGTGAAATTTGATGTACATTGCGTAACCGGTTTCATCATGGGATAATAATGGCTAACCGTCTACTCAATGTACATCGAATTTCGCCTGTAGAATTGTAGCCTGTAGCTTTCTTGCATAGGCCACAGATTGCACGACGCGACGCAGAAACCAGATCAACATGCGCGATCCATTTAAGGATAATTGCTCGTATCGGTACAAGAGCCGATAAATGCAAATCATATTCGGGCTTGTACAGACGGACGGCACAAAGAGTTAATGACACAGTCGACAGCAAAGCTGATGACACATGCAGTCATGTCATGTTAGTGTAATTGCTCGTATTGATAACAGAGTCGATAAGTGTAAGTAATTTACGGGCTCGTAAAATGAGCAGCTGGTAGCGACTGGATGACATAAACGGGAGATCGTGCTTTGTGGCGTAGCCTGGGGATGCCTACGTAGGCTGTTGACTGTGGGCTGCAGTGCTTGATATGATGATGAAATAGAGTGACACAGTTGGCAATACGAATATCTAGTGGAATTTTGGACAATTAAATACGCTTGTTATCATTTGTAATACCGATGACCCCACGACTTAACCAAAAATGTGGATTCTTCGAAACTGTAGGTAAATTTTGTCGATGACAGCGGCAACTGCCGTTGCAGCGCAGTTCGTCTGCAAGAACCTTAGCATTCTCATACCTTACGCGTGATAGATAAGCTAGAACGACAAGGTCTTACCGGCGCAAGCGCAATGCGGATTTGCGCGCCCTCAGAACCCACGCGTCCCGTGGGCGGGCGGCGCCCACGGCCGTTGGTAAACAAACTCGTGTTCCCAGTTGTATACAAGGTGCTAATTTACAGGTTAATTACCCGTATTAGTTCCTATAAGGAACTCTACATTTGAATGCCATCAGATCGCGCGCGGACTTTACAGGCTAGTTTTATTTTTTTGTGGTGTTTTATTGTTTTCGGAGGTCAAGATCCTCTTTGGGTCGCTGAGTCAGCGGAGTTAGTTATTATTTTAATTTTGTCCATATATCAGTTTTATGAAACCTATGAAACTATTCATAGATTGGGTAGCCTAATTGATTTTATGAAGCTTTAATATTTTTTAATTACAAGTCAATACAAGTCAAATTAAATTGATATGAATAGTTTCATATAGGTAACTGAGCTGAGTAAGTAAATTACTCTTAATAAAACCTCGTTCCACTCACAATCGTGAAAAAAAAACTGGCTGTTACCATAATTAGAAGAAGAAAAAATCAAACGTCATAATTTGCTTTTCTGAGCAAATGGCATCTCATATTTTTTCAGCAATAATGGCCATTGTCAAATTATTTACCAATAAAATCTCTTTACATAAAAACTATTTTTCGGCTAAGTATTTGTGGCCGAAACTGGCCGTTGCCATAAAGTCTAAAAAAATAACATGCGTCAGGCGTTTGCTTTTAAACGTAAATGGCTTTTGTAAATTGTAACCAATATTTTTCGACAGATGAGGCCAGTATTGAATGTTTTTATCGAGGTTTTTATGCAAGTCTTTTTTGTACTTAAATTCCATCTCTTTTTTGTGGAGCCTATCTCCGAGACCCTGTAGGGTTCCTAAAATACCTTCATGTCTTTCAACTCTCAATTACTTACACACATAACTTACCGCCTACTCTTATAGAACCATTATAAAACACTTTACTCGACTTTACTATGGCGCTGATCTCATATCTTAGCAATCCTGTCACAATAATCATTTGTAAGTCTGATATTTTAATTGTCAGCCATCAGGCTGTGAGCTTTAATTAATCTGCCGCAAAAAATGCCGACAAAAAATGTTGATACACGGAAGTATGTTCATTGTCCTCTCTGTGATTTTGGTTTAATTTGAGTCGTAATTTACGTATCAACATCGCATGATTATAATGTGGGCTGTCTTTATGGTAAAACATGCACGCGAATTAGGTATACCCAGCAAGGGAAAAAGCTTTATGACTTTTCGGCGCACAGCTATTTTGTATGAGATTTGGCTGGTATAGACTCTATATCAACCTTTTTTAGTTAGTCTCGAAAATAGCAAGAATGAGCCACATTATTTTGTGACTAAAGCACGCGCGTAGTTTAGTAGGTGTATTCAAAACGCTACACGTATAGTTTCGTACACATTAGATACGGCTGAGTCGTTTGTTCCAGGACAATTCGTGTCTATGTAAGGACATCGGCGCGCCTCTAATGAATCACAAATTGAAACAGAACGAACGTTGACGTCATCGTGTGACTTGCCCATGTGATATGTGGTTTCTAGCTAAGCTATAGTATGGCTGTAAGGAAATATGTCTTTTTATCTGGATATCCGGGGATTCAGGGGCCAAACCAAATTCGAAAGCAATAATTACCTCCATTTTCTAAAAGTAATTCGTCGATTTTTAACCCTTTATTTATTTTCGTTCTTAATATACCAGATTGATAAAAATTATCAGGACGTTTTTTCAATAGTAACACACAAAGTTCAAATTGCGTAACATGAGTAGATGAACTTGAACCTACTTTAGATTTTATTGACATGCTGGTCCAAATCAACCTACTTAACAACACCATCACTCAATGATGAACATCAAAATGTTAGGGTACTTCCTGAATTGCTAGAAAGCAATGATATGTAGATTAAGTTATTTCGAAAACCTGTTACATTTATCTCCCAAAAGGGGGAATCTGGTATTAACATTTCACAGTTTCACTACTCTTATTCTAGAAGTCTTATATTTGGCATACATATGAACTTACATAGCTACAAAAACGTAATTAGATACGTGTTCCATTATGCCCAAGCATGTTTGATATTGTATGTTAACTAGCACTGCATAGGTACCGCTTTTGAACCTGTTACATCATTATTAGTTACAAATTACTTGTTTATGGTTATCAAAATTTGCGTAATAGATAGGAATGCACTTAACTAATTATAAAATAATTTACAGTTAATAAGAAAGTGTACTGGTTCTAATACTTTTGAATTTGTATAAAAGCTAGGATTGTGTTGGGAACGATATCAGTCATCTGCATTTGCAACAACAGTCATCAATCACCAAGAAAACACAACCATCAAAAATGAAACTGGTAAGTGAAAAGTTATTTATTTAAATCGGTTTTATATCTTCTAATAGCCTGTAAAATAATATTAGTTAAAAATTAACTTCTATTTTGCCTATCCTGTTCGGTTTTAGAATAAAGTGTATTAAATCATTTCTTACGCCAATACGTAAAGCAACGTTTGAATCTGAAAACTACCAATATTACTTACAATATCAATTTACTTTATATTTTCTTTTCAGTTCGTGGTAGCCATGTGCATTGCTGTTGCTGCAGCGGCCCCAGCGGCTCCGTCTATCATCTTCAAGGGGATGCCGCCTCTACCGACCTACCCCTTCCTACCGGCGTTCCCGGCCATGCCAGCTCTGCCAGCATTGCCAGCCCTACCGGCGCTGCCTGCTCCTCCCGCGTTGATCGCTAAAGCTGAACCTGCGTTCCCAGCAATGCCATCCCTGCCTGCTCTACCCGCACCTCCTGCGCTGATCTCCGCCCCCGCTGCCCCTGCCGCCGCCCCCGCCGCCGCTGCCCACCCCCTCCGTCGCCTCCCAGCCCTGCAGCACGAGGAGATCCACGACGAGTTCGGCCAGTACGCTCTCCGCTACGTCACCGCTGAAGGCACCGTGGTCTCCGAGCGGGGCTACCTGGTTCCCACCGAAGACGGCAAGAAACACGTCATGGTCACTGAGGGCCAGACCTCCTACGTCGGACCTGACGGCAAAACCTACATCACTAAGTACACCGCTGGCCGCGATGGTTACAAGGTCGAAGGAAACCATTTGCCCGTCGCCCCTGAACCCCTCCCAGTCCAGTAAATCTTGAAATAGGAACAATAAATGCTTTTCAAATTAACCTATCCACTTTTATTTCCTTAGGATTTTTTAAACATAAGAGAAGGTTTCCTGTAGTGACAAATCCAACAGAAAAAACTCTTCATGTAAAGTGTCGCATAGAAAAAACATAATGATTATTCCTATGAAAAAGGGAATCAGATCTCAAGTAAAGTCAAGCTTCTGAATCTACACACTCTAACTCCGCTAAACCTTGTCACATACTCTACAGCTAAAATGGACATTTCATTCAGTATTAAGTAATAAGACGAAATGAACGCATTTTGTGCTAAGCATCATCAATTCAACATCATCATCTGCATGCCCTTATTCCAATTTATTTGGGGTCGGCGCAATGATCCCTGGTGCCGCGGATCTGAACCACAAAATAGAGAATTTACAGAAGGCCAGCTCGCCCCTTCTTTCGATCACTTATGCCTACTCTTTAGGGTTGCTACTTTTACTTTCTGATTTTTTAATGAAGTTATCATCGTTTCCCTTTAGTCTCATCGCTTCCCTTTCACCTCAAATGCTGACTAGGGTATCTATTTACTGTGGGTAGGCACCTACCTAAACCCATTTAACCTACCAAATCAAACTAAAGCGCAATCTACCTACTTCTACGTACGTACCTAAAACGCTAAAGCACATATTACGAACGAAAAATAAGATTCTTAAAAAGAAATCCCTCCATTTCTAGTGTTTTGAAGTAGGTATCTATTTATTTATCAACTAAAAGAGTTCTAAGTACCTACTTAATTTTCATTATTGCGTGGGAAACTGAAAAATGACAATGCACAATATTGTCTGTGGTGTTATACACCCACAAAAACATTTTTCTTTACTCGCCAATCCGTCCGCCCGCACCGAACGCGCCGTTCACACTCAACCATGAGCCGGTTCGACACGGTTCCACAGAGCGCGTAAACGACGCATGTGGATGTCTGAGTGAGTTTAGCCGCGTTTGCTCGAAGCCGACTCTCTGGATTGCGCCAGCCAATACTTACTTTGTGTCTGAACTAAAAACAGAGGAGAAATACCTCTTATAAGTAGGCCCGTTCTTGCTCGAAAGGTTTTTAATTATCAAAACTCAAACGAACAAACTGTTCAGCTATACGTCATGTTAAAGATACAACTCATTACCTTACTGGCCGTACAAAAAAGTTAGACCAGCGTTGAACACTGAACGCGAGTGTAAGGCCATAAAATTTGTGTTTATGAGTTTGTAAATCCAATATAGGTATATTATGAAGGAAGAAAAAACCAACCTTTACATAATGTAACCACAGACCTGGAGCGCCTTATAAACTTTAACGAGCGTCTTCCTAATAAAAACAAATAACACTGCTTCCTTAAAAAACCCAAGTTAAAGAATTTTTGATTAGGTAGGTAGGTACTGTGTTTGAGGCTAACCCTAACCACACCTCGGACACTCCCATACAACGGGCTCGTTATAGACAACTGTCATTTTTACTTGTGTATGTGTGCGTGACGACAGGCGTGTGAGTGCAGGGTTGACGTTCGTTTTGTTTTGATACACCTGATGACTACGTACAGTATCTACCAAAGAGGATGTAATAAATAAATAATGTACCTATTACCTAGTTGCTGCTAATTTTTTTCCAATAATTTTATTATGAAAGATATCCATCCGAGAATCTAAGGCGAACTCAGTTCAATGTTCGCGCCTTTTTTTATAGACATGAATATGGCACCTCCCTCCTTCTACGATGAAACCTTCTTGGATGAAACACTTTGGTTTACTTAAGTCTTTACTAATTTTTTGACACTTCGCGGGCGGGGGCGGGTAAGCGACGCGGGTGCGGAGTCGGCAGGGTGAGTGTCCGTTCTGTATGTAGTACTAGAGTCTGGCCAGCGAGTCTTTGGACACGGAAATGGCGCCAATTTTAAAAATCTTTCACATGTTAACACTGAAAAACTACAATAAAACAATTTTGATACTTACTATGTTTTTGTTTTCTGCTCTTTAGTTTGTGTTTACCTTGCCTACCGGTATGTATGTATGCTGTATCTACCGGGAGTAACAGAAAGGGTATAACAAGCCGAAAGGAGGTCAAGGTACTGATGAAACTGAACAACTTTCCCTATGAAACATGGGTCGATATATGAAAAAAATATTTGGACCTCCCATACAAAATCGCAGATCAGCTGATTGATTTACTCTGAGAGGCCCAAATTTTTTTCATATTTCTCCCCATGTTCCATGGGGAAAGTTGTTCAGTTTCATGAGTACCTTGACCTCCTTTCGGCTTGTTATACCTTTCTGTTACTCCATCATACATACATAGCAATAGGCAAGGCAAACACAAACTAAAGAGCAGAAAACAAAAAAATAGTAAGTATCAAAATTGTTTTATTGTAGTTTTTCAGTGTTAACATGTTGCCATTTGAAATATTTGAATTATTTGACGTCCAAAGACTCGCTAGCCAGACTCTATACTACATACTATTGCCTATTCTGTGCCCTAAAAGGTGGTTGACACTGACGTCATATTTCTTGGATTTAAAATTGCCTCAGAATCGTATGACGTTCTTTATCAGATTTTCCTATTTTTATATTTTAAGATTTTGACAGTAAGCAACCCTTGCTCTGTAACAAGGGACAATCGCGAAAATCCGAAATAGAGCCGAGTGAACTTTCTGTAAACTCTCTATTTTGTGGTGAAAGTGTTGATCGTGAAATTTTTATCTACACTCATTTCGTAATATTCGTTTTACAGAATCGAAATTAGGTTCGTTATGAACATTTTTATGAATATGCAGTCTTTAAAAAAAACTTTCCTATCACAAGTAACCCGATTTCTAGTATTTGAAAAAAAAATGAAACGAATTGACCAGCGTACCAATTTTAATCTGTTCCAATCTCAAATTTGCCGCCAGTTTGGACTACATTTCTCATCCGTGTCGTGCCGTCACTTCAAAAATTATTAGAAAATTAAAATTATAATAAATTATAATTATAGTAATTAGGTATGTGCCCTACAAAAATTGTTCAATTTTAGAAGTTTTTTAGTTTTTGTGAATCTCCATTTGAATTTCCGTAACTTAGAAAAGTCGATCAATTGGTGGAATTGTTGCTTGCAATCGCCATATTGCAGTGCGAAGGTAAGATTATTTCATATTTTTTGCTAAGTATATAGATATATAATTAGGCATTAGAATGCTCGTGTCAAACTATTATCACACAAACAGACACTCACATTCTAAAGCCTCCCATTATAAGAAGATGTTTTTAGGCTGAATAAATTTACATTTTACCTAGTATCTTTAGTGACAAACAACAGTATTGTGTAATGCGTTGTCCAAGCCCTAGCATATTTTATTTCCAGTAAATCCAAGCCCTAGCATATTTTTTTCCATACATACAAGCCAAGCAATATTATGAGCATCCTTATATTTTTACGAATTGGTTACAAAGTATCTACCAAAATGGCCTAGCCATACATTTTAACTGAGCTGTTATGTTAGTATAGTTTGTAAGATCTGGGGCAATAGTAAAGTAAAGAGTATAGTTAAGAGCTTGGCGCCACTTGATATCTGATACTTACCTTTTTCAAGTCAATGTTCTCATACAGGGTTATTTTTTATCACCCAGGAAAATTTGCAGGGTGATTCTATTTACGATTCTGCACAACTTTTAGTATAAGGCCCCAAAAAAAAATTCGCTTGATAAAAGAATAACCCTGTATTGACGTCATTTCAGATGAATATGATTTTGGTGGGATATCATTATTTTGTGAGGAGAAAGAAATACACGTACGAAATATTCAAATATTCGACTTATCACATTAAAAAATTGTGAAGATTTCATAGAAACTTCCACTGCAGCTATTGGGAGATTGGGGGCTATGTGTAAATAGGAGCTTGTTTTAGTTGTATAATTATCTGCATAAAAAAACTGCTTTCTACCACTTCTTGACGTGCCCTAACATTTCAATGATTGTTCGAGAATGAGTGTGTCAGTGAGTTACGAAATCCGCGTATTTTCGCTATCCATAAAATTTAACCGAGGCGGAGAATACACGTAACGTCCTGCAAAAATTGCGAACTTCCACTTTATTAGGTGGATTTTTCTAACGTTTGCGTTACGCAGCTCTAAAATAGCGAAGCCACGGACGTTATAGTATTGTGTTTCTTGTGAAACTTACTAAAAAAATATTATATATGTACTATAAAAAAAAACGACGAAGCACTTCGAGGTGAAAAAATTGGTAGTGCCCTCGCGCTTCGCTTGGCTCAGCACTACCAGGAAAACTTGTCAAAACTGAATGAAATAAAAGTATAAAGGTAAATTTGAAAAGCGTTTATTGTTCATATTTCAAGAATTACTGGACTGGGAGGGGTTCAGGAGCGACGGGCAAATGGTCGCCTTCGACCTTGTAACCATCGCGGCCAGCGGTGTACTTAGTGATGTAGGTCTTGCCGTCAGGTCCGACGTAGGAGGTCTGGCCCTCAGTGACCATGACGTGTTGTTTGCCGTCTTCGGTAGGAACCAGGTAGCCCCGCTCGGAGACCACGGTGCCTTCAGCGGTGACGTAGCGGAGAGCGTACTGGCCGAACTCGTCGTGGATCTCCTCGTGCTGCAGGGCTGGGAGGCGACGGAGGGGGTGGGCAGCGGCGGCGGGGGCAGCGGGTTCAGCTTTGGCGATCAACGCAGGAGGAGCAGGCAGCGCCGGTAGGGCTGGTAGTGCTGGTAGTGCTGGCATGGCTGGGAACGCCGGTAGGAACGGGTAGGTCGGTAGAGGCGGCATTCCCCTGTAGATGATAGACGGAGCCGCTGGGGCCGCTGCAGCAACAGCAATGCACATGGCTACCACGAACTGAAAAGAAAGTACAAAGTATTAAACATCTAGTCTACACGAGTTTAGGTTTAAATGTAGAGGTAGTTCTAAGTATTGGTGGAATCAGAACTTTAGCAAGACTTGATACAAAAAGATGATAATTGAACCAGTCTAATTCATAATATTTTACTTTATTTCATATTTATTTTAATAAATTTTTCACTTACCAGTTTCATTTTTGATGGTTTGGTTTTTTTTGGTGATGACAGTAGTTGCAAATGCAGATGACTGATATTGTTTCCAAAATAGTCCTAGCTTTTATACAAATTCAAGAATGTTAGCGCCTTCATACTTTCTTGATTAACTGTGTATTATTTTCTAATTAGTAAAGCGCATTCCTTACTTATTACGAAAATTTTGATCACCTTAAACATGTAATAATTACATACAACTATACAAGTACCTAATGATGTAACAGGTTGGAAAGCGGAAATCTATACACTGCTTTTAAACATTGAATTCCGAACATGCTTAAGCGTAGTGTCAGGACAGGACATAGAGTTTAGTATAAACAGCCTGTTTTCCCTATTAAGGTACGATCTCCCTTTCCTTTCACCATGCAAGCACATCACATAAAAATCCTAAGGTGTTCCATGAACAACTTTCTATAGGAAACACACCATGTATTACTACAAACTGCGTTACATACAACATTGCGTAAAGTTATTTGTGTCCACTTTTTTATGTGCAATTGCCCGTGCAGACCATTGGATCGAGTTTTACGAGTTTTTGATGACATCCTTGTAACGTAATATACTATAACAATGTTAATGTAACTTTTTCAATGGAGCAAGAAATGCGACTAATAATATAAAACGTCAAGCAATGCACACTTGAACATACATACTTACATATATCACGCCTATATCCCTTGCGGGATAGGCAGAGCATAAACGGCTGTAAAAAAAAAGGCCATTTGCACTACGGGCAAGATATGGGGTGATGCTATTCTAAGTCGTCACCACACGGCATAATTGAAATTGAAGAATATTTGTCATTTAAATTCAAAGTTTTAAATTATAAGTCACCTATTAAATTCAAAGCACACTTTGCTTCAGATCTCACATAACAAATAATTTAATTTTAGTTCAGTCATACAAATTGGACAAACATACTATTTCTATTAGATAGAGATGCGACAAAAAAATTTACTGTGGTATGTACCTATGTTATCTATCATAGACGTACGTCAAAGTCATCAAGTCTTTACCCATCCGGTTAGATCAAGAAAAAACAACTTTTTACCCGAATTCCTTTTTTTGTCATCTCTTGAAGAATTTGCTAATTTTTCATTCGTTTTGGCTATTTCCTGCTTGTATCAATCGTGATTTGTTAAAAAGAGGTGATGACTTAATTATTTGTTCCAACAATCGTGTTATTTATCAATAAAGTTCTTGACGTAATTATTCATTGATCTTATATAAGCCTTTTCAATCACAATTTAACTTGTGAACGTATTCAATGAACCTACTTTGTTATCTTAAACACGTATGTAATCAAATCACTGATCTAATGACAAAAAAGAGGTACCTACTTGTACTTATTTTCGTAAAAGTGTAGCTAGATCTTACTAATACCTAAATGTTTTATTTTTAAACAATGACCGTATTTTGTGGTTCATTGGGCTCCTAAGGCATAAACAGTTTGAATGGATTGTATAAAAGACAGGATGAAAAATAAAGGCGTTAGTGAATATTTGACTGCTAGAGATGCATTGAAGAAAAAGACATGTTGCGCCGACCCCAAATAAATTGAAATAAGGGCAGGCTGATTATGATGGTCTCATTGGTCTTAATTGTAAAATTAAAACGTGTTATATGATATACGAATTTTGATACAGCATTAACATACCTAGTATAATATCACACAAAGAAACATTTATGCTGTTTCTACATAGGAACTGCAAAATTACAAATTTGGTACCAACACTACCAACCTAGCTACTCATTGCAAAATAGGGAGGTATGCATAAATTCCATCTAGCTATGGTACGCAAAACTTACTAAAACAACATCGAGACAAATAGGACCAGTTAATTAATATAGCATTCACGTCTACTTATTAGTCACGCTACGCATTCCATTTAGCAAATAAACAATATAATGACAAACGTCTCGTGTGACAAGGCCCTTAAATCGAGCACTAGGTCAACATTACACCATATGACACGACACGGGCATATTCTTGAGAGTATTGTTTGGTATTGTCCTTTTTCGTTGCGTTATGATTCAGAATGTACCAAAGGACAATTTGGCACATACTCATACCTACTACAGCTCCTTAGTTACTCAAAGCAGTGGTTTCTGCACAATTTATGAGAGATAAGTAAGTAATTATTAATCGTCGTATAGGTAGGTAACCCGAGAGGCTATTGATCAGAATGGAGCAGTGTAGGTCAACATTAGGTACCCCGGCAAAACCTCTATGTCACCTTTTACGATACACCCTGAGTGGATTAGGGGAGGCAGTATTCCAAGCCGCTACCACACGGCACCATTTCTGAGATAATTGTAAGTAGGTACCTAAACGAAAAGCTCTATCAAAAATCTTCACACCCAAACGTGGGAAAATCGAAACATCTATCTTTATCCATACGCTTTATTGATTGTGCTGTAACGGTAACGGTGTAAGTGTAGTGTAGTTGTAAAATAAAAGTGAAATGTGCTTCACTTTCGATCGTAAACATTGAATTTATTATATACCTACCTACCAATGCCTCAGTAGGCTCATAAATAATGATACTACCTACCCTGAGAGTATATATTATAGTAACCTATAGAGAATTCACCATTGTTTTCGATACAAACTGCATTTATCTTACTAGAGATACAGTTATGTAAAGCGAATTTACATCAAAGTTATTATAATGTGTACCCTCAAGTCATATTTTAACAAGTTATGTGTGTGCAAATATATCCAATTACAATATAATATCAAATTGTCGATCGTGATAACTGTTTTTAAGTACTTCATCACATCAATATTATTCAAATCATTAATAAACAAAAAGTAGCCTTAAACTAGTCAAAATTCTTCCAAGTTCTACGATTTACTTTGAAGTCGTTATTGCCCATTATTTACGCAAACCACAGATTTGTCAGTTACATCATCTCATTATAAACATCAACACAATAACGGGCAGTGAATCATTTTACGTGCACGACACACTAAACCACATCCCAACTAACAACTTGGTCCTATAAAAAACAGACTAAAAGACTTTTGGTTATATATAGGTCGTATAGTGGTAAGCAGAATTTCACTGAGTTGTGTAGTGGTGTCTTATTCGACCTTTTAGTCGTAAACATCTAAAGTCGTATAATGTGGTCGAGTAAACGTTTATACGACTTAATTATACGACCATCGTATAAAGGTCGTATAAATGATCGCTATACCATTAAATTATAGGACTAATCGTCGCTGTTGGGACCATTATATAACCTTCAGTCAGGCCACCGACTGTTACTAGATCATAAGGTATATAAAGGTCGTAATATTATCTTTTATAAAGACCTTTATATGACTTTTAGTCAGTTCAGCGACTGTTACCAGACCATAAGTTGTATAAAGGTCGTATAAAAGTCGAATAAATAACTTGTCTAAATGCCGCATAAAAGTCGCCTTTACGACTGTTATATGACTTTTAGTCATGCCACCGACTGTTACCAGACCATTAGGTATATAAAAGTCGTATTACTTGTAATAAACCTCGAAGTCATATATAAGTCGCTATTGCGACCGCATGATGATTCTTAGTCAGGCCACCGACTGTTACCTGACCATTAGGTATATAAAAGTCTTATTATTTCCTTTAATCAACCACATAGTTGTATTAAGGTCGCCATGGCGATTTTTATACGACTTCAAGTCTGCTAGCGACTGTTATTAGACCATTAGTTATATAACGGTCGTATAAAGGTCTTACCGCATTCTCATAAAAACGTCGCTGTTTCGACAGATTTATGACTTTTAGGTATGCCACAGACTGTTATCTGACCATTAGGTATACTATAAAGGTCATATTAATACCTTTAATAAACCCCACAGTCGTATAAAAATCGTCACTGCGACCTTTATATGACTTTCAGTCAAGCCTACAACTGTAATTTGATCATTAGTTATATTATGATCAAATTATTACCTAAAACACAACGCAATGTCGTATAAACGTGGTGTAACATAACGATTTAACGACTAAAAGTCCTAAAAAGGCTATTTATATGACTCTTAAAAACCTTTGAATTGTTTAGTAGTCGTACATAATACTTCTTCACAACTAGTTGACCTCGCTGTAGTGTGAATTATTGTGGCCATGGTTCTGTAGGTAATAAAATAGGAAATATATGTTCGAACGGACGGACAGACTGGATGTATGTATGGATGAATGAATGAATGGATGGATGGACGGATGGACGGATGGACGAATGGACAAACAGGTAGACAAACAGTCGTAAAATTAAGCCAAAGCCTTTGCAACACGATTTTGTGTTCAACAAAACGTGTTGCGCCGACCCCAGGTAATTGGGATGAGGGCAGGAAGATGGCATTGATAAGTAGGTATGTGAAATTAACGATTAAATCAGTTCACCACTGCCAGCCTTGAGAATAGTTCATCATGTTGTGTAATACACCCCCGTACATTTTTTGTACTGGGATTAGAGATGAAAATTACCTTGAAACTTTCCTTTTCTGAGGTAAGTTTCCTGAAAGTTACCTGAAAGTTTCCTGGCGAGGAAGTTTTCAAAACTGATTATTTAACTTAAGAAAACAGTTGTTATATTAATTATTAACTTAATATTGCTTAATTATTTTTTGGTATCTACAGTGATGATGGTACAGGGAACATAATAAGTCCGGTTTTATGCTTTTTATTCGAAAAGGGGAGGTAAACAAATGAGGAAGGAAGTTTAAAACAACTATGATTGATACTTTTTTTTATATTTCTTTACATAATCATATGAAAAAGTGTACGAGATCAATTAGATATAGAGTTAAGTACAACTTAAACTTATACTTTCTTTTGTTTTTATAATGTGAGCGATACGAATCATTTTCACGTTGTAACTCTAAAGTTTGTCGTGCTCGTAGATGTGCCTAAATACCTTCCTTAGACTATTTAATGGTCTAAGCTAAATACATAAATAATGATGATGATCTTTCCGGCCGGCTTCGGCAATGGCGACCACTTCTACTCCTGATCGAGTCGGCGCTGATGCGCCCGTAGGTAGCTATTGTAGCCTATTTTGGCTAACTCCCGTGCACGCACGTGAGTTTGCCATTGATATAATTGTAGTTAATGGCGACGGGAGGACGGGCCTTCAGTTCATCGCGTTTAGCGTCGAGGTCTGCTTTACGCTGCTCCTCAAAGTCGCGAATTCGCCTCTTTACATGACCGCGCCATTTTGGCCGTTGTGCTGCCAAAACCTCAAATTGAGAGGGTTCGATTTTGCATCTTTTCATGTGACTCTTCTGATCGACATCTTTAAATCGGAGGAGTTGACCGCCATGCTTTCGCTTGCCCTCCTCTAGCTCAGAATAGAAGATACTCTTCGCCACTCGCTCATCCGCCATCCGGGATACGTGACCGCACCACCGAAGTTGCCGTGCCGACGCATTAAGTAGGCTTCAATGCCACCAACATTGGCTCGTCTTAGAACTTCGGTGTTTCGCACTCGGTCGGACCATCTGATCTTCATGATGGTGCGAAGGCATTTGAGATGGAAACGATCCAAAGTGCGTAGGTAGTGACGATACACACACCAGGTCTCGGAAGAGCACAGAAGGTTAGGCAGCACAATTGCCATATATACAGATATTTTTGTGGCTAGTTTAAGGTCGTGCGAGCAGAAAACCTTGGAACGCAGCTTCCCAAATGCTGCAGCTGCAGCACTGATTCTGCTATTGATCTCAGCATCAAGGTCACACTTAGCTGTTATAGTGTTCCCCAGATATCGGAACTTGTCAACCTGTTTCAACATATCTTCACCAAGCTTAATGGTCAGTGTCTCACGACCTTGTGTATCCAGGGACATCACTTCCGTCTTATTGACAATGATCTTTAGACCGAATTTGCAGCATGCTTGGTGAAAGACAGTCATCAGTTGTTGCAGGCCTTCTGGGGATTCTGCAAGGAAGCACAAGTCATCGGCATACATAATTTCAGTCTCTCTCTCTTTTCGTGTGGGACACCAAGTCGTTCAACGACCCGATGAACCCTGGTGTCAGAGTTTTTCAACCGCCTACTGCAAGCAGCAGGCCTCTGACATGGTTGTGTAACGACCGCCATCATAGACAGCAACTGGGACCGACGGCTTAACGTGCCCATCCGAAGCACGGAACCATCTTACTTGCAGACAATCAGGTGGTTCAGCCTGCAATGTCCTAACCAGACTGGGAACAAATTCACAAAGTGATAAATATCAACTTTGTGAGTGACCCCACCGGGAATTGAACCCGGAACCTTTGCGTGACAGGCAGGCGTACTAACCACTGCGCCACATCGGCTGTCATTTAATCATATAATTTCAGTAATAAGTGCATGCGAGACTTTGGAGCGCGCCTTAAGTCTAGCCAAATTGAAAAGACTGCCATCTGTGCGGAAGCGGATGCGGACTCCTTCGGAGACAGTATTTAGGACCTTCTTGACTACTACCGCAAAGTATACGGCGAACAGTGTGGGCACTAGAACGCACCCTTGTTTCACCCCACAGGTGACGGGGAAGAAATCAGACTGTTCACCGTCTACAGAGACGCAGCACTGCATATCGTCATGCAGGAGTCGCAGGAGGTGCACAAACTTCTCCGTGCACCCTAGTTTTCCTAGCACCATCCAGAGAACTTCACGAGGTACACTGTCAAACGCTTTCTCTAGGTCAACAAAACTGGGTTTCGGGCAGAATCTTTTCTGATAAGTCCTTCAAGCGGTTTAATAGGACTCTTGCAAAGGCCTTTCCGGGGACCGATAATAACGAAATACCGCGGTATGAGTTGCAGTCAGAACGGTCACCATTCGGTTCGGTTCTTGCAGAGGGCGCTAATGCGAGACACACAAATCATCTGGGACTCGCTCCTCCTCCCACATTCGAACAAAAAGTTTTCAAATCAACGAGTGCAGCTCTGTACCACCATATTTAATTATTTCACTTGGTATAAGTAAGGTCAATGCAATCCGCCCATTTATTATGCTGCTGTCTGATGGCAGTAAGAACCTCATCACACGACAGGGGTTCGTCCAGCTCGGTGGCCAGGGGGAGTTAAGTACATTGAACTCAACATAGATGGCGTTATCTCAGGATATGAAAAAAAAAACAGTCAGCTTTATGAAAAAAAATGTTTTTCGTATAAATAACATACAAAATACTAATTTTTAACCTTATTTTCATTTAAACATACTTATTATCACTAACTTTTTACGTTGAAAAGACATTTTTGAAAACTTCCTCGCGAGGAAACTTTCAAGTAACTTTCAGGTAAATTACCTGAAAATTACCTCGAAACTTTCAATGTTTCGGAAACTTTCAGAAATTTTCATCTCTAACTGGGATATAGTTGGTCCTGATTCCATTCATCATGTCGTACTTCATTATGTCGTACATTACTCTGTCAGCAATAGTTATGCTGTACAATACAATGTCGTACATTATAGGGACTCATCGCATCAATTACGGCTGACTATCACTTGTCTGACAGATTATATCTTACGTCTCACCACGTTTCCTCCGTGGAGTACATACAATGCACAATACACATTGCACAACACGATAATGCCCGACAACGTATTGTACAACAGAATAATGTACGGCATTATAGATAGGCTTTGCAACACGATTTTGTGTTCGACGAAACGTGTTGCGCCGACCCCAATTTATTGGGATAGGCTTGAAATACGGGCCCAGACTAATAATATACAGTGCTGCAAATAGAATCAAAACAAGTTACGTCACAGCGGATGAAGTGAAGTGACAGTGTTGGCTGTAATCGACTTATACAGGGTGTAAAAAAATTGAACGTTCCTTTATACCACAAGTTCTGTAACGTAGGTATAACATATTGTCTTGACCATGTTTAAAAAATAAATTAATTGACAGTACAATACACTGTAAAGCGCTCTGTGTTGTAGAGTTGAACTATTTGATTAAAAGATTTAAAAAATATTTTTATCATCAAATATTTTTTTAATTCATTTGAACACCCTTACCATACTTTATTATACGATGGGACAGACTACTTTTCCTAACTCCCTGTAGATTAATTATTAGAACCTAACATACAAGGCAACCCAGCGAGGCGGGACGGTGGTTTGGGGGGTGCAGCCCCCCACAATAAAAGACAACCTTTAACACAATTCCAAAACAGTAGGTTAGGTAAAGTTAAAGCTCAATAAAGAAATTAAATTATTTTAAATAAAAACGATATCGATTTAGTTAGGAATGTATGTAAAATTATCGATCAAGTCACATCACTACGCTACTACTCACGTGATGTCTCCGATCACAATGTCGTGCATTACACCCCCGTACATTTTTGGTACGGGGTGAAGGATAGCGACATTGTTTTGATTCCATCCATAATGTTGTATTGTGCTCCTCTGGTGTGGTGTACATTATACTGTCGGCCAGTATTATGCTGTGCAATACAATGTCTTTCAAGGTTTTCACTTTCTAAACGGTACCCTGAAAATGGCGGACAGAAAATGGTTTCTAGTTATATAACCCGACCTTTAGTCGTAAAGTGTCCTTTAACAGTCGCGATCACTACATAAAGTTGTATAAACGTTATATAAATAAATAATGAATTAATAACATAAATAAAATAATTCAAATCGTTATTATTTGTAGGGGGCATTAAAATTTTGTTTGAATAATAACACAAAATAGTCGATAAAACAATTTCCCACTTGAAAACTCAACACTAAACAGTTCCTAACACCATTCACAACTTTTCAGATTATATTCGATAACAAACATGGCAGACATTAATTATTTAGAATGATTTGTTTGTCTTTAACCTCACTTTCACTCGTTTGATAACACACTGAAGTCCGTGCACGATAAAGTAACGCCGATGACCACTACACGATTTCAAGTCGTGTAAATGTCAGTAATACGACCACTACACGACTTTTGATCGGATTAAAGACAATAATACGACCACTACACGGCTAAATGGTCGAATAACAGTCACTTATACGAGTGTTATTCGACCATACGTCGCGAAACAGACTTTTATATGACTTTTACCGGACTTAAGCCCATTAATACGACCTTCATACGATCTTTATACGGACAAAAGTCATATAATTTGTGCCCAAATCGCGTCGTATAAACGTTAACATAACCACTATACGACCAAAACTATCCGACTTCAAGACGTAACGATAACGTTGTCCCGACCATTATACGACCAAAACTTGTTAGTTGGGATGTGATTGTCATATCGACAAAGAAGAACAAGTACAATGTACAGATACAATAGCAAATAGAGAAGGCAGTTACAAGAAAATCCGTGTGACCTGATGAGCCAGTGGGAAATACGTCCCGTGCTCAGTTTCCATACATACATACATCATTCATGCCTATATCCCTTGCAGAGCGTAAACGTTTCTAAAACGGCCAATTACACCACTTCTGACAAGTTTGAGAGTAATATAGAATACTGTGCATCACCATAGTTAATTTGTCTGTCGCCTTAAATTGCAATACACATCAACTTTTTTTTGGAAAACTTCCAAAATTTTCACCGCAGGCAGGATTTGAACCTGCGACCTTCGGCATCAATACTGCCGACGCCCTAACCAACTGGGCTACCGCGGTTCTAATTGAGCCCGCGAAATTAAGGAAGTATATCTTGTCCACTATCGCGTGGATGGGCTCCATCTACTACTAATTCCCAGCGACTAATTCATTCTTTACAGATTGAATGTAGTCAAAGCGATGAAAACCCGCGATAAACTGAATACCAAATTTTAAAACACTTCTCGTGTTAGGTAAACAATTTTTGGAAAACTACCTATCACAGTCCTGCTTCTTATGACACCCACGGGAAACGTATGGATGGAGTAAAACAATCTTAGTTTCTGGGTATCTAAATATATCTAGAAAGAAGAAACGTTTCTATTATCGCGTAATAAATAATAATGTACAAAATATAGAAAAAATGCCTACAGTTCTGATTTCTAACAAAAATGTTTTATCCACAGGAAGACATGTACATATTTTGTATGGGTAAAACTGTCAAATGAGTAATTTTATAGGCTAAAAGTGTAAAATCCATGGTAATACCCATTTTCTATTTACTTGCACACTTACACAGTCTAGTATCCTTATTCTTGTTTCAAAATATCTTTGGCGGAAATGACTAACACAGCTTAAAGTTTAGGTTTAGTCATTTTATGATCTCTGGCATGTTAAGGAAGGTTGACAAATTTTTATTCAGGGATTTCGTTGAGTCACCAATAAATCGCGTTTAAAATAAATTGGAAAGTGTGGTGCCGGCTTCACACCATATCTTTCCCGTAATTGTCGTAAAAAGCGACCAAGGGATTTGAGAGTTGATGGGTATTGCAGTTTTAGGCGACAGGCTGACAATCTGTCACTATGCTGATACACAAACACACTGTATTTATCAATAGTCCTCAAGGTTCATTGTTGAAACTGATAGATGGCAATATTGTTCTTGTACTTAATTATAAATAGATTCCAAGATCATGCGCTAAGTAAGTATACCACGCGCTGCCAATCTTAAACAATGCCTTGGTGGCGATTCTAGCAAACTCAGTTATTGACTTTGAATAAGGCTATGTTACACAAACAAAGTTACGACAATAAGCCGCAATTTTTATTCCAGAGAAAAGTACCTACCATTTGATTCTTAAAATTAAATAATTATTGCAAACGAGATCACCAGTCTATATAGATACAACTTCTTTAATTTTTCTTAGTAGGACTAGATAAGCAAATGCCATTTGTAGATGACCAGCCTTTTCACAATTCCTTATCGAGAGTTACAAGAGCAATGCGGCCTGCCAGTTCTTAACTTGAACTTGGCTAGTCGGACACTATATGGCGTGTTGTGATTCATCATTAGATTTATCTAAGAGAATGTTCACCAGAATCAAAGCCATCATTACCCTATACGTTCATACTTAGTTTCCGCGTAGGTCTTTAAGCCGTCAACCCACGTATGCCTGGGTTTCCACCAGCTGCGGGTCTGATGTTACATTGTTATGCCATGAGAACCATCTGTAAGGTCGGGCCCACAACGCCGCATCTGTCGTGATCATGGTTTCCTGGTACACGGCCAAGCTACCGTGACAATTAATTGTACAAGATTGATTAGGTGTGAATGCCAAGCTTGTGTTTCTATTTCTAGTGGGTAAGTAAAGATAATTATTCATTAGGTCTTACTACTGTTTGACTTGGAGCAATGCAAAGCAAACAAATATAATACTCACGCGTTTTTCTTCTAGTGTCGAAATAATATACACACCATCGTAAGTGCAGCTTTTCTGGTTTTTCAAATGTGAAACTTTTTCTGTAATAAATGTCATAAGTATCTAACATACAATCTATCTCACAATATTTTGATGTCATGTACATTCTAAACACAATATTACCTAGTTATACACGTAGAGGATCGTAGAGGACGAAACTCACAAGAGTTGTCGCAAGACACTCGTGAGACCGATGCCTCGCAAATTCGCATTCATAGTCCATCTGGACTATACATACATATCCTAGTCTTCTCTTTTCGTGTGGGACACCGAGTCGTTCAACGACCCGATGAACCCTGGTGTCAGAGTTTTTCAACCGCCTACTACAAGTAGCAGCCCTCTGACATGGCTGTGTAACGACCACCATCATAGACAGCAACCGGGACCGACGGCTTAACGTGCCCATCCGAAGCACGGAACCATCTTACTTGCGGACAATCAGGTGGTTCAGCCTGCAATGTCCTAACCAGACTGGGAACAAATTCACAAAGTGATAAATATCAACTTTGTGAGTGACCCCACCGGGAATTGAACCCGGAACCTTTGCGTGGCAGGCAGGCATGCTAACCACTGCGCCACATCGGTTGTCATATATATATCCTAGTTATACACGTATTTATTTGCCCATATACTGTATTAACTAGCAATTGGTCAAGATAGTCACGCAAAGTAATAAATAATATTAAATTGTAGAGTCGATAGTATCAGGCGTATGTAGTGAGTAGCAGCGGCCTCGGAACTGTCCTGACCAGTAGAGTTTGCAGCTTCTCTTTAGAAACCTACTGTCACTTGCATACGTACATAATATACTTACACATCACGCCATCATCTCTGACAGAGTAGGCAAAGCCACAACGACCATTAGTAGGTATGCTTTCATTATCGCTACGACAGACAAAACTTTTGTATCAATATAGTAACACAAGTTGTCAGCCTGTCGCCTAAAATTGCAATACACATGAATCCTTCGAGCCTGCGAGTCCTGCAGTTGCCTCTTTCGACACCCATGGAAAAAAAGGGATGCTGTTCTAAGCCAGCATCACACACATGCTTATATTGTAGCTATCATATTAAAACTGCGTTCCTTACGTTGCATAAATTACTTACCTATGATTAGTTGAAGACTGTACCCACTTACTTAAATATAACATTGTTCGTGCTGGTTTGTTATTAAATTACTTACATAAGCTTCTAAAATATGCTTTAATATTCACACAATTCAAAGTTTTGACGGACTTTAATTACCAACTGCATGCATACTTGAATGGTTATAGAGCATTGTTCAGCAAAATGATGTAAGTAAACTACACGTAACTTACATTAGTAGGTACATATAGCAAAAATAAAATCCCTTCTGTACCGTAAATAGGAAAGACAAAGAACCGATGTCTAGCATCTAATTCAAAAAAAGGTTTTTTAAAAGGTGACTAATCATGTTTTCTATAATCTTTAAGAATGCGTGTGTCTTCGTAATATATTGCACAACAACATGGTGACTTTATAGTGAAGTTATTTTCAAATTCCATGTCTCTGAGGTAAATCCACAAATTAGGGAGACGGTGCACGGAGTACCTTTACAGATGGCTCACTCAGTACAGCGACAAGGCGCTTACTGGAATCAACTGGAATCACAGAGGAACCCAAGATAACTAAGAAGATGGTTGCCACGAACGTCATATTTACTGCATTGAAATCGGCTTAGGCCTTTCGCACACGCAACGTCGGTTTCGACGTTATTTTAGCGCTGCGATGCGCAGCGTTAGAAAAATGCGAATTTCCACCTTAATCCCATATAAATACGACGACGCAGGCCCAACGCTGCGTTGCGGACCCTAATGTCAAACGGTATTGACAGACGCATCCGTCGACGCTAAAAATGCGCAGCGTTGTGCGTTGCGCTAAAATAACGCAGGGTATGGCACACGTAACGCAGCAACGGACGTTAGATTTTTGACGGTTTATTAACCCTTAGCTGAGCCTGATACTTGGAATAATTAGGACATTTTCTGTGTATATTCAGTGGGTAGATTTAGTCGGCGACGGAATTTTCGCTGAAGTGTGTCATCTCTAATGCAAATAACATTGCTGGCGTAATGGCGCCGAATTTCATCGCATAGGTCCGGTCGTAGAGTATTTAATTATATTTAAATTGTATAGTATGTTTTTTATTTTTATTTATAATAGTTATGTTGGGTAATTAGTAGTACGAGTGAAAGATTATTTCTTTTTTCAAGACAGGTTTTAATCACTAATTTTCAACAGCACCCCCAAGGGTTAATAATCGAAACCGACACTATAATAGAGTACAATGCAATATTATCTGCAACAATGTATTACAATTCCATACAATATGAAACAGTGAGGCGCAATATCAATCTCAATATCATTCATAAGTAAAAAATATACGTCTCATTCATTGTACAATGGTATTACAACAGAAGTTGTCACCATCAGAAGTCTGTGATAAATTTGAAATTAAACTTGGTGTTCAACAAATCTCAGCACTGAGCCAATCGTCTTACTAGCCGCGGCTGTCAGTAGTCCGTGCCGTGGAAAATACTGTATGCAGATGATGTTTCTCTTATGACTCTGTAGAAGACCTGCAGGGCGAATTCGACCGTTGGTTTAAGTTTCTATAAGACATGGGTCTCTAGATTAAATGCAAGAAAACGGAGCATATGTCGTATACTTATGTCAATATATTCATGAAAACATTTAGTATGTAAGAAAAAATATAAATAATTATACTAGAAATTATGACAGGCAGGCATAACCGCAATACAAGAAGTACAAATAAAATAGATCAACCAAAGTACAGACTAGTTAAAGTTAGGTCTTCATTTTGATGGTCTAAGTATACGATACTATAAAAATATACCGGAAAATATATTAAGTCAATCAAAAACTAAATTTTAATCTGTGATTAAGAGGCTACTATACCGAGCTGAAAATTCGTGAGCTGTTAGTTGATAAAAATATCTATTTCTCTTTCATTTATGCATCCCACCCGTCCCGCAGTTGTAAAAGAGACAGTTGTAGCTCGCTACCAGAAAATTTGCGTTCTGGGTGTACCAGGCTCCCCGTTCGAAATCTCTATCAAATTTCTTGATAGTGGCATTATTTTGCTGCCAATAAAATATTCAATGCTGCTATCGTTTGTGTTGCTGAAATTATTGTCATATTTAGAAGATACCAAGGCGTAAACTTGCTGATAAGTTTAGAGCACTTTGCGACGGCCATATCTTTTTTAAATGCATTATTACAACCAGAAAAAGAATATGGAGCATGGATGTAGTCCAGAAGAGTTACCGCGCAAAATTTGAGTCGATCGGTTGCGAATTGGCAGAGTGATAGGTTGAAAGCGTTTGTATGAAAAATAATGACTATAGGTCCCCCTTAAGAAAACATTATATTATAAAGCCTATTATAAGTTAGATGATTACATTAATGACAAAAGGCATGGACCTCTGAAGTTTCAGCTCATCAATAAAAACATGAACGCGTTGTTAATACCAAATCGGGACGTGCATTTACAATTGAAATAATAATAATTGTATGATTTTAATTTTCACACTTGAATGACTAAATTTAATTTGAAATTCTATTTTGTTTATGTATATTGATTGTATTTGACATTCTAAAAGAATTATTTGTGAATCTACTTGTAAATAAAGTTTTAAACATTTAAATGTTATAGTCGAGGGCCACAAAGACGCGTCTAAGACAAAACTTTTAGGTTAAAGAAAACTTATACCTACAGTTTTACCATTTTAAATACTTGGGGCCAATCATTAGAAATTATGGCAAAATCGACCTACATGTAACCTATAGATAACCTTTAGAAAAACAACGGGATTGATGAAGTGGAGCCAACTCGCAGGTGCAATGTGCGACAAGGAAATGCCCATCAAACTTATAGAAAAATTATATGTATAAAACGGTGATTATATTATACGAAAGGAAGGATATCTCACACAAACGTGCACTCCATTTTGAACCCTTATAATACCCTACTCAACGTAGAAAACTATTTTTGTAATCTTATGCCTTACTCCGTAGTAAAGACACTTTGTTTGGCTCGTCTTGTTGGGACACGACCGTGCTTCTAGATTGTGCTTTTAAGTTTGATTGACCAGCCGCGCTCTGATATTATTTTGTTCGATAAGCAGCAGTAAGATCAATTGCTCTTTCGACGTCAAGTGAAACGGCCAAATTCATTTCGACATCCTGTACGGGAAACTAATTTGAAATACAATGTCGCATATTATCAAAAGAACAATATCATGTTGCTACGTCTACCAGTACTTTTCTCGCTCGCTCATTCATACATAATGTCAGGTAAAATGTCAGGCTAGTGCAAGTGTTGCCAGGAACATAAAAATAAATTTACTCCACATTGGTCATTAAATGTTGTTAGGTTATTGTCGGACCAGCAGTAAAAGAATATGTATTATATCAGTTACCTAATTCCCATAATACAAGCTTTGCTTAGTTTCGGGCTAAATGGCGCTGTGTGGTTTATTCAGGCATATTTATTTACCCCTTGCAGGGTAGGCAGAGCGTAAACAGCTGTAATAAAACTGTCATTTACTCCACGTCTGACAAAAATTTGAGAGTTATTAAGAAGATTGTGTATCACCATAGTGACAGGTTGTCAGCCTGTCGCCTAAAATTGCAACTATCAAATATGGTAGCTACGGGATAGATATGGGATGATGCTATTCCAGGCCGATACCACACGGCAAATAAAAATAATACAAAGATAAATATTTGAATACTAAGAAAACAACAATAATAATTATTAGTGAATTTTAAGAACAAGACTGCAGATATTTATAACGTTTGAAATCCGCGATCTTGAATTGATAAAATTTTAATATAGTCAGTGCAACTTGAAGACTGTACAAATGTTTTGTGATTTCGGCGGTCTCTCTGGCTATGCTCCGGTAGCGCTAAATGGCGTAACCTTACCAGTCTGCTCCGATTTCCGATACCTCGGTTCACTTCTGCAAGGCGATGGTGAGATAAACCGGACTATCAAGCACAGAATAAATGCAGGATGGATGAATTGGCGACAGGTCACGGGCACAGTGTGCGACCCCCGAATGCCCCTCAAACTGAAGGGCAAGATTTACAAGACGGTGGTCAGACCTGTCGTCATGTATAGATCTGAGTGTTGGCCTACAAAAGTGACACTTCATAATAATGTCACTATCCTCCCAGCCGTTCAGGCTGTTTCCGTGAAAAGAATGTATCTACATGACCGTGTACCTATTATACTTCTAGCGGCCCTTTGAGCGGTTTCACCAGCTTCTACTTACCTGTTTCCAAGTAGAAATTAGATCTTTGCCCTTAGCAAAAAGTCGATTACTCCGTTCCAGCAGAAGTGACTCATCAAGACCATGTGCCAGCAAAAGCGACCGTCATGCTGAACAACTTTTACTTTGATGGAGATATCTTATCTCTTGCAATTTAGATGGGATGCTGATGATCTGCATCAGGTACTCCAGACCTTCGATGACTATGTGCCAATAAAAGCGGCTCGTCATGCTGAACAAATTTTACTTCAAAGCCATTACCGTATCTCTTATAGTTTGAATGGGATGCTGGTGATCTGCATTAGGTACGTACTCCAGATTCTCGATAATCATGTGACAGCAGGAGCGGCTCGTCATGCTGAACAACTTTTGCAATGAACCCATTTTAGTATCTCTTATAGTTTAGCTGTGCTTCTGGTGCCCGCCATCATCAGGTACTCTAGTGATGAAAAAAAGTAGTCCATGTCCGTCCCTAATATTATGCCAGCAATATCAGTGGAAAATTTCACGAGGATCGCTAAATCATCGGTTTGATTCATTTTGGCAATATCCGTAACATTTCTCGCTTTTCCTACTTCATTCACCCAACTTCTATGGTAAAAATTTATGTACGTGGCAACACCTATCAACAAATATTGTTTTGACAAGGTTGTCCGCCAGACGTGCGCAAAAGAGACAAACCTATGTAAAAGAAAGAGTGGTATTGTCAAATTTTGAAGTACTATATCTCGTTCTTTCACATGCAATCGCCACATCTTTTATTTCATCAATTATCAAACAATACGAATTGTACAGATGGTTTCTTATCTTGTAGGTACCGTCAAATTTGTTTCCGCTTCTGCTGGCACATGGATATCGAATATCCATAGTGTCTGTCTACCTTATAAAGTAGGTATAGTAAAAACGCGTTAGCTTGGCAATAGCGGACGTTGGCCTTTTCTACCACTGTACTCAATATTTGCGATAGCGATATATCGTTTTTATTAGTAAATGTATGCGATATGAACATCGCTAGAGTACAGTAGTACAATAGCAAGGTCACTCTGGATTATTGCAGGGGTAATAGACATTTTCAGTTATAACCCTATTTTTAACGTAATTCTGATTGATGTTTTTTATTTTAATTCTATGAGATAATTATGTTTTAAGGTAGGTACACTGTACAGCTCCGGGTCCGGGTTTAATTCCCGGCCGGGGCAGCTATTTGAATGATGAGTTTGAATATCTGTTTTCAGATCTGGGTATTAATAGTGTATGTTTCAGTATGGTCTATAAAGTGAAATAAAAGTAATAAAATATTTTGACCATAGGTTTATTAACAGCAGTCGTAGTATAGTCGTAGGACTAGGTGGTGGCTCCATCGCCACTACATTCCACACAACAAAACTTAACAAATAAAAATAACAAAACGTGACTGGCTAACAAGTACTTACTATAGTCGAATTTCTAATTGTATTTACTGATTTGACGTTTGGTGCGTGGCCGCTTTTTTGGAAAAAAAAATTGTGATGTGCTAAAAATATTAAAGTAAATCACTCATCTAGTGACATAGTTCATAGTTATTAAATCAATAAGTGTATTTGGTTACAATATAAGTTCAATCATTTTAAGGACGTGTTTTTCTCACAAAACTGAATAACATTCATTAGAAACTTTTCTTCAAAATATGAAAATAAATGAATTGGGTCTCCCGTACTAAGTGACACACTTTTTTTTTTATATTAGGAGTATAAAATTTTTGTAGGAAATCAATAAATAAATGTAAGTGACCTGAGTATGATGAGGTTTGAATGAATCAGCTCACCTGAACTTAAAAATCGAACTGAAGTACGTCACCAGTGATATGCAGTTGGTATCATTATTTTGTCGGCATCTGTCATTTTACTGAATAGAATTAAAAATTCGACTATACTTACTTCGCTGGCTCAACGACACAAAGTGGATCTTGGCCTCCGACACTAGGTTTCCCTATTCTTCCCTGTTCTGAGCTGCTTGTCGCCAATCGGCCATTTGAAGCGCTCCCAGGTCTTTTTGGACTTCGTCAATCCAGCGATACTTAGGACGCCCAACTGGAAGTTGTCCATGTAGTTGACCCAGGTATGCTCTCTTGGCCGCAAGAAGGATCTTGCGGCCAAGAGACCCATTCTCTCGACATGTCCAAACCAGCAAAGTCGGGCAGATTTAATTTCCCCGATGACTAACAAGTAATGTAACAAAAATAAACTTATCAAACAATCAATAACCAAAACACCAAAAAACAGCAAGAAAGACTTCCAAACGTGAACGAACGCAAACGCACTTCAGAACGGAATGAGACGACGATCGATCAAAATAAAAACAAATGCGAGCCTACGGGACCGCACCTCTGGCATCCTCTGGCCAGCTAGGGGTTCATTACAAAACAATGTAACTCAAAAGTTTTTGTTTTAGTGTCAACAATTTTGCTTTATATTTATTTATGGTAAAAATGTATTTTTGGCTTCCTATTTGCTAAAATTATAATTGCAACCCAGAATATTTTTTATTTTACGGTATTATACCTTTATTAGAGAATAAATTTGGGCAATATTTTAAAACGTATGTTATAGAATTGAACTCATTTCAAAAGTTTGCAAAAATTATCGATAAATAAAAGTAATAAGTAGTTAAAATAACAACTTTTCGAATTGACTACAAGTACACTCATTTTTGAAAATTTTGGATATACATGGTTGTGGAATGACGCCGGGTTGTGCCGGGGGAATACCCGGAATTGGCCGGTATTATGATACTTTAGCGATGTGAATTCTAGCGATAGTTTGTATGGAGAGCGATAATTATCGCCCAAAAATGTTGTTTTTGGTACCGGTCGTGTCAATGTACGCTATTGCCAAGCTAACGCGTTTTTACTATATCATATGAATGTTTAGTATTTTGTAGATTTTTCCACATGAAAGTAATTTGGAATACCTACTTGGTGTTTTAATCAAACACTAGATATTGACATAAACTTTTTGGTTACAAAGTTAATACAAATGAAGCAAATGGAATAAATTCACGCCACTGATGGGATTCGAACCCACGTTTTCGGACAAACCGGGTCAGATGTGTTTGAGCGCTACACTCGACTCCAGACTTAACTTAGCCACATAACAGTTTTGGGCAGAATACATTCGATGCTCAATTACAAAAGCAAACTCTTTCTTAGAAAAGGTGAGAATCTACACTAACTGCGTCAGGCCAATCATGACCATGATGGGTCTTAAACCATCTGAATATGCTGCAAGTCATCCAAAACCGCTTCATGCGCAGGGCTACTGGAGCTCCCCTAATAGTTGCAGCGTCTAACTACTACCCCTATCCAACTTCGAACTTTCGACTTTGCCCCAGGCATGTTCTTTCGGATGTTGACGGTCCCATCACATTAGCAGCTGATGCAGCCATTGCGAGTAGATCACACTCTACAAGCTCTTTAAGCAACCCTCCTCCCCGGCGAATAGGACACAGAGGCCCCTCACTTGTGCCATTCTTTGGCAACTACCGGCACATACCGGGTAAACACAGTCCGACCCGTTCTTCCCAGAAAAACTCGTAAGCCCAGTCTTACCCCAAGGGCGTGATTGGGCTGGTTGTTTGAACAACCACCCACACACATCCGGGTGAGCCCTCGCTCCCCACAAAATAGTTAGGTGTAGCTTTAACCGGCCCCGGGGCCGATAAGTGCAGTGCCACATAACAAAAATAAACCGCTACACTACGGTAGCTCTAACCCAGGCAGCGAAATTGTGAACCACTTGATTCGTTCATATATTTTTGTAACTTTGAATGGAATGGAATTCGATCTCTTTCACTAGTTCAGCGTAAAAACTCAATTAAGCTACATTAAGTTTAGCGATTGCCCCGATTGGGTACAAGAAGCTTATCGTAGAGGACGAAACTCATACCGAGTTGACGTAAGACACATGAGACCGATGCTTCACAGATTCGCACCAGTAGTCCATATGGACGCAGTTTCAAATTTCAACTGTCGTAAGGTCACTGAAGAGACGAACTAAAACAAAATACTTAGCTGTCGACTTATTTTGCAAATACACTGATCGTTATCCGTTCTCTTTCAATAGTTAAGCGTAAAAACTGAATTAAGCTACATATAGTTCTCAACCCGAGATTATCACGAATACTATAACGGATGCTGTACCACTTAAGTTTTAAGAAACACAAAAGTTTTTCGATTTGCGTTTGGTAACCATACCACTGCAAGCAAACCAACAGCATAATTAACTTTGTTATGTATATCGAAACGTTGACTACAAAACCCTAGTTGAAGGTGTGTCTGAGATGCTCTTGGACGGTTTAATCTTCTAGTTCATACCTACTAAATAATAAAAACTTGTTTATTAAATTCAAAATTCTTGCGTACCTACTACATTTACACACAGAAGATAAATACATAATGTCGCTTCTACAAATTTTAATCTTGACACATTTTTTCCTGTCTTTGTTACTCTTATTGTTTTAAATGCCTACAACTATCTTTGTTGCGCCGCAACGCACAAAAATCGTTCCTCTTTTGTTTTCCAACGCAGCGTTGTGCGCTATTTTGACGCTGCGCTAAAAATGCGCTGGAACGGACGTTGCGTGTGTTCTTCGCCTTAATGTAATCATCATATTACGTTTTTGTATCAGATTAAGCTGTATTTCGTCATCGTATTGAATCTAGCAACCCTGGCTATGTAACAAGTGACAATTGTGAAAATCCTAGAATGATCCTTTAGTAAAATCTATATTTTGTTGAAATTCTGTAAAACAAACTTTTGACGATAAATGTAGGTAGGTAAACATGTGATGTTTCCATATCAGTGGAAGGTTCCGTTGCCTCATCCCGGCCTTCGAGGCCCAGTGCCTCAGTTGGCATCTATTGTTCAGCAAATGACTGATTCTGGCTCTAATTCGAGGTACCCAAGAGGTACCCTATTGTTCTTCGCGTCTGTCCGATTTTACGGTATTCTGCACATGCCGTCGTGATGGGACGGCGGACACCTCAATAAAAACAACTCGTTAATACATGCCGCAGGCGAATCAATTTGTGTAAATTAGGAGTATTTACGCAAATTAGTGTCATCAATAGCCACGATCAGTGCGTTTTTGTATTCCGCTAATACACCTCATTTTAAGCTTGACTGGATATGATAAAAAAGCGGCCAAAAGCTTGACTGGATATGATAAAAAATCACACATAGGGTTTCGTAGTCAATGTTTAAATATCAGGTCTTTCAGCGTTACAAAGTTAATTTTGTTGCTGGTTTGTTTGCAGCTGTATGGTTAACAACCGCAAATAGGAAAACTTAAATATTTCCTTCACCTTTAGTGGTACAGTATTCGTTATAATTTTCATGGTAACTTCATATTAAGAACTATGTTCCATATTTATTTCAAATTTTTACCATGCATACTTTAGAAGTTACAGCTGGAACAAATTATGGCTCAAAAACGGCCCTTTTAAAAGCAAATATCTCGAGACAGAAACATTTTAGAGACTTCGTTTTAAAGAAACCTCTTTTTAGTTTTAAAAGACCTATCTAACGATATCCTACTCAATATTACAAGAGAAAAAAAAAATGTTGGCCCCCCTTTCACATGTATGGAAAGGGGGTCCAAAAAACAATCAAAATATTTTTTTCTCATCATTTCTAAATTTGGGTCAACACGATCTATCTTCACACCAAATTTGATGTCGATAGCTCCGAAACTGACGAAGTTATGAGGGCGCGGCATACAGACAGACTAAAAAAGGATGTACATAGGTAATTGGTAGGTAGTAGGTACTCGTAGCTCAGTTAGTCACGGAATTTCAGGTTAAAAGAGATATGACAAGTTGCATCAACAAGTTTGACGTTAAATCCATACAATCTGAAGTTCAAAGACCAGAAATTATAGGAAACAAACTCTCTCTTAAGTTAGCGACGACAATTTTGTTTGTCATAAGGGGGATTTAATATGTCTCCGTACCGTGCATCTTTGCTATGTAGTCACGAATCACGCACCATCAAGTTTTTCAATTCCGCAAACATCCTCGAGCGTAGTCCTGACAATAAGCGATTAATTTAATCATACAATCATTCACGGTTTTCATTTGGTGTTATTGTTGTTCTCAACAAGTGCTTCACCGTGTTTTGTCCTTGACACCGCCTCTAATAGACAGTTTCAAACAATCCCTCTCCCACGCCCGCCCGTTTAATCGCGACTTATGATTCTAATACACTAATCTGGCCAGTGGCTCTCCAAGTGGTCTAAGCTACGACGCTTCTGGTACAACACTTAAATGTATTATTGTTTTAAACGGGATTATTACAGCGGTAAGGTAAACAACAGCGAAAGTCTATAAGCATACACCTAGTACGAGTTTTCAAACTAGAAAAATTAACCGATACCAATACTACATTCTAAATCTCTCCCTCTTTTTATAGACCAATGAGCCGACTAACGACCCAATGTACCCTGGTTTAAATAACATAAAAGTTTTAAACACTTTTTTTCAATTACTCTTTTGACACTAACTTTAGCTCCAGTTACTACTGGTTTCAGCAAGTATGATAATCCAATTCATTTTAGTTGTAAACTATTTCGACTCGAGTGAAGAAGTGGCCTATGCAACAAATCTACAATTCAACAGGCGAAATTCGATGTTTGATAATGGGATCATAATGGCTATGGTTTGATAAAATAGAGTACAGGCCACGTGCCCATTTATTATTAAAATTTACTTTAGAACCAACAGTGGGTATGCGACCCCAAAGTTTGGGAAACTCTGCACTAATCAGCTAAGCCTTGTCTTGTCGTACTACAATGCATAATGTAGGAAGGCAGTAAATAATTATAGGCACAAAGCAACGGAAGCTTATCCGATGAACGAATGGAAACTGCAGTACTAACAATATCTCGAATAGGTTATGCATAAATTATGTAAAAGTTTTATCAACAGATCGTGCGATTCGTACGTCACGCGTTGATGTTTTTTGTACTGAGAAATGAACTCTTTTTAAAATCGACGCTATTAACGATGTTATCACGAAATAGAGAGTTTACAGAAGGTTCACTCGACCCTTCAGAATTTTTGCGATTATCATTTGTTATTTTTTAGCCAGGGTTGCTACTGTCAATATTAAAACAGTAAAATCTGACACAAAAACGTCATACGATTCTAAGCCAATTTTAATCCGACGTTCGTGGCAACCATCTTCTAACTTAGTTTGATTTCCCCCGAGATTCCGGTTATTTCGAGTTAAAGTCGGTAAGCGTCAAAATCGTCGCTAGTTATTAGTCAGTCATCTAACGTATTGTAGGTATAGGCGCCCCGCGCGCCGTTTTCCTAATTTGTGACATCAAGTGCATTTTTTTTTCAGAATACACGGTTAATTTATGATTTCATTTTGTTACAATATACAAAATTTATTTATGTTTCGGTCGGAACGGAATACGCTATTGCATAAACCTAGATCATAAACCTAGAGCAATCGTTACTTGTGCGAGAATCGCTACTGGAGTGAAATATTAGATTGTATCAGTTATTAGTTACTTACAAAAAGCAGACAAATTCTTATTTGATGTCATATTGATACAATCCGTGTATTACATCACTTTTATGCAAACGATTACGTTTTGTGTCAAAGACGCAAATAAAAAATGCTGTGAAAGATTCTCGTGTCGTGTGGTGCGCGCTTAGAATAGCTCCACCCCATATCTTTCCCGTGGATTTCGTAAGGAGCGACTAAGGGATTTGAGAGTTTATGTGTATTACAATTTTAGGCAGGCTGACAACCTATTACTATGAATGGTGATACAAAATCTTCTGAATGACTCTAACTTTTGTCAGACGTGGTGTAAATGGCCATTTCAGAGCTGTTTATGCACTGCCTACTCCGCAAGGGATATAGGCGTGATATATGTATGTTGTGCATCACTTTTTTGCAAACGATGAAACAAAAACAATACCGAATGTTTTGTGTCAAAGACGCAGAAAAAAATACTATGTAAGATTCTCAACGTATTTTTCCTATTATTCCAGGTGTGGGCATGCAGCGCGCTGGCTGCGCTGGACGGTTACAGTCCCGCGCAAGACCCTGACAACTTCCACATCCAGACAGATGAGGATGACGAGCGCTACTTCCTCTACCAGACACACAACGGCCAGTACAGGAAGGAGAGGCGGCTGAAGGACGGATCTGTTGTCGGTGAGTATCTATCTATCTATCTAATACCTTTGAACGAGCATGAGGTTTGTAATATAACCGAGCAGTCCCGCGCAAGACCCTGACAACTTCCACATCCAGACAGATGAGGACGATGAACGCTACTTCCTCTACCAGACACACAACGGCCAGTACAGGAAGGAGAGGCGACTGAAGGACGGCTCTGTTGTGGGCGAGTATCTATCTATATGTAATACCTTTAAACGAGCAAGAATGGTTCATATATAATAGGGCAGTCCCGTGCAAGACCCTGACAATTTCCACATCCAGACAGACGAGGATGATGAGCGCTACTTCCTCTACCAGACACACAACGGCCAGTACAGGAAAGAGAGGCGGCTGAAGGATGGATCTGTTGTGGGCTAGTATCTATTCTACCTTTAAACGAACAAGAATAGTACATATATAATCGAGCAGTCCCGCGCAAGACCCTGACAACTTCCACATCCAGACAGATGAGGATGATGAGCGCTACTTCCTCTACCAGACACACAACGGCCAGTACAGGAAGGAGAGGCGGCTGAAGGACGGCTCTGTTGTGGGCGAGTATCTATTCTACCTTTAAACGAGCAAGAATTGTACTTATATAATCGAGCAGTCCCGCGCAAGACCCTGACAACTTCCACATCCAGACAGATGAAGATGATGAACGCTACTTCCTCTACCAGACACACAACGGCCAGTACCTGTAGGAGAGGCGGCTGAAGGATGGATCTGTTGTGGGTGAGTATCTATCTATCTATCTAATATCTTTAAAAGAGCAAGAATTCTATGTATATAGTCGAGCAATTCCGCGCAAGACCCTGACAACTTCCACATCCATCTAATACCTTTAAACGAGCAAGAACTGTATACATACGGGCAGTCCTGTGCAAGACCCTGACAACTTCCACATCCGGACTGATGAGGATGATGAACGCTACTTCCTCTACCAGACACACAACGGCCAGTACAGGAAGGAGAGGCGGCTGAAGGACGGTTCTGTTGTGGGCGAGTATCTATTCTACCTTTAAACGAGCAAGAGTTGTATATATATATATATATATATATATATATATAATTGGGCAGTCCAGCGCAAGACCCTGACAACTTCCACATCCAGACAGATGAGGACGATGAACGCTACTTCCTCTACCAGACACACAACGGCCAGTAAAGGAAGGAGAGGCGGTTGAAGGACGGATCTGTTGTGGGCGAGTATCTATTATACCTTTAAACGAGCAAAAATTGTACTTATATAATCGAGCAGTCCCGTGCAAGACCCTGACAACTTCCACATCCAAACAGATGAGGACGACGAGCGCTACTTCCTCTACCAGACACACAACGGCCAGTACAGGAAGAAGAGGCGGCTGAAGGACGGATCTGTTGTGGACGAGATTCTATTCTACCTTAAAACGAGCAAGAATTGTACCTATATCATCGAGTAGTCCCGCGCAAGACCCTGACAACTTCCATATCCAGACAGATGAGGATGACGAGCGTTACTTCCTCTAACAGACACACAACGGCCAGTACAGGAAGGAGAGGCGGCTGAAGGATGGATCTGTTGTGGGCGAGTATCTATCTATCTATCTAATAACTTTAAACGAGCAAGAATTGTTTATAATCGAGCAGTCCCGCGCAAGACCCTGACAACTTCCACATCCAGACAGATGAGGATGATGAGCGCTACTTCCTCTACCAGACACACAACGGCCAGTACAGGAAGGAGAGGCGGCTGAAGGATGGATCTGTTGTGGGCGAGTATCTACTCTACCTTTAACCGAGCAAGAATTGTAATAATAGGACAGTCCCGCGCAAGACCCTGACAACTTCCACATCCAGACAGATGAGGACGATGAGCGCTACTTCCTCTACCAGACACGCAACGGACAGTACAGGAAGGAGAGGCGGCTGAAGGACGGCTCTGTTGTGGGCGAGTATCTATCTACCTTTAAATGAGCAAAAATTTTATATATAATGGGGATGAGGACAACAAACGCTACTTCCTCTACCAGACACACAACGGCCAGTACAGGAAGGAGAGGCGGCTGAAGGACGGCTCTGTTGTGGGCGAGTATCTATCTATCTATCTAATACCTTTAAACGAGCAAGAATTGTACAAATATGATCGAGCAGTCCCGCGAAAGACCCTGACAACTTCCACATCCAAACAGATAAGGATGAAGAGGGCTACTTCCTCTACCAGACACACAACGGCCAGTACAGGAAGAAGAGGCGGCTGAAGGACGGATCTGTTGTGGACGAGATTCTATTCTACCTTAAAACGAGCAAGAATTGTACCTATATCATCGAGTAGTCCCGCGCAAGACCCTGACAACTTCCATATCCAGACAGATGAGGATGACGAGCGTTACTTCCTCTAACAGACACACAACGGCCAGTACAGGAAGGAGAGGCGGCTGAAGGACGGATCTGTCGTCGGTGAGTATCCATTCTACCTTTAAACGAACAAGAATTGTGTAGGAATATAATAGGGATGAGGACGACCAACGCTACTTCCTCTACCAGACACACAACGGCCAGTACAGGAAGGAGAGGCGGCTGAAGGACGGCTCTGTTGTAGGCGAGTATCTATTCTACCTTTAAACGAGCAAGAATTGTCTATACTTAATCATGTAGTCCCGAGCAAGACCCTGACAACTTCCACATCCAGACAGACGAGGATGACGAACGCTACTTCCTCTACCAGACACACAACGGCCAGTACAGGAAGGAGAGGCGACTGAAGGACGGATCTGTTGTGGGCGAGTATCCATTCTACCTTTAAACGAGCAAGAACTGTACTTATATTATCGAGCACTCCCGCGCAAGACCCTGACAACTTCCACATCCAGACTGATAAGGATGATGAACGCTACTTCCTCTACCAGACACACAACGGCCAGTACAGGAAGGAGAGGCGGCTGAAGGACGGATCTGTTGTGGGCGAGTATCTATCTATCTTATACCTATCAACGAGCAAGAATTGTACTTATATCATCGAGTAGTCCCGCTCAAGACCCTGACAACTTCCACATCCAGACAGATGAGGACGACGAGCGGTACTTCCTCTACCAGACACACAACGGTCAGTACAGGAAGGAGAGGCGGCTGAAAGACGGATCCCTTGTGGGCGAGTATCTATTCTACATTTAAACGAGCAAGGATTGTGTATATATAATCGAGCAGTCCCGCGCAAGACCCTGACAACTTCCACATCCAGACAGATGAGGATGACGAGCGCTACTTCCTCTACCAGACACACAACGGCCAGTACAGGAAGGAGAGGCGGCTGAAGGACGGATCTGTTGTGGGCGAATATCTATCTATCTGTCTAATCTAATACCTTATGAGCATCAACAACGCCATCTGTTGAAAAATCAAGTAATCGCGTTCAACCAGGTACTATAATCTTTCAATGACATAACTAGACTAATATTGGGTGCAGGGGTTTTAAACATAAATATTAATGCGTGACGGTTAAATATGCATTGCGAGCGAAGTGACCTCAGAATTTCATGTAAGTAGTAAAAATAAGTGAGCATACCGCTCTACATAAATAAAACCCGTACATCTACTCGGGCAAGCTTGAATCGGGCAAGCAAAATCCTTTTGGGTTGGGGCTCGCGGTAGTGACGGATCTCTCCGACTCATTTCAGCCAAGGCGACCCTTCTAGTCCTAATGAAGTCGGCGCTCATTCTACTGTTTTGCCCATTTAAAATTATCCCGACTTTAATTCTTCAATCCTGACCATGACCGTATCTTATCCTGCTCCTAACATTCTTTATCATTGTTTCCAGGGTCGACCGGCTGGGTGGATGCTAACGGCTTCCTGCGGATGCAGGATTACATAGCTGACGATCAGGGATACAGGATCTACAAATCGAAGACTGTTTACGTGGGACTTAACAGACCTATTCATGTACGCATCGTACCTTTTGAATAACAGTAACAACTGCATGCAATTTGATGTGCAAACAAAACGATTTTTTTTAAGGAATTGTTTTTTACTCTTAACACCACTCTGGACAAATTTTAATATTTAGATAATTAATACCCTTCTTCTTCTTCTTCGTCGAGTCGATGGCAACAGTTATATTTTATTTGACCAATATTTGGCAACTGAAATGCCCCTAATACCCTTACTGACACAGACTAAACTGCTCATTCTTTTCTTTTACAGGAGTCACTGAAAATAGCGAAATCAGCACCAGCAGATTCTGGCTTTGGCGCCACTCCCGCGCCTGCAGTCCACCGGTCACGCGGAAACTTCCGATTCCGAGCAACCACATCAAGACCCCCGATATCATCCACATACGCGACCCCACAAGCATACCCTTCTTCAGTATCAATCACTCCCTCACACCCAGTACCAACGTCAACTCCGTATGTAGAAGTCTCACCGAACTCGATAGACTTGTCGACAAAATTAACAAATTTCGATTTAAGACCAATAACGGCTACTGAAGCAGCAACATCAACACCGAGCCCTTACGATTACGATTCGTCCAACACGAATACCATCGATGATGGGTACTACGCGAGCGATAGCACGCCTTACAGACGGTATGACGTTTACAACCCCAACTCTTACCGTCACGCAGACGCCTGGCTGCAGCGGCAGCAGCAAGCAGCAAGACTTGGAGACGGCTACACTCCTCAGTTCCCAACGTACGATGGGGTAGCGTTCAGAAAAAACGGGTTCCGATACTACCTTCCCAAGCAATACCACGAAGAAGTAAGTGGAGGCGATAATGACAGAACAGGAAGCTTCGGCTATGTCGATCCATTCGGAATCAGACGAGTGATCTATTACAACACGTCGCCAGGAGGAGGTTTCCAAGTTCGGAAAAACAACAGATACGTCGGTCACAATGCGACCCCATACGATCCCAGACCAATAGACTAATGTAGAGCAAAACATTGTGTGATATTGTGATGTGAAATTGGAAGTTACCTATTTATTTATCAGTATTGCTGGTTCGTAAGGAACTAGAGATTTATTGGAGACAATACGAATGAATCGAACGATGCGAGTATTTCTTAGCCATTAACCTAACATAAGAGTAGAAAAATGATATTTATGTAAAGGAAGGAGGGCTAAAGGCCTTGGAGGTGTTGTAATGTAAGCCTCTGTTACAATAATGCCATGTGAACTCCCATTCTAGATAGCTAGAACATTATTTAGTTAGGTACGCGTTTGACAATGACAAAGTAAGCTGCCTTATTTTTGTTTTATTTTACATCTGTGCCATGGTTCTACTTAAACACTTACAGCTATTTTCCAGTTATTTTTATCTAGTTCAACAGCATGAAATTTGCATGTGTGACTCAAAACACCTGTTTAAATTATTTTTATTGTCTCTTCTTCTTTACATTGTTAACCAAATGAGCTTGATTTGCAAGCAAATAAAAGCACCGTTAATGTATTCCAGATAGGTGATAAAGTTACTAATAAGGAGTATAACAACCTACTGATTATGTCTAAAAGCAAAGGTCTTTGAACTAATCCAAATCTGTCTTATCGCGACTTTTGTCGCGAATGTATAAACGTAGGCGAGTTTGACTCGTTATTACCTTATAGTGTATCTCACAAGTGCCTTTATAGTTAAGTGTATCAGCACTAGATTTAATTTAACCAAACTGTACATAATTTAGTAATACGGTAACTATATTTCGAGATTGATGTTTTTTCTTCATTTGTTTGGCTAGTATTGTACGGTGTCAATTAAGCATGAAAGAACTCGTTTTAAAATTATTATCTTCTAAATTGCAATTCATTGCATTCTATCTGTCTTTATCTGTATTATCTTCGATATTATTAAGTCTACTTTCACTATATTCACTATTATTCAGATTTTATAAAAAATATTTTTTATAAAATCTGAATAATATTATTTGTATACACTAGTTACTTTCTTAACTCTATGTCTAAAGGTTCGGTGCAATCAAAATGTAGTCATTGCGAATAATTTGCCATTTCATAATGTTCAAATTTTCTTAGAGAAAATTTACCCATTTTAATGTCAACTTGTTCCAGTGACTCTTATATGGGAAATTAATTTATAACAATTTAGCTTAGCATCACTGGGTACTACGATAGTTATTCTTTAAGTATTTTTTCACATTATTAATGTTATACTTACCTACTTAGGTTTTCTGTAAACATATAACTTGCACATCTAGGACAGTGACTCTTCTTATTTAATGTATGAAAATAAATATATTTGTTAACCATTTTGTGTTTTATTGATTCGATTGCACCCGCTGCTAACCATTTTCTTGTTGAACGTTTACCTAGCATTTGTTAAAAACTTCTTCTTTTACCATTGTTAGCAACTAGAAAAAAAATCGCATACGAATCCGGTACGTACTTTAGAATGACTTGGCGGTGACCATCAAAACAGACAGTAGGTACCTATAAGTACATAATTTCTATTGCCTAGTAAGTAAATAGGTACTTACTTGCAAAAACATGCTCTTATAATAGCTCTGTAATTAATCTGCAAACCTAGATTGCACAATCAATTATATTCGTATCAAATCTTATTAAAACATCCAGTGGCTGTCACTACCTGTTTTGTATATAAATATGACAAAATTCTATGAAATAACACTAGTTACATCTCAACAGACAAGCTGATCACTGCAGGTAAGAAAATATGACAGCTTATTAAATATTGTTTTTGATGATAAAATCTTTTACTTACCAACATTTACATAAAAGACTGCCATATTTATTACTCACAAATCATTGCATAATTTTCTATTGTGTTTTTATTGTATTTAATTATAATTAATTAAAATACTAAGTAAAACACAGCTTAGAAATTAATTTGTGTGCTATTTCTATTATTCTAGAAAGATGCTGCGTTTAGCATCATGCCTGCTGCTAGCAGTGACGTCATTAGAGGCGCATCGCACTCACTCCCGCATCAACCCTGAGGTGTATGCCAAATCCGGTGCCGTCTACCCTATTGACTACAATGACGAATTCGCCATCAAGAACCCACTGGTCCATCCTGACACCAACATCGTCTTCTCTTTCTCACAAACCAGGAGAGACCAGCCACCTCAACTCGACAACAGAGAAGAAAGATTAGGGAAATACATGTACAGGCGTAGATCTTCTACTACGACCACGACGACAACTACGCCTCCAACGCCTGAGACCACAAAAACAATTGTGGAATCGGAATCAGGATCTGAAGAGTCTGGTGAAACCGTAGAGGTTATATTCGACCCAATAGTCAAGCCGGCCCAGCCAGAAAGCTTACCAGAAAAAGCAACTCCAGAACCGATACCGACTCAACCAGCTCCTCAACAAGAAGAAAGCGTCCCCGAAGATAAAATACCGGAAAGTGTAGCCGTAGAGGTCAAACCCGAACCAAGACACCTTCACCCAACCCGCGCGCACCCGGAGGGCATTCCTATGGGAGTAAGACATGAACCAATACGTACTGAACCACCCCGCGAGATTCCAGAAATTGTACCCGAACAGACTAAGCCTGAACCTGTACACACTGCCCGCAGGCACCATGGAAGAGCACAAACGAGGCCTATCATGTTACCAACAGGTACAACTACTAGTCAGCCAATTTACAGTTTCCACGACTTCGACTCGGACTTAGAAGTACCTGATTCCAGCCGTATCGACCCCGCTGCTCGCTACCCTCCAGTAGACATTTGGCAGCCACGAACAAAGACAACTCTACCACCGTTCTTCACGCAGTCTACAACTACAATTGACTTGAAGCACTTAGTTCTGCCGCAAGTGACTGAGGAGACTCCACGAACGCACTCTTCGCACAGACGACATAAGCCAAGACATGGTACCCGGGAGGATGTCATGCGGGCTGTAACGGCATCGCCAGTAGTGCCAACTGTTCCTGCAGTGGTATCAACAGTAGTTCCTAAACTGGGTAGCCCACCGCCGCCAGTGCCGACCCTCAGTCCGTGGTACGGCGATGAATTCGGAAAGTAGAAATGTATTTATGTGTATAATAGAACGTAAAAATAAATAAATTACATAATTAAAAACTAATTTCTTGTAAGTAACTAGTTATCCAATAAAAACACAAGTTTGTCAAGACAATTAGTATGACGTAGGCAAGTATTTCTGTTAATCACCTGTTAAGAACGAATTAATTGCATAACTCATTAGTTGCAAATGTACGTTCACATACCACATCAACACACCAATACTCAATACACATGGAATGCTTAAAATCTAATACATGGATAGGTATTGTAAACATTGGATATAAATAAAAGTAAGTACCTACACCAATAAAGATACAACAAGTTATACCTGGTACGTAGGTAAATGTACGTAGGTAAATTATTTAAAACACTAAAAATCACACTCATAAAGTAAAGGCAGTTGTATGAATTATGAAAACTTGCGCGAAACATCTTTGATGTCATATTTATATAGGGTGAAATTTTACTAATGACCGATAGTGAAAACTTAAAACCGGCTGGTGATAAGGAACAACTTTCCATAAGGAACATAGGTCGAAAGGTAAAAAAATTTGGCCTCTCATACAAACTTGCCGATCAGGTGATTTGACTTACTATGGGAGGTACAAAATATTTTTCATTTTTCGACCTTGGGGAAATTTGTTCCTTATCACTAGCTGGTTCTCAGTTTTCGCTATCGGTCACTAGTAAACATCCTATATGATGCGAATTTCACTAACAGCAAAGTGTCCCGCGATAACCCAGTTGGTAGAGGCGTCGTAGTCCTGATAACGAAAGTAAACTTTCGGTAACTACCGAACCCTTCCTGCATTGTGATTTTGCAAGTTCATCAAAAATAGTAGTTTTTATAACAAGGAATAAAGTGATATATTTAGGGCGAGGGCGCTATTTTGAATCACGAGCGGAACAAGGGATTCTAGAGTAAAATCCCGAGCAAAGCGAGGGATTTTAAAGTAGAATCCTGAGTGAAGCGAGGGATTCAATGTAAGTCGCCCGAGAATAAATAACTTTATACCCGAGTGATACATACTACTTTTCATCCCCCTCTATGAGAAAAACAATAAATACCTACTTAATCTACGAAGTTCTTTAAATATTGCTTGCTGTTGTCCATTATTTTACAATGCATCTTTTAAATTGCGTTATAAACATCCAATTATTACAAAAACATCACTAATTTCATTTCATATTAATGCAATATAATTGTGAGGATTTATATTGTTGTTGCCCATTGCTGGCCAGTTAACGCGCCAAAAGAAAAAGAAAATTTGACACATTACTTTTTAATTTCTAATTGTTGTTGTTGTTTTAAAAATTCATCCATCAGGATAGGCAATGGTACTAGCCATACAGCCTAGTCTTTTATTAGTTCTTTCTGTTATCTTTTCAAAAATAAGGCATTAAATGCCAATTCTTCTATAGTTCTTTTCTTATTTCCAATAAAAACAAGGCAAAAATGCCATTTCTTCTATATATTCTTGTGTAATTTTCAGGTTCATAAAATTCCATGTCCGGGTTAAATCCATGTCAAAGCTCTCCAACCGTGGAGATAATAAAGTCAAATATTGGATTAAAAGTGGCAGGGTTCGATAGAAGTTCTTGAAGCGAAGGCGGGATACTGTCTGTGTAAATATCTTGCAGCTTGTCAATTAATAAAATTCGGTTAATATTTAAAGCAGGACAGTTGAAAAATATATGTTCCAGCGTTTGATTTTCATTTAGAGAGCAATCTGTACATAAAGGTGAGTTAATAATTTTCATGCGGTGTAGATGGGCTTTAAATTTACAATGACCAAATCGTAACCTGCATATTTGTGTGAAGAATCTTCTTTTATAAAGGTATTATTCTTAGCGAACCAGGGTTTCTCTCCAAGATTCTTATTGATTGCAGCATACCATGCACCTTTTTCTTGTATTATAATTTGATGTTGATTTATCCAGCTTTGTCTAATTTCCTCTTGAATCAATGGGATTAAATCTCTCCATGGAAGTGACATTCTTCTGGGTTGTCCAATTAAGCTATTGTTTATTGTTCTGGCAAGGTAGTCAGCTGTTTCATTACCTGACACACCTTTATGTGCTGGAGACCATAAAAATTCAATTGAAACATTGGCGTTGTATAGTGTTTGCCACAGCTGTTTAATTTTATAAATAATATAATTTGTACTCAGAGTGTTATTCTTTAAAGCTGATAAAACTGACATACTGTCACTAATAATAAGCCATTTAGGAAAGAGTGATTTAAATTGTTTATATATTCTAAAGCGGCTTGAATTGCTGCAGCTTCTGCCGTAAATATACTGCAGGTTTTGGTAGTTTATATCCATTTCCTGTCTTCAAGGCACTGTGATAGTATGCAAGAGAGACACCAGTATCAGTTTTTGAGCCATCAGTGTAAATATGCTGGTATTGTGGCCATAATGATAGTTTCTCATATAGCTCTTCTCTAGTTCTAATGGAGTTATCTATAACTATATTCATATTGCAAAATTTGCTTTCAAAAGCTCCTTCGTAACATGCCAACTTGTCAGATTTGTGAATGTTATGCCTTTCATTATAAACTTTTATTTCAGAATAATCAAGCAGAATAAAGGGAATTTAATTGAAGTAGATGCAGAGGCCAAAGTTTGATTTTCAGCGATTTTCTCTAATAAGGAATGGTGAGTAAAAGAAAATAATTTCAGTAGAAATCTAAATTTGAGATATTTAAATCTTAACATCAATGGAGGTATATTGCATTCAACTTGCATAGAAACAATAGGTGTTGTTTTCATTGCACCTGTTATTAAACGTAAATTTTTATTCTGTAAAGTTTCTAACTTTTAACCAAAATAGGATTGGAAGCATAACAAAGAAAACTATATTCAAAGTGGAACGTACCACAGACTTATATAACATAAGTAAAACTTTAGGATCAGCCCCCATGATGTTCTAGCGAGGATTTAAGAATATTAAAAGCTCTAGAAGCTCTATCTGACACATAACTTACATGCTTATTCCATGATAAATTTCTAGTAAAAATTACTCCAAGAAATTTTGCTTCATCTTCTACTGGCAATAAGCTACCATCATAATATATATGAGATATTAAAAGTCTAGATCTACTAAAGATCACAACTTTAGTTTCTCTAGACTAACACTTAAATGTAAATAATCAAAGTATGTTTTTAATCTTTCTAATGCTAAATTTAATTTGATTTCTGTTGCTTGCATGTTAGACCCAATACAATATATAGCTAAATCATCAGCAAATTGTAAATTTCTTACTTGGTACCCAGTATACTATTTAATTTATTAATATACAAGATGAACAGCAAAGGACTTAAAATTCCACCTTGACAAACACCTAAATATGACGATTGTGGTCCATATAAATTATTTTTAAACTTGACATATACTTGCCTACCATTTAAAAAGTTGAATATCCAACTAATTAATTTTCCAGGTAAACCTAACAACTGTAACTCCGCAGCAAGCACATGGTGATTAACATTATTGAAGGCTCCAACAATATCAAAAAGACACAAACAACAAATTTATTAAATGAGAAGGAATGATGAATGTCAAGAAAGAGATTATTCAAACTTTCGATTGCAGAGTGACCACGTCTAAAACCAAACTGATTTGGAGGTAATAACTTATTAGATTCAATAAAAATTCCAGCCTTTGTTTTAGTATTTGTTCAAAACTTTACCTATACAGGATGTTAATGCTATAGGTCGATAAGAATTACAATTATCCGCATCTTTACCAGGTTTCAAAACTGGAATTAAACAATCAACCTTCCATTCAGTGGGAATTATGTCATTAGACCAAAGAAAGTTAAATATGTCCAAAATCATTTTTACTTGACAATGAAAGATTTTTAATAACTTATATGGAATATGATCTAAACCAAAAACAGTATCTCTTCTAGAGCTAAGTGCACTAATAAATTCATTTAAAGTAAAAGGTGTAATTAAATAATCATTACCACCAGTGACTGGAGAGTTAACAGTAGTAGTGACAATATTTGGAGAAACGGTTGTGTACTTATTTAAAAATGCTGGTATCCAATCTGTGTTAGAAGACCGTATCACATTACATTCAGAAAAGATTTATTAAACATGCGCATTGTTTTCCATATTACAGACAGAGGTGTTTGCCGGTTAAATGTTTCACACAAAGCCATCCATGAAGCTTCTCTTTCCTTTTAATGGTAAGTTTTTAATAGCTTGTTGTTTTTAAAATAGATATAATTTTCTAATGTTGGGTCATTTTTAAATTGAATGTAAGCAGCTTTAGAATTATTTACTGCTAAAGTGCAGGCATTATTCCACCAAGGCAAACATGGTCTTTTCCTACGTGTTAAATTTGGCTGCACTGAATTATTTCTGGTTGTGGGATTAGCCTCAAATGCACAATTTAGTAGTAAAGAGCAGAGATTAGAATAGGATTCCTGGGGTCGTTCAAAGTCAAAGTTAAAAGTAGTTAATTTGTCACTAACTATTTCTTGATATTTTTCCAATCGACATTTGAAAAATTTGGACGGATGTAATTTCCTTGATTTAAATTGGAATTGTTAATTCTATTTACAGAACCAAGGATACTAGTAACAGTGGGAAGATGATAACTCCCCATTGGATCATCATGAACTGACCAGCTACAACGTAATGATAATGAGGAAGAAACGAGAGTAAGATCCAATGCATTTGGTTTCCACACATGTGAACCCACAGTAGTTGCTTGGCCGTCATTAAGGAGGCATAAATTATTATCATCAATCACATCTTGCAAAATTATACCACGCGCATCAGTTGACGTGCAACCCCACGAAGTACTGTGTGCATTGAAATCCCCAGCCATAATAAGAGGCCCGGTACAGATTTAATCAAACTATCAAGACGGGAATAAGTAAAGTTGGAAGGAGAAGCCAACGTGGGACTATAGAAACTAATTATTGTAATAATTTCATTGTTGAAATGTAACTGAACTGCCAAATTTTGTAATGAGTTATCAGAATGTGTGTTTAACAAATTGTAACGCAAATTATTTTGTATTAATATAGCAACACCATTGTGTTTAGTACCTATATCTAATCTTTCGATGTTAAAACCTTTAATTTTAATTTTTTCCTGGTTTTAACCAGGTTTCAGAAATAAGTGCTACATGAATATTATTATTATATAAAAATAAGTAAAAGCATGTAAATTACTAGACAAACTTTGAGCATTCCATTGAACAATATTTAACTGATCCATAAATTAGAATTTACTTAGTTTTATGGTCTGTGGTTTTATTGATACTGAATGAATCAAGTAAAGCGCTTTTATACTTTGAGTAGAGATTGGGATGGGATTTTCAGCATCTTTACTAGCGGAAATAATTTTTATAATTGAAGAAATCAGAAGATTCATGAATTGTTCCGATTTAAACAATTGTTGAACTGGGTCTACTTTACTTTTTAGTGGGGAAGTTTTGTTATTAAAAACTTCAGAATACGAGGCCCTGCGCATCTGAACTTTTATCTCCTCTGCTTTTGAATTTTCACTGGGCATGATTTGGCAATTGCAACATGTTTTCCTTTGCAGTGAACACAGACTGCTTCTTCTGGCCGTTTTACGCAATCTTTATAATTGTGAGAATCACCGCAGATTGAGCACCTCTGGGCGTTTTTACAGAATTTACCAATGTGCCCAAAGCGCAAGCATCGCAGGCATTGGCTCACAGGAGGCGTGTATGTCCTTACTTCGAAATACCAGCTGTTAATATCCACATAATCAGGAAGTACTGCACTAGCGAAAGTTATCGATACCGCTTGTGTTGGTACCAAGCAGGAGTTGCCTTCGTCGTCTTTGGAACGTCGCATGAATCGGCGTACAGATACAACATTTCTGCAACTAGAAATTCCATCATATATTTTTTTGTTGCTCATGTATGTTGGAACGTTTGTTATTACCCTGTCACTTCCGTTAATCTTGCTGGAATAGTCGCCCTCAACTTTAGCTCTTTTTGAGACTTGAGATTATTAAGAGCTGCATTTGCTAACCCTGGTCGCTCAAATATAACCGCTATTTTGTAACGATTGATTCTTTTCAATTGCTTGATACCTTTGTTACTAAGCTTCAATGCGCTTCCCAAGCCCATCAAGTCTCTCTCACCTATCGGCGTCTTGTCGTCCGCGCTCTCGTAAATTACTATATATTCGAACTCACCGCCATCCTCCGGATACTGACGAATGTAGTTTTCAGTTTTGTATATCTTGTATTTGTCTACATCGTCGTCGCCCGCATCATCGCTCATAGCGGGGTCCTCTCCTTCGCTTACCTCTCCGCCATCGTTTCCCTTTTTACGTTTGCCTTTGCGACCCATGGCTGGGCAGCAAAGCTGTGTTGCTTTTTTATTGCACTATTAGAATATAAGTTACTAGTAATTAAATTTACTAAGAAATTATCAATTTATTCTGCAAAAAGCAATTTTAAAATTTTCTTTGAAAAATTTTCACCCTCTTGATTCAAATTCCCGCCAAAGAATCTCTTTAATTTCTAATTTGGCTAGGAATTAGGTCTTTTATGAGCAACATACTAGGTGTAAAATACTCAATAAAATAGCAGATAATAGGTTGTGTTGCAGAGAAAAAACCCACCTGTAGCAAATTTTCGATTGATTGGCTGCAAATATTTGTGTTCCAAATACAAATGAATTTTAATCCCTTGGGATTAAATGACCTACTTTAATCCCACTTATGTGCGACCAAAGCGTAGTTTTTTGAATAGAGGGGATGAAAAACTGATTTATCTACGTGTTTCGATCATAATATGCGACAACTGATGTGAGCATGTACATCATTTTATTATGGTGTATTTTTATAGGGCTTTCAAACATAATGTTCTACTCCTATTATCTATAAGTCGACTATTAGGTAGTTTGGTCGTGTAATGGTAAGAGTTGTTGGTGTACTATTATCTACAAATTAACTGTACATGACGCACCACTTCAAAAACATGATAGTAAATTAGGGTTCAGTTCTTTATGGTATAAATTACGTACGAGTCACGCACGCCTTCGTAATCTCGCTGGTTAAGCCAAACGAATTATCATAGAATAAAATTACCTCAAGTACTGTTTATCTGTTATCACAAAAAGTTGGCTACTTAGTAGTAGCAGAGCAGGCAGATAAGAAGTCATTAAAAACAGGGTAGAGAGTTCTTTCTAAATTATTTATTTTTATTGGTCCTTACACCTAAAAAGTCTTTTGACATAATAACTAAACCGCAGGGTAAGCTGCGTAAACAAGGTAGGGTGATCTGACGACAGGCACGACTACTTTTCCAGAGCCACCACCACCACCCCCTAAAAAGGAAAGGAATGGTATGCCAGATATCGTCGACTGCAGATTGGACAGTCCAGGAATAGACGAAATTGATGGTAAGGATGACGTGAGGCTGGATAAACCAGGGAGGTTAGAAAAGGAAGACTGTAGGCTGCTGGGGATACCTTGTATGGTGGATAAGCCAGGAATGGAAGATAATGACGATTGTATTTGTGTAGGTATGCCTTGGATACCAGAGAAGAATTGTTGGTAAGGTATCCAGCCTATGATCGGGATGCTGGATCCGCCAGAGCCGCCGCTGGGCGCTTGTCTGAGAGCCAATGAAGGCGCGTGCGCGTCTGCACTCTCTTCGTGGGGCTGTTCCTCAGCTGGTTCGTCTTCCGGAGTCCGAGCAACCTGAAAAATTAAAAGTGAGACATGAGATGCTTATTTCCACTGTTCCACCAATCGTTCGGTTTTCCTAAAATATCGCCCGAAACTGCCTTATTACTATTATTATTCTGTGCCGAAACTGTTATTTCCACACGCTCCAAAACTTTAACAACATTACCACTTTCATTGGCCCCACTACCTAGAAAAAATATTTGTATTGACAAGCCATGAAAAAATATAGTATATTTTGTAATTAATTAGGTAACACGGTATATTAAAACACCCAGACTCAAAAAACTAAAAATAAACTGATTTATCATTCAATTGAGATCTACCTACAGCGCTGAAAACAGGCAGGAGCTCTACATAATCCACTTAGGCATACACATTACACACTAAGCACCGCTATAATACTTATAAATAATCAGATATAAAAATTAAGAAATACCTACCCTGTTCGGAGGAGGCGGTACATAGTCAACGATGGCTTGATCAGCTGGTGCCCCTTTGAGCTCAGGCACAGGCACTGCTGCGACCATCGCAACTAGACATAGAAGTTTCAGCAGCATCTGAAAATATTAAACGATATATAGCTATCAGAATGTAAGAGATATTTGCACATTTGCGCTAGGAATATTGAATTAAAAATATCATCCTAAACCTTATTCACTGATTTTGAAGCATAACATCACATCAGGACAGAAAAAGGGTACGCCATGAGGCGCGATATCCCGTTTTCGCCATCAAGCCGCTACCAGCTGATTTCTTAAATATAGAGTGAAATTTTACTAGTGACCGATAGCGACCACTCAGAATCGGCGACAAGGAACAACTTTTACCCTTTTTTTATATTTCGACTATGTTCTTTGGGGAAAGTTGTTTGTTCCTTATCCCCAGCCGGTCCTGAGGTTTCGCTAACGGTCACTAGTAAAATTTCATCCTATATATCGGTGCATTTGGCCGGCGGACGTCCATTGCTACACACATAATAACTACCGAAGATTGAGAATCACAAGGAAAAAAGAAGAAAATTGCCTACCTTTGTATTGACGAAGAGTTGCAGACTCTCTGACACTAATTTACCAGAAATACCTTATTTTATACAGCCGTTTTATGAGTTAAGTGTGGTACAAGTATAATAGCTGAACCAATCAATATTCCATTAGATGTTGAGACTCCGAATTACTAATATCCAGACTCATTTAACTAAAATATTCTTTATATCTATCACTCGACTTAAACCGAGAGCATGCTAGCTACTTCAATGAAAAACAAGAAAATACATATAAACAACAATTCTAACGTTTTATTACCTCATGGGATACATCATTCTTGTGGTGACATAGCTATTATCTACTGCCATAACTTTAAATGACTTAAGATAATCCAATGACAATCCTTGCCAATTGAACGGTATTGAACGTTTGTTGCTGAATGTCCTAGTAATTTGACACAATATCTCTATTAAGTATGTTTATGACTTTCCATTACTGAAACCTTAAACATTTTCTGTGTGCGTGGTTTGAAACTTTCTTATTACCAAGGAATTTAAATGATCGGTATTAATTTTCTTGGGAGTATGTTTTGTTGGGTGTGTCTTATAATAATAAGTTTTTAAAAAGAAAACGTGAATTCATTATTAGTCATTTATTCATAATCATAACGGTCACTGAGCTGGAATGGGTTCGGGAGCGACGGGCAGGTGGTTGCCTGTAACCTTCACACCGTCGGGGCCTGCAGTGAATGAGGTGACGTAGATCTTGCCATCATCGCCGATGTAAGTGGTAGACCCTTCGACCACGAGGACGTAGCCAGTGTTCTCCTTGTTGGGGATGAGCCTGCCCTTCTCCTCCACGACGGTGCCCTCAGCGGTGACGTAGCGGAGAGCATACTGCCCGAACTCGTCGTGAACCTCCTCGTGCTTGAGGGCTGGGAGCTTCCGCCTGTATGCAGCTTCCTCGCGGCTCAGTGAAGCTGCCGACGCACACGCCGCTAATGCCAACAGGATGATGTACTGGAAACAGAAGCAAATGTTATAATAGAGTCAGCAACAAACAAAATAATAAGTTTAGCATAGTTTAGAACCCTTAATTTAACCTGATTCGGCAAGCGTCTTATCTATGAGAGCACAATTGAACAAAAGACTAGCACACTCGAGTTCTCTTGTTCGGGAATCATTTAGATACAGTAACATTCATCGGCTAAAATAAATATTTCCTAAACTATGAAAAAATATTCAAGAAATTGATTAAAATATGTAGACTTTTCTACTTACTTTGTTCATGTTGAGTTTTTTGGTTGGTCGTTGATTGTAGTAAGATGGTTGTAGACCGTTTGATGCTTCTTGCTTGACACTATGGTCTTTAATATGATGTTTATGAAGACGATTACGTAATCAAACTAGCCAAAGCAATACTTGTTATTTGCTTGTTCCCGGATACCAAAGGGCTCTAATTGTAACATTAGGTCAACTAGTTGTTTTAATGAGGTGCTACTTTCAAGATTGCATTCTCAAAAACAAGCTAATAATGTTTTTGTTTGGTTTGAATTATAATTATCGCAATAATTATATTAGCGGCCTAATTATTAGCAGTTTACCAAAATTGTAATAACGATTTAATCCCAGATCTACCTGTTCCCTTGAATCAATTAAGTATATAAAATGATGCGAAATTGACAACTGAACATCACACGGTGCCTGGTCATCATCAAAGCAATATCATGGTAAGCAACACATTATTTAATAAATAATTTAATAATGATTATTTAAAGTACCTACTTAACTTCTTAAATATAATTTCTAGAATAACTATCGTTGTTTGAAAACCAGTCAATTTTTAAAGTGAAGTACCTGATGCATATAAAATCTTATATTTCTTACAGATCACGCTAAGGACTGTGTTGTTCCTTTTTGGAACAACTATTGCTTCTAGCCATGTTCTAAGAAACGGTCTACCGTGCACACATGGCCATGGACCGCCGAAAATGCCGCCATTTGCAATGCCGTTTATTCAACAAGGTACGAATCTGTTCTACAAACCACAATTCATGGCACCGGGATCAGTGATCCCATCAGCGCTGCCTTGGGCATCAGAAACGATTAAACCTGAAGCATTCGCACCAGCTTCTACGCCAATTGGAGTGATAGAAATCCAGCCACTTCCAAGTCGAATCGAGGAACCAAATTTCAAACCTTCAGAAATTCCTAAGCCTCCGGAATTGCCAGCTTTACCAGAGACTCCTGCTCCCGTCATAGTAGAAGTCATTCCTTCAAATAACCCAGCACCGATACCTGAAGCACCGGTTCTACCAATGTTTGTTATGCCTGAGTTGCCATCCCTCCCTTCTGCTCCTGAAATTGAACCTGCCTCAGAACCTAAACCTATCGAAATTCCGGAAGCCCCAGTACTTCCATCAATAGCACCCGAATTCATTACTCCTAGTTTACCTCCCATGACACTACCTGAGGTACCGAAATTAGACGACGACAGCATCTCTCATGCTCACCCCAATTGTGATCATGATCATCATCCTGCTCCTGAGTTCAAACCTGTTGCTATCTCTGAAGCGCCCATGCTTCCACCTTTTGCCATGCCTGAGCTGCCACCCGTTATTATTCCTGCGGCTCCTGAAACGCCTGAGCCAGCTCCAGAAATCCAACCTATGAACATCCCTGAAGCTCCTTCTCTACCACCCATGGTTCAACCTGAGATTCCTAAGTGGGAAGATATTAGTCCTTCTGAACCCGCCGCCATCCCTGAAGCACCTGTTCTGCCAGCATTCATCATGCCTGAACTTCCCGTTATTCCCGCTGCACCTGAGTTGCCGAAAATTGAAGACGTCAGCCCCGACCGTGAAGAACAACCATCAGCTCCAGAATTCATACCCACTACAATCCCTGAAGCTCCAGTTTTGCCACCATTCCTTATGCCAGAATTACCTACAATCGTTATTCCTGCTGCACCAGAGATGCCAAAAATAGAAGACGTTAGCCCTGACTGCGAGGATCAACCAGCAGCTCCAGAATTCAAACCAGAAGCAATCCCGGAAGCTCCAGTTTTGCCACCATTTACCATGCCAGAGTTACCTGCTATCGTTATTCCTGCTGCACCTGAGTTGCCGAAAATTGAAGACGTCAGCCCCGACCGTGAAGAACAACCATCAGCTCCTGAATTTATACCCGTCACAATCCCTGAAGCTCCAGTTTTGCCACCATTTGCTATGCCAGAGTTACCTACAATCGTTATTCCTGCTGCACCCGAGCTGCCGAAAATCGAAGACGTCAGCCCTGACTGCGAGGATCAACCAGCAGCTCCTGAATTTATACCCGTCACAATCCCTGAAGCTCCAGTTTTGCCACCATTTGCTATGCCAGAGTTGCCCGCTATCATAATTCCTGCTGCACCCGAGCTACCGAAAACTGAAGACGTCAGCCCTGACCGTGAAGAACAACCATCAGCTCCAGAATTCATACCCGCTACAATCCCTGAAGCTCCAGTCTTGCCACCATTCACGATGCCAGAGTTGCCATCTATCGTAATTCCTGCTGCACCCGAGCTACCGAAAACTGAAGACGTCAGCCCTGACTGCGAAGATGAACCAAAAGCCCCTGAATTCAAACCTGAAGCTATCCCTGTAGCTCCAGTATTGCCACCATTCACGATGCCAGAGTTGCCTGCTATCATAATTCCTGCTTCACCCGAGCTACCGAAAACTGAAGACGTCAGCCCTGACTGCGAAGATGAACCAAAAGCCCCTGAATTCAAGCCAGCCGCTATTCCTGAAGCTCCAGTATTGCCGCCTTTCACGATGCCTGAACTGCCAGCGGTAATCATTCCTATTGCACCCGAAACTAAGCCACAACAAATTCCTGAAGCCCTATCCTGCCACCGATGGTGCTGCCTGAACTCCCTGAAATAGAAAATGCTCTACCAGAATCTAGTTCTGATCGCGAGGACCAACCTGCTCCCGAATGGAAACCTTTGAATATTCCTGATGCCCCGACCCTACCACCAATGCTCGAGGTACTGCAGCCAGTAGAGGTAATCAGACCAGCGGACGAAGATTGCGAGAATTCTAACGAGATCGAACGTGAACCGCAGCCTGAAATCAGGCATGACAGTCAATCGCCACCAGAGATTCCCCCTTTTGAACCACTGGTTATTCCCGAAGCTCCTCAACTGCCGCCACTGGATATGCCGCAGATTCCTACCATAGTCGTAGAGCCTGTTGCTGTAGAGCCCACTCAACCAAAAGCAGAAGAACCAAGTCCATGGAAAGAAATCCCTGTTGCTCCAGTTTTACCGGCCTTCACGCCTGTCGTAGAGGTGAAACCAGCTCCGGTCACGATGCAACCGATAGTCGTGGCAGATGTCCACCAACCATGCGATGATGCAGCGTATCAGCATTACCAGCAACCAACGTTTTGGGCACAAAACATTATCATAGAGAGGGTTATGCCGAACTTGATTGTTAGCGATAAGGAATATGCGAAGACATTAAAGTTCGAAGACAAATACCCAGTCATAACTAGGCCCTACTTTGTACAATAGACCTTACGCGCAGAAAATAAACAAACGAGCTTTAATCCTTATTTTTATGTTTTATTTACCTAAAAATCATACAAGTAATCACCTACTATTTCAAAAAACACTCAATCATCACATCATAATTATTTTGGAGTAAATTTTAATAATACGGGTTGGTCCGGTTTGTTTATTAGAAAAGTTTGAATTCCTAGTTCCCCACCCGTCCATTTCACGTCAAACTCTCGAAACATCTGTAAACAAAACAAGATCATTTTAAGAAACCACACTGTGACTTTTCCGAAAATTACCACAAACTACGATGTCAATTTTATATGACACCGCTTGCGATGTCGGAAGCAAACTCACCCGTAATAAAGTGATACAAATGTTCTGCTCAGCCAGTCTCCTAGCAATGCAAGATCTTGGTCCAAATCCGAAAGGAAGACTCGAAAATGGATGTAGGTTCTCGTGCTCAGGTGACCCCCGCAACCATCGCTCAGGCTTGAACTGCAGAGGCTCTCTAACGTATTGTGGTAGTCTACATGCTACCATATTTTGAGTTACTATTGCAGTCTGAAAAGTAAGAAAATACACTTGAGTAGGCAATAGTCAGATAACTAAAAGTTGACTTTACTGTTTTTCATCACGAACGCCGCCCATGAAAGCACGTTTTCGCAAAAACTAAAGTCAAATAACATTTATAAATAAAATATTATTCTAGGGAAACTTAACTTACTCCTTTAGGTATCAGGTAGCCCTTCAGTACAATATCTTTCTGCAGCAGCCTCCCCACTCCAATAGACACAGGATTGAGCCTGAGGCTTTCTTTAACGCAGCTACGAACATAACTGGCTTTGGACAGGGTCTCTGCTGTAAGCACCGAATCTTTCGAAGGCAGGAGAGTCACTGCTTCTTTGTGAAGTTTCTCTTGACAGGCTAGGTTGCGGGAGAGGTGGTAGAGTGCAAAAGCCGTGGAATATGCTGTCTGAAAATGGTAGAAAAACTTAATAAGCTATCTGGGAAAAACCTCTTACTTGTAACTTTATTGTTGGTATCAACGTTCTTTCATCGACATGACTCCTAACTTGACGTCCAGAAAAACCATTCATCATCCAACACACGTAAGAATTAATTAAAATATTACTCACGGTGTCGATAGCTGCCATCAGAATATCAACCATCATGCCGGTAATATCTTTCAAGTCTAGGTTCGGTTGTTGTATAAACGAAGCCAACAGAGATTTATCTATCACTTCTTCTTTTGCTCGTAAAGTGACCCTCTGGTATAAAATTTCTGTTGCAACCCTAAAGATAAATCAAAATGTCAGAAAATAACATGCTTGGGTGCATGCCAATGCACCGCAAATATATTCAAAGCAAAATGTGCACACGCAATCAATGACCGCCATAAATATTGGCGGAATGGAATAAAGGGTATCAGGGCACGCATTTAAATGAACACCCTGTATATGAGGTGTTTTCTTGTTCTTAATAAATACATTTGTTTGACATTTAAGTCTACCTGCTGCTTAATAAGATGAACAGGCTTTCCTTTCTAAATAAATGCTGAAAATAGTCATACTTTGCCAAATAGTCCTGAGAGTCAGCCAGCTTTTTATACAGCGGTGTCCTGAAGAGCCTCCACAGTACTCCCTTGTCCAGCTTCATGATGCCGCTGTTGGAGAAGAATGCTGCTGCTATGGTCCTGCTGCTGCGGGACTTCGGATCCTGCTGGCTTGGGGAGAAGCTGTTGAATCGCTCGTTGAATGCTACAAGACCGATCACTGCAATTTCCACAAATGTTGGTTATTAAATATAAGGAGAAAATTCAATTGCCGATTTTTTATAACAACTGGCAAACTAGCGAGGAAATCTTTGATGTCATATTGATACAGGATAATATTTGGATTAATTTACGATTTTACCATAAACTTACTACAAAAAATATTAAACATTACGAATTTGAAAATCGGACTAACGGATTTTACCTTATTCTTGTACTAACAATTTTCTGTTCGCGAGTATCTTTTAGGTACTTACTAGCAGAATATCAACCCACTCATTGAAGGCAGGTACCAAGTTGTACTGGTAAAGCATTTCATACATTTATTAAAGGTGCAGTTTAAGCCGATTCCATAAAGAGATAGGTTCATACGCTGCTGATAGTACCCACTATGGAGAAAAGTTACAATTTTTGGAAATATTTTGTCGCTAAGTGGGTACTATACCTTCCAAGTTCAGCCTATTCAAATACGCCAAAAAATCATCGTTTTCAGAAACTTTCATCTCCTTTATCCAACTGACGAATTCTCTAACGACTCCATCGGTGGTTTCAACGTGCCCTCGGACGCTCTGAGGACTTGTGAAGTTTTTCTGAAACGTGCTCCTCAATCTCCACCATTCGGGGCCGTTGCTGAAAATTAAATCGGAGCATAAATCTTAAGTAGCTGATATCAAGATATCCTCATCATCTTGTCTTGTTCCAGATCAGTTGGGGTCAGCGCAGCATAATCAAATCAGTTAGAACACACAAGAAGCAAAAATATTTGGCTATGTTTTATGATATGACCGGCCGCCTGCTTGACGTCCATCCTTTGAGGATAATAGATCTATTTTGTATCTAGGTCTGCTATCAATTTTACCTCGGCTCATTTAGGTATCTCCAACAGTGCAATGTCTTGACAAACAAAACGGCGATAACAACATCTTCAGTATGTAATAAGGTAAACAAATAAGCCAATCCTATAGGTATCTAATAGCCAAATTAATCGGTATTCTGAACAAAAGTATGGTGAACAATAAACTAACTAACTATTAAACTTCGGTTTATCCTTACTGCCTACCTAGAACTAGAAGCCAAAAAAGAGTAGATATGTATCTAGTTATCTACCTACTATCAGATCTTCAACATACATTTATGAAGATTTAGGATTATAAACGTGCGGCTTGCCGAGTCTATATATTATGGCTGCGTCGTACCGGATGTCGGACGTCTTGCCGGGAGACCGCTGCGATGTCGTCCTGGTCGAAGACGTAGAGCAATGATTGGGTAGGTAATGAATGTACATACGTGGACAGCAATCCTCCAGTGTTGTAAAGATGGGGCTTGCTGAGGCGGTAGTGCTGCATGGCAAGATGGCTGCGTCGTGCTGGATAACGGTCGTCTTGGCGGAAGACGGCTGCGATGTCATCCGGGTCAAAAACGTGCAGCAACCGGATGCTTCATTTGGTCATCGTTCCACACAATAGGGTCGAATGTTTTTACATACGTGGACAACAATCCTCCAGTGTTGTAAAGATGAGGCTTGCTGAGGCGGTAGTGCTGCATGGCAAGATGGCTGCGTCGTGCCGGATAACGGTCGTCTTGCCGGAAGACGGCAGCGATGTCATCCGGGTCGAAGACGTGCAGCAATCTGATGCCAGGCCGCTCCCGGGCGATGCTGCCATACCGCCGCCAGGTCAGCCAAGCATTCTTGTCTAGGGTTTCGGCGCTGTAGTCACCTTGATACAAAGAAATAGGTATGTGATGTTTTTTTGGCAACTAAAGGTTACCTATGTAATGTCGAATACGTTTATGGAAACGTGGTTTAGTGGGTTTAGTAGCCTGAAAGTTGAACTTATTATCCGGGAGAGGCCCCAGTTCGATTCTCAGGGGAACATACTCTTTATTAGTTTTAATAGTTAATTCGGTGCTTTGAAGGGCACGTTAAGCCGTCGATTGCGGCTTCGGGTCTGCCTATGGTCTACTAAAAAGCTCTTTGAGTGTCGTAGCATAAACGCAAACAGGACACAGTAGACACAGACAACACAGGTCCTAGTTTAGAACTAATAACCGGTTTGGAATACATAACGAGTCTCTCCGCATGATAGGCAAACATTGAAAGTGATACTTAAATGCAAAATGTACCTATTTAAAATTTATTTTTTTACTTACCAATCAATGGGAAATACTTGTACAAAGTTCCTATCACTGGGTAGCTCTTAGGGCCCGGAATGTCGTCAAAACTCTTGTAATTTTCATTATTTCCGGCCCCACCGGAAGTAGCACTTTCACTCGCAGTTTTTTCACTCGAAATCCCTCGTACTATCAATGTTACAGGACCACATAATTTTGGTGGTTTTAATGCAATTTTGAACATATTTATGCACTATCTTATGAACGCACAGCGCTCGTATGAAGTTCCGATTACAAATAAAATGCAAGCTTCGCGTCCCGGCGCGTAATAGGATGCGCATTTAAAGATAAAGATAAAAAAAAGTGAAGGAGGGTCACGCGTTGCATATTATGTATGGGAATGGACATGTATAATTTATACCTACCTACCTACACTACCTGGTTTGACTACCTGCCTTCATCTTGATCCGATATAACGACAGTAGGTACGTAGATGATACCTAACTTTTCACGTGCCTTCCGAGGCACTAAATCAGCTTGTCTGCTGCATAGTCTACCGTCGTCGGTAGTCAGGGTCTTGCATTATGGCCATACATAACCCCAGATCTGATTTCAATACTTTACCTACCCTACCTACCTATTAAGTTTTATACTCGTTCTGCAGAGTAACAGTGGAATGATATTCGGGTTCAAAGAGCACTAACAAATTTTATTTACGATTTAGATAATTTTACAATGTTTACACCTAGACACTTTCAATGACAGTATTTTTTCACATCACTGTGACACGACAACACTTGACACAGTCAAAGTCATACACAGATGAGCTCTATGCACAGGCCACTATTTTGTCCAAAAAGGTCTGCGCCTAACACTTTCCCTTGCACTTTAGGTATTTCTACTGCAAACACCTAATAGGGCACACGTTCTGGCTTGCTTCGGCTTCGGAACAGCCTTGGTCAAGAAGTCAGCCAGTTGCTCATCTGAGCTCACTTTCTTCACTACCAGACAGCCTTCTTCTACAACTTCTCTGACGAAGAAGTGTCTTATTCTGATGTGTTTGGTTCTCTTATGGAACTCAGGGTTGTGCGCCAGCCGTATAGCAGCCTCATTGTCTACATGCAGTACTGGAACTTCTTTCAGTTTAGTAAGATCTTTGTAGATCCTTGAGAGCCATAGTGTTTCTCTGGCTCCTTCACTAGCAGCGACGATTTCTGCTTCTGTTGTAGAAATGGCGACTGACGCTTGTCTTTGGCTTAGCCATGATACAATGCCTCCTGCGTAACGGCATATCAGCCCTGTGGTTGATCTTCCACTTAATTGACACCCTCCATGGTCAGCGTCACTAAAGCATTCAAGTAAGGGGTTCTTTTGGTGAGCCTTGTACTTGATTCCATAGGAGCTGGTGCCCTTGATATAGCGCATGATACGCTTTACTAAAGCCAATCTTCTTTGGTTGGAGACTCTAGCTTACGAGATGCAACTCCGACGGCATAAGCGATATCTGGGCGCGTTCCGTCATTAAGTAAGCGAGTGACCCAACGGCTTCGCGGTAGGGGAAGTGTGCTTCTGTAGCATCCACTTTCCCTGATTGAGTACTCTCAATTGGTGTCCCGATTGGGTTGCAGTTGGCCATCCCAAATCGTTCTAGGACCTTCTTGGCATAAGCTTCTTGCTTGATAAAGATAGAACCGTCCGCTTCTCTGTTAATTTCCAGACCTAGATAGTACGACGCTGGCTTCGTCGTAATCTTTAACACTGTCCTTAAATCAGCCAGGAAGCTGTTCGCAAGCTCTTCATCAGTGGCAGCTACTGGCCCGTCATCAACGTAGAGGGTGATGAGTATCTTTTTTCCATTGATCCGCTTGGTATATAGACAACAGTCAGCTTCACTCTGTCTGAAGTCCATGTCCAGCAGTATTTGTTCGAAGCAAGAGTTCCAACAGCGTGGTGCTTGCTTTAACCCATATAAGCTTCTGTTCAGCCTGAGAACATTCTGCGAGCCGTCTGCATAACCTTCTGGTTGTTGTACGTAAATCTCTTCTTGAAGTTTCCCATTCAAGAACGCAGTACAGACATCGAATTGTACAAGGTGCAGATTCTCTTGGGCGCTGACACTCAATAAAGCTCTTATCGTAGCCATTCTGGCGACAGGGCTAAAGGTTTGATCAAAATCAATACCTTTCCTTTGTCTAAAGCCTTTTACAACAAGTCGGGCTTTATACTTGTCTATGGACCCATCCGGATTTTTCTTGATGCGCAGGACCCACTTGCAGGGCAACGCCTTCCTGCCTTTTGGTAAGGAGCAGGGAGTCCAGACATTTAAATCCTTAAGCGAATTTATTTCACTGTCCATTGTCTTACGCCATTCTTCGCCATCTTGTCGTGCAATGGCATTTTCGTAAGATTCTGGAAAACTGTCATCGACCACAGAACACACTCCACAAACATAGTCCTCGAGTTTTCGTGGTCTTGCAATTTGTGATCTGTCTCTCAGATTATAGCGAGGTTCCTGCTCGACAGGTTCAGCTATCTCTAGCTCTTCCTCATTTTCTAAGATCACGTCGTTTGCATCTTCGGGATCTTCAATGCTCTGTTCTTCTTCATGAACTTGATCTTCATCTACCACTCTATCTCCCTCTAGAGCTAGTTCATGGTCTTCAGTTTCCACGTTCGGCTCGGTCTCGGTGATGTTTCTATCTCCGCTCTCAGCTCCCTCTGATTGTAGGGGCATATTAGTGGAGATTTTGAACTCTACGTCGGTTTGGAAAGAGATATCTCTCGACCTCAGCGTTTCTCTTCCGTTCCAAATCCGATAGCCGTCGTCACCTTCGTAGCCTATGAGCATGCCCTTGATGGCTTTCTTGCTCATCTTCTTACGTTTATGTTTAGGTACATGGACGTAGCATTCGCTACCTATAACTTTCAGATGACTAATCTTCGGTTTCTTTCCGTGCCATAGTTCGTAGGGTGACTTAGATTCCACTCTAGTAGGGCCCGTTCTGTTTAGCACGTAAGCGGCCGTGTTGATTAACTCTGCCCATAGTACTTGCGGCATCTCTCCTCTCGCATGCATCATTGACCTTGCAGCTTCTACGAGGGTGCGGTTCTCTCGCTCACTACAGCCGTTTTGTTCGGGCGTGTAAGGCATTGTTAGCCTGTGCTGCACACCTTGGTCTTGTAATATTTTTCGGACAGCGGCATTGTCGAATTCGCCTCCATTGTCTGACAGAATAGTCTTGATTTCGTGCCCAGCCTTCTTTGCTTCTTGAAGCATCATGATGAGCTTGTCTTTGACCTCTGATTTCTGTCTAAGAAAGTAGACAAGTCGGTAACTCGAGTAGTCGTCCTTGAACAGTACATAGTATTTGTACTTCGTAATGCTATCAGCGAAGGGTCCGCAGACATCTGTGTGGATAAGCTCTCCACATCTCGAGGCTCTTTCCCTGGTACCAAAGGGTTTTCTATGTGCCTTCCCATAGATACAGCCTTCACACTTCACTTTGTCAGGAGTAAGCTCTATGCCTAACTCGCGTTTCACTACGCGAATGACGTGGTTCTTATCCTGGTGAGCGAGGCGTTCATGGTATAGCTGCAGCATATTTGAGCCATCGATCACGTTAACCTCTATGGTTGGCTTAACTGACATGACTGTCTTCATTTCCAACTCATACAGTCCGCCAAACGCCGATCTCTTGCCGACAATTCTTGTCGTACCATCAACGTCAAACTTGCACTCTGTAGTCTTTGACGTGAATTCAGTATTCTGCATTCTATCATGTGCAGCGAGCGGCGAGAAAAGGTTCTTTGTCAGACTTGGTACTAGCCACACATCTCGGAGCATTATCTTCTCCCTCTTGCCATCGACCTTCGCTTCGACCTCTACAGAGCCTTTTCCTACGGCAGGAATTATGGTTCCGTCAGCTGTTGTAACAGTGTGGTCTTTGTCGAATTCATGGAACTCTGTAGCAGAGTGCAAACTCTGCATGGACATCCTCCCTAAGCCACCCTCACATCCCCCTTTTTCGAATCATTTTATAACTTAAATTTGGAACACGGCACCGAAACGTCACTGTTCTTGGCTTTTTTGACGCACTCCTCTCTAACTGACGGTGAAGTCAACACCTATCCTTGTTAATTTGTACTCTCGCACATTTTTGCAACTGCATTTAGCCAAGTGAAGTTCCCGAAACAGTTCAAAAAGCTTACTGAATCATTGTCTGAAAGTGAACATTTTGTCTATCTTATATATTTTGTGATACATTAATGGACCCACCCAAGGTAAGCCTCAAATCATTCCCGACAACCATCTGCTCACCTCCATACTCCACAGTGTGTTAATGTTTGTTACGTCTGCAGGGTCCATATCTTTGAATAAAGATCATCCAAGCAATATCTACCATCTATTATTTGTGGCCATCGCGGCTATATTGGCGCCAACGTGGTAGAAGCCCCGGTTACTTCAAGACCCACTGCCACCCTGAGATCCTCTACCAAACAAGAACAACTCAAGACAGAAGATACCCACCTCAAGACCACCTCAACATCAAGATATTTTATTTATTTTGTTTCAATTAATTGTGTTACCTTTTTTGTGTTCATCATCATCATCATCAAATTCATACACTACCAAAAAATTCAAAATTATCCTATCTTATTTTCGGACCCATTTGGCAAATAAAAAAGAATCCAAATAATCACATTCATTTATTAGGTAATTTAATAGGCAAAATAGTACAAGTTGCAAAATAGTAAAACTCTGCAGTCCTCCAATTCCAATTGCAATTTTATAATAATAAGCGTCAGCCACCCAGAACCGCGACGTCCAACTCTGTAAATAAATAAATAAATCTGTAAATAAATTCCCATTATCATCATCATCATTAACTACAGTACACCTACAGTACACAAATCAAATCGTTACACCCCATAATACAGACAATAGACACTATCACGGCTACCCATTGGTAGCTAACAATATCTTTCGAGTGTAGGATTTAGACGAAAGTCATCTTTCACTCGGAGATATAATTCACACCAATACCTAGGACAATATCCTAGGAATTGGACATACGAGTAGTTAGCGGGGTTCTGCAGGTCTTCGAGACCGACAGCCAGACCCCAACTCCACAACTCAATACATACCCCATCTCATACCCCATCAACTAGCTTATTTTTCAAAATTCTAAAACGGGCATCGGCACCCCTGACCTAATTTCGGCAAAGTAATTCGGCATAAAACTTTCACCCTTTCCCACACCCCAAAACTAAATTACACATCAAACACTACACACACTATCCTTGATAAGTCGCAACCCACTCTGTTTTCCTTAGCTGTACAGAGCGACCCTTATTTCATAAAACTGAATGTCCAACAGTGGACAATACGTCCACTAAATAACGCGATAAATATTAAAAGCTAATACCAATTTCAATTTGATTACTATACCTACTCATTATATCTTCCATTTATTTTTACACCGCTCATAAATAATCCGTATAAAGTAATTTCGAAACCGAAATTTTCCAATCATAGCAAAATAATTTACATTTTACAAAATAAACAAACATAGAATAAATTAGATTGACAAGTTTGACAAGCTTGACACTGCCCAGAGATACGATCAAACAAACAAGTGTCAAGTCAAACACTCATTGTCATTGCCACTCAGTTGACACCAAGGTTGTCATTTCATTTCTCCCTATTTTATTTTTTTGGCATCTGCTAACAGAACTTAGCCAGTGTCAGTAACCAAAGATAGTCATTGGACTTCTTTTAATTTTTGGCTCCGACCAAACGGATTTTGCCAACGTCAAGTATTAGTTAATAACTTCGACTTTTGCCCACGAGCAATTCAGCTAGTGTCAATTTTATTTTAAAATTTACTTCAAAGTTTTTAAATACAAACTTTGTTTCTTTTCCTTCATAATAAAACACTACAATGGAAAACTATAATTACCTAAATAAACCTGAACTCCAATATGAATTAAAAATAAGAAACGTTGAAATCAACCAGAACCAAACTGTAGAAACTCTCCAACAATTATTAGCCCAAGCAATAACTTCCAATCAGCCAATAAACCAAACTAGCCCAAACAATCTCGATACCGATATCCGAGATATAACTAAATGCCTTAACCTAATAGAAGCTAGCCTACTAAGTTTTCCTAATAGGAAAAATAAAATACCACCTTACATTACACACACTAAGCTCAGATTCAACCTTATTAACCTTGAATCTGAAGACATTACAAACGAACAACTAACTACTCATAACGACCTATTCAAACGATTAAGAGAGCTAGAAACACAATACAACAACTTGATTAACCCACCTTCCTCCACATACTGCTCGGCACAAACCAGCAGCGTAAATCTTAACCCGCAAACACCTATTTCGAAACACTTACCGAAAAATTGAACACAATAGCAAACAACAATAATAAATACCAAACAGACCTTAAAAGATTCATTTTAAGGGTCAAGGCTGCCCACGAGACTTCATAGTCCGTGTGGAAGAATACGCCCAAGTTAGAGGACTAACTGAACACACTCTATACAACCACATCTACGACATTCTCTCTGGACCGGCACTAGACTGGTTCAGAACACACAAAGACACACTCACAAACTGGCAAACATTCAAATCAGCAATCATAAATGATTTTGAAATTGGAAATCATGATTATAATCTAAAAAAGCTAATAGAAAATAGAAAACAACACCCTAACGAACGCGTCATAATCTACTTCTCCACTATGGAATCCCTTTTCAATAAACTTCATAATCAATTGTCCGAAAACGAAAAAATCGATATTCTATTACGCAACCTACAACCCCAATATAGTTTGCGAGTAACCCAACCAGACCTTCTTTCCATTCCTACCCTCCTAGAATCATGCAAATTCACTGAAAAGTTACTTCACGTCAACAATCACCCCAAGTTTACTTGAATAATACTCCTTCTCCGTCTAACACATATAAAATAACTACACACCCTAACTATCAAACATATATCCCCACTTTCACTTACGCCATCAATTCCGTAAATTATTATAAACCATCCGCAACCAGCAGCCAATCCCAATTTTCATGCCCCGCTGTAGAAACAATTCGCATACTTTACAGAATTGTACTAACCCCAGAAAGTCTGCTTTCGTTGTGGCAACAAGGGTTACACAGCCCTCAACTGCCCTAAATGTACTAAAACTCCAAAAACTAAATAAGGAGGAGCCCGTTCAACATGACAATTCTAAATTCGATAAACAAGATTGGACAAATTGGTTAAACTCACTTTCGATATTTTTCAAGTCTTACCACGTAAACCTTCTCTTATTCGATGATAACGATCACGAGCGACCATTTGTCACAATAAAAATTAATAACTTACATCTGAACGGCCTCCTCGACAGCGGCAGTACTATTACAATATTAGGTAAGGATTCTTACAAAATACTACTAAAACAAGGCCTCAAATTAAACAAAAACATACGGATAACAGGTACAGTAGCCAATAACCAAAAAATAAACTCCATCGGACTAATCACTCTTCCCGTAACCTATAACAATAAATTTTCACTAATATCAGCTCACGTTATACCTGAGGTATCACAAAATTTAATTTTAGGAATCGACTTTTGGAAAGCATTCAACATTGCCCCAAATGTCTTACACAAAATAGCCTCCTTCCAATCTCCTAAAACCACTACATTCCTAATAAATAAAACCCCAGAATCAAAAATTGTCAACTCCTTCAAAAACCTTACTGAATCCCAACAAATTACAGCAAACCTAATAATAGAAAAATTCAAAAATATTTCTACGGACACAAAACCACTAGGTAGGACACACCTGGTAGAACACCGCATCGACACTGGTGATCACCCACCAATAAAGCAGCGATGCTATCGTTTATCCCTGAAAAACAAAAGGCCCTTCACAAGGAAGTTGATGACATGGTACGCCTAGACGTAATTGAACCTTGTGAAAGCCCATGGCTTAACCCAGTATTGATTACCCCTAAGAAGGACAATACCTGGAGATTTTGCGTCGACAGCCGTAAGCTCAACGCAATAACAAAAAAAGATGCCTACAAACTACCACTCATTTCTGATATCATAGATAACCTACGCGATTCCAAATACCTTTCATCCATAGACATCGCCAAAGCCTTTGGGAAATCCTTTGCGAGTTGAGGATAGACCCAAAACCGCTTTTCACGTACCCGGTCGCGGAATGTATCAATTTAAAGTGATGCCTTTCGGTCTCACCAACGCCCCGCTACCCAACAAAGATTTCTGGATAGCTTACTATCAGATCTCATGTGCGACAACTCAGTATTCTGCTACCTCGACGATATAGTCATAGCCACCTCAACCTTCGAACGTCATGTTGAAATACTCAACAAACTTCTCACTAAATTAACAGATGCCAACATAACCATCAACTTCCCAAAATGCTCATTCTTCCGTAACGAATTAAAGTATCTCGGTTTCATCGTCAACAGTCAAGGTCTCCAAACAGACCCGGACAAAGTCAAAGCTATCCTGGACATTCCGGTACCTAAAACAGCAAAGGATGTCAAGAAATTCCTTGGCACCGTAAGCTGGTACAGACGTTTCGTCCCAAACCTAAGCACACTAGCTACACCTTTAAACAAACTAACCTCCACCCACAAAAAAGCACCACCCTTCAAATGGACACCAGAAGCTGAATCAGCATTCAACTCCATTAAACAAGCCTTAGTTAGCACCCCCATCCTCGCCTGCCCTGATTTCACGAAGCCTTTCGCCGTCCATTGCGATGCCTCGTCCTTCGGAATCGGAGCGATGCTCACACAAGAATTTGACGGCATAGAAAAGCCAATTGCTTATATGAGCAAATCGCTCACCCACCCCAGCGAAATTACTCGATCACAGAACGAGAACTTCTAAGTGTCATAACAGCACTAGAGCACTGGCGCTGCTATCTAGATAATGGCCACAAATTCACCATCTACACCGACCACTCAGCACTACAATGGTTCCTCCGCCTAGACAACCCCACAGGTAGACTGGCACGTTGGTGCATACGCCTATCTATGTTTAATTTCGAAATAAAACATAAAAAAGGCTCCGAAAATCTAGTACCCGACCTGCTTTCACGAAACATCCCCAATGTTAATATTATCAATTCCAGTAGTACCAAGGACGAATGGTACATCTCCATTTTTAATAAATGTAAAATAATCCCTCATCTACTCCCGACTACACAATTAAAGATAACAAACTTTATAAATACACTAATTCGCTAACCCCATTCAACTCACAATACAGCTGGAAATTGGTCGTCCCCTCAGAACACCGAAACTCCATAATTGCACAAAATCATTGCACACCAACCGCAGCTCATTTCGGTACCTTCAAAACCTACCATCGTATTAAGCTAAACTATTTCTGGCCTGGCATGTACAAAGATGTGGCAACATTTATCTCACGCTGCGACACATGTCTCGCACATAAACATCGTAACCAAAATGCTATCGGTCTAATGGGCGAACCTAAACAATGCTCACGACCATTTCAGTGCCTTTCAATCGATTTTATTGGACCACTACCCATATCGCGTAAACTAAACAGATACATACTAGTAATAACCTGCTGCTTTTCTAAATACTGCCTATTATTCCCAATTAAACGCGCAACTTCCTCGGTCATCAAACATGTCCTAGAAGACTTAGTATTCATGAACTACGGTATTCCAGAAACAGTCATCTTAGACAACGGTCCCCAAATGACAAGCTCAGAATTAACGGACATGTTTCACTCATACAAAATACCACACATACACTTTATACCCCTTCATTGCCCTCAGGTAAATACTGTTGAAAGATACAACAGAACCATTATTACGGCAGTGGCATCATTTGTTAATGACGACCACAGAACCTGGGACAAACACCTCCATAAAATACAATTCGCTATCAACTCGTCTGTTAACGAATCAACCAAGTTTACCCCAGCTTTCCTAGTATTCGGTCGCGAATTAGTACCGTGTGGTTCTACCTACTCCCAAAGGACACCACGGACGACCTCATTTTTGCTCCAAGAGATATATATGCAGAAAATCTCGGCCAGCTTATCCCCATTTTTGATAAAGTACAATCACGACTACACTCCATTCACCAAAACAACGCATCCCACTACAACAAACATCGTCAAAACTTAGAGTTTGAACCTGGCGATATAGTTTGGAAACGCAATTATCCCATAAGCTCTTCCGACAAAAACTTCTCAGCTAAATTAGCACCAAAATACATTAAATGCATCGTATCCCAAAAGATTTCTCCTTTAGTATATAACCTAACCGATACGAACAACAACAACTTAGGACGTTGGCATATCAAAGATCTAAAACCAACCAAAACCGCAAAACAACCTAACTAAACTAAAATTTATTCAACCTATAATTATCCATAATTGGATAAAGCGTACTACACTAGAAAGTAGTCACGCACACATTTTATTTTTGTAAACCTTTTCACCTCATCACGCTTTTCGGCTTTACCATCAAACATTGACGTATGTCAAAGACAACTTATGATAAATCATTTTATATTTAACTATTTTTCTTCTTCACTTGTTACAATTAATTATCTAATTAAAAAAATTAGATACACCTTATCGACGAAGATAACGTCGTAATTACCCACTTTTCAATAATAACAATTTCTAATAAATTTATACTTCAATTTTAATTAAACTTGCTGCTAACCAAGTTTATATTAACTTAGCCTACCTTACGATTTCCACAATCTGAACTTAACGTATACGCCAACTATTTCTCGTATACAATTTTTTTTTCAATTACGATTCTCGTAATAATTTAATACTTTCTCTCAAACTTGTAAATACTACATCACCGTGCGGTCTAGCGACACGATAAACAAGCCAAAAGCTAAGGATCACAGAGTCGGTTGTGACTTACAAACCGACACCACCCTGGTGGAAACTCTTCGAGAACAGTTAATACAAACAAAACTGCTCTCCATTTTGTAAGGGCCTGATTTCGTGTAATAGGAATCAGACACCTAGATTGACGACGAATGCATGATATGACGTATGATTGACTTAGAATTTCCACCATGTACATACTCACTGTAGATATCACATACACTCAAAATCTTTGATCACTCACGACCCATACTTACATTTAATATTGATTTTTAATTAACTTTAAAACACTTTCAATTAATTTATTTACACTTACATCACACTCACTAATTAACACACAATATTTCGGAACACACACCAAAATTTTACCAGCATCCTATACATATTGTAATATTTCTACATTTAAAAAAACATCGATTACAGGGCAATCAATTTTTTTTTTCTCCGGCCCCCCCGGGTACTGTAGCAGAGTGCAAACTCTGCATGGACATCCTCCCTAAGCCACCCTCACATCCCCCTTTTTCGAATCATTTTATAACTTAAATTTGGAACACGGCACCGAAACGTCACTGTTCTTGGCTTTTTTGACGCACTCCTCTCTAACTGACGGTGAAGTCAACACCTATCCTTGTTAATTTGTACTCTCGCACATTTTTGCAACTGCATTTAGCCAAGTGAAGTTCCCGAAACAGTTCAAAAAGCTTACTGAATCATTGTCTGAAAGTGAACATTTTGTCTATCTTATATATTTTGTGATACATTAATGGACCCACCCAAGGTAAGCCTCAAATCATTCCCGACAACCATCTGCTCACCTCCATACTCCACAGTGTGTTAATGTTTGTTACGTCTGCAGGGTCCATATCTTTGAATAAAGATCATCCAAGCAATATCTACCATCTATTATTTGTGGCCATCGCGGCTATAACTCTTTGAAGAAGTCTCTCCTTACAGCTATGTGTGTAGTTGCTCCGTTGTCGACAAACCAATTGTCTCTATTTTGAGTTTGACCATTCGCACTGGAGCAAGCGTTCACCATCAGTGAGATCTGTTGCACTTGCTTGGATTCTGAGCTTTTGCCTGACGTGCCTTGTACTGGTTTGGGTGGCCTCCCATCTCCAATCCACTTCTTACACTTGCGAACTCTATGTCCTTTGCATGACAATAGTTGCAAATCAGGTGCTCGTCCTTGCATTTGCGATATCCACTCGGTGCAGTCACTAGGGCTTCCATTCTAGTGGTCTCTTGACTGCCTAAGTCTCTTTCAAAGGTGCAGAGGTGACTCGTCAGACTGTCAATTGTCTTTTCAGACTGCTTCAGCATGAGCCAGCTTGACTTAAAATTGACGAACCGGTCATCCAGAGTATCAAGAATCTTGCATATTAAGAACATTTCGGGTAGTTTCGCAGTTGTGTCTGTTTTGGATAATTCAGCTTTCAGATCGTTCCACAGATTTTTCAGCTTTGACATATGTGTCGCGATGTCATCTGCCTTGTCATGTTTTGTGCCGAAGAATTCCATGCACAGCGTGTATGCCCTGTCACCCGTGTTCCCGTCAAATAATCTGTGCAGCTCCTGCCATACCTCTGATGCCTTCCTGTACCTCATTACTTTGGTTAAGGTGTCTTCTGACATGTTTGTGGTCAGCATTAGAAGAGCGCCAGTTTCAGTTTTCTTAAATTTGGCCAAAGCCGCATTATAAGCTGTTACGGCGGCGTCACCTTCTGGGCCTTCTACAGGAGTTGGTGGAGTCAATTTGCCCTCGACGGCTGCCATTGCATTCTCCGTCCCTTCCAGCATTATTGACATTTTGTATTTCCACGTCGTCCAGTTTGATTTACCGGCCAGCTTCCCAATATCAATTTTCGTCGTAAAATCCATCTTCGAAAAAATTATTCGTGACTCTTCGCCCAAATATTAGCGGGTCCGTGACCTATTAAGTTTTATACTCGTTCTGCAGAGTAACAGTGGAATGATATTCGGGTTCAAAGAGCACTAACAAATTTTATTTACGATTTAGATAATTTTACAATGTTTACACCTAGACACTTTCAATGACAGTATTTTTTCACATCACTGTGACACGACAACACTTGACACAGTCAAAGTCATACACAGATGAGCTCTATGCACAGGCCACTATTTTGTCCAAAAAGGTCTGCGCCTAACACTACCTACCTGTAAAGTTCAACAAAGAATCGATGTTAGAAACTTGGGTTAGACACAACAATCGATTTTCTTTCATTGAAATTTGTGATGAAACGAACTTGCCAATGGTTGTATGACGTAATGCGTTTTATTTTCGTGATTAGAGATTGAGTTAATAATAAAGAAGAAAAGACCGAACCTGCTTTTGCATACCATGCTTTTGTTGTCTCTGCTTCTCACACATTCTCACTATAACTTTTCTCTAATCAAAACGAAATGTCAAAAAAATAGGTTATGTTGTGGTAAATGAGTGCTGAAAGATATTTTTAGTAAAATAATGATTTTATGACTGGAATTTATACAGAAATTAGCCTAATTAAATTATTTATATACTGTGAGTTTACAGTGTGTGCCACTACTCTTTTAATTTAACGTTGCAGATAAATCGATCATGATAAAGTTTACAAGACTTTTGTGTTCAAATATTGGCCCTCGAAACAGAATGGGTTTACCAAAATTCAATTATTTCAAGCAGTTTTATTCAAGCCAACCTATACTTGGCATAGAAACATCCGCCGATGACACCGGGTGTGCCATAATAAACAATAAAGGCGAGTTATTAGCTGAAACTCTCCACTCGCAAACCTTAACGCATTTACGAAATGGAGGGATAATTCCTGATGTTGCTCAAGACCTGCATAAAACATACATCGAGCCCACAGTGACAGACACGCTTGTGAAAGCTAATCTAAGCATGGAAGATATTGAAGCTATAGCAGTGACTCTAAAGCCAGGTCTACCTCTAAGCCTAGCTGTAGGAATGAAGTACGCAAAGCATTTAGCGAGGAAACACAAGAAACCTATTATACCCGTCCATCACATGGAGGCCCATGCACTTGTGGCCAGAATGCATCATGAAATACCTTTTCCATTTCTAGTCCTACTCATATCTGGAGGACACTGCCTGCTTGCTGTTGCTCAAGATGTAAACCACTTTAAGCTTCTAGGTGAAAGCATAGACATTGCCCCAGGAGAAGTATTTGACAAAGTTGCTAGAAGAATGAAGCTTAGAAATGTTCCTGAATATTCTACTTTGAATGGAGGAAAAGCTATTGAGCTAGCTGCAGCTAAATCAACAAATCCTCATATATTCAAACTTCCTTTGCCCCTAGCTGAATACAAGGACTGCAACTTTAGTTTCAATGGCCTGAAAACTTCTGTCCTGCTTCAGTTGCATAGAAAAGAGAGGGAACATGAAATTGTTGCTGACAAACTGATTCCTGAGGTCAATGATTTGTGTGCTGCTTTGCTGATGGCCACATCAAGACATCTTGTTCACAGAACACAGAGAGCTATGAAGTTTTGTGAAACAAATAAACTTCTACCAGAAGATAACAAGCAGTTAGTCGTCTCAGGAGGAGTAGCATGCAACAATTTTATCTTTAATGCCCTATCTATGGTGTGCAATGAATTTAATTATAAGCTTTATAGACCTTTACCTCAATTATGCACAGATAATGGTGTAATGATAGCATGGAATGGACTTGAAAAGTGGAGAAAAGGTCTGGATATAGTAACAGATTTTAATACCCTGGATATTCAATCAGTTAGTCCATTAGGAGAAAGTCTTATTGCTGAAGTTGCAGATTCTAAGATTAGTACTAAGTTGTTAAAAATGAAATTAAATCCATAAATTTTATTATTGTCTTTTTTTCTGATGTACCTTCTAGGTACCACCTACTAAATTATAATACCTATTTATAATAATAGGTAGAAATGTAATACAGTCTTTTCAGTTAGCATTGTGATGATATGGTGTGAATTGTGTTGCTGGTAGTAAGTAGGTACCTAGTTACTACCAGCAACACCTTAGGTTCCCCATGATTCAATGGATAACTTACTATTAAGTGCCTTAATCGATCCTCTTCAGAAATGTTTAGTGAATAAAAATTATCTTCCATATCGGGTCAATACTAGTGTGAGAAAATACGTACAAAAAAATACACAGATCCCAGCGGAACTCTTTAAAAGCTGTTATCGAAAATACTGAATCGATTTAAATTAACAAAATCTGCTAAAGGTATGAAACGAACATGCCCCTACCCTATTTGACAGCTCGGGCAATGACATTTACAGCGTTGCCAGACCGACCAAAAACGGCCGATTTTCCTTACCTTTTGGTGATGAATCGTCCCTTTTAGTCCTGTAAAGGGACGGTTGGATTTTTCTTTTCGGAAGTTTCCCAATATAGTGCATAATAAAATCTCGTGTAATACAACCTCTCTACCAGCATGTTTTTATGCGACTGTATTTACATTCAAAATTGGTATTTCATACATTCGGGCCGTTGTCAGTATTGTAATAAAACAGAGTTGGAAAGGGGGCGAACCTTTTTTTTTTTCCTAACTAGTCCCTACGATATCTACCTACTTAGGCAACTATATCTACACCTAGCTGAATTTTGGGGAGCGGAAGGCTCACCCGGAAGTGTGTGTGTGTTGGTTGTTCAAACAACCAGCCCAATCGCGCCCTTGGGGCGCGGTTGGGCTTACGAGTTGTTCTGGGAGGAACGGATCGGACTATGTCTACCGGGTATATGCCGGTAGTTGCCAAAGAATGGCACAAATGAAGGACCTCCGCGTCCCCGCCGGCGGGGACGACGGTTGCTTGAAGAGCAAAAGGGGGCGAACCAAGGCGATATTAAAAACCGTCCATTTTTGGCAAAAACTCTCTATTGAATGGACGAACCGTCCGAAATCGATGGAACAGCCTGGCAACACTAAACATTTGTCTTTCTCGTTGTATCAAATCTTGTATTTGCGTCCGAGCAAGAAATGTTATAAATTGCTGTATAAATATAATCGTAAACCTCTGCACTTGCCAAATAATGTATGGCACTGTAACCTTAATATTGTCAACAGTGGTATAAAGTGCATCACTGTTTTCTACGTAAAGCTGAAGTGAAAAATCTCTGGTTGGAAAATGGAAATTCTTGATAGAATTTATCGCATGCTGCGTACCCAGACGCAGAATTTAACAGCATCTATACCAAGCACCGTAGATTATGTGAATAAATCTGTGTGCAGAATGAAAGTACCACCGTTAAATAAGGACAACATCCTGTACTATTATTTGCCAATGCAAGGTTTGGTTAGTTACACAACATTGTCTGTAACTGTGATGAACCCGCTCTTGATGGTCAGGTATGGTGCTATAGATCAGATCATATGCCTTTAGCTATCACAATGACATAGTCTTTACCTACATAAAGTATGCTTTCTTTCAGATTGTTTCCAAAGAGAGATATCACGGACGTATTGTTTCTGTCGGCGGGAGGAGGTGCCGGCTTATGGCTGTGGGCGCGACCACACATGGCGGCGGCGACGCCGGCTCGGCGCTTCTCCTGGGCGTTCCTCGGAGGAGTACTCTGGCCACTTGGCTCCATTTTCTTATGGGCAATTCTAAGGAGCTCAGTAGGCAACAGACCAGTACTCGGAACAATGCTAGGCATCACGACAGGCGCAATGCTAACAAACATTGCTTTAGATTATTTCCACTATGTAGAGTTAATGTTTTGTGGAGAATTGCACATGCCTGAAGAAACATACAGCCCAAACAGTGATGATGAAAAATATGATATTGACCTTTAAACAGAATCTTGTAGTCATAATATTTTAGTATACCTATTTCTACTTTGTAAATATTCAGGTGTATATTTTTGGGAATTGTGCAGTTTACACTTGTGCAGCTTGTAACAATTTTTCTATAAATGCAAGCATAAATTTAATTTTCCTGTACTTTAATTAAAATATTTTTTAAATTATTCTTAATGTGTTATGTCTAGTGAGTCCTAGTCTTATCAATTATTATTATAGTAGATTGCTTCAAATAAAGACAATTGGCATAATACCCATTGTTGTTTTCCCTTTGTTTTTCTCAAACTAAAACATTCCAGGTGGATTTATACTGGAAAGTTACATTCTAGAAAAGCATTCTTTGCAATGCAATTTATCACTTCAGGTGTAAATTGCTGAGATACCAGGCAACAATGATTCACCCATTTCACCCAAAACAAACCAATATTTGAGTTGAGTGAGGAACAATCTCAGCAAGTGCTACTTTAGTTAACTTTTGGTTAAATTGCAACCTACCTATTGAAGGGATCTACTTATTATAACACTGGTTATTCTCCTTATAAATAGGCACGAAAATTCCGCTTTCCTAAAATGTCTGTTTCCCAAAATGACTATGTTTCAGGCAAGTTTTTCCACCAGTGGTCCACCTACAGTACGGCCGTTCGGAAAGGCAATATCTGACAGCTGACAAGTCTATACTCTTAGTATTTGTATGAAAAAAAAGCGGCCAAAAGCGTGTCAGACACGCTTACAAATAGGGTTTCGCAGTCACCGTTAAAATATCAGGTCTTTCAGCGTTACAAAGTTAATTTTGTTGCTGGTTTGTTTGCAGCTGTATGATTACCAACCGCAAATTGAAAAACTTTAATATTTCCTTAATCTTAAGTGGTACAGTATTCGTTATAGTTTTCATGGTAACTTCATATAAAGAAGTATATTCCAATTTTTTTTTTCAAATTTTTAGCATGCATACTTTAGAAGTTACAGCTGGAACAAATTATAGCTCAAAAACGCCCCTTTTAAAAGCAAATATCTCGAGACAGAAACATTTTAGAGACTTTGTTTGAAAGAAACCTCCTCTTAGTTTAAAAAGACCTATTCAACGATACCCTACTCAATATTACAGGAGAAAAAAAAATTTTTTTGGCCCCCTTTCACATGTATGGGAAGGGGGTCTAAAAACCATTTAAAATATTTTTTTCTCAACGTTTCTAAATTTGGGTCAACGCGATCTATCTTCACACCAAATTTGATGTCGATAGCTCTAAAACTGACGAAGTTATGAGGGCGCGGCATACAGACAGACAGACAAACAGACTTGACGAAATGATAAGGGTTTCTAGTAGACTACGAAACCCTAAATAACAGTATAAGATGGTCCCTTAAGTTGGTAGGTTGATATGCTGGCGACTGGCGATAGCCAATCTGTTCGACAACTGGATGGAACCAAACATTAAATTCAGAATAAACAATGACGACTGCGTTCTGGTCTTATTCAAAGGTTCATAAATAGGGGCCTAAAAATGCTTCGAAATGTTTCCAGTAAAGGATGGTACGGCAGTGTTTGCTTTGCACTCGACTTGGCGGTGGCACTGCCGTGCCCCCAGATTAGGTAAAGATTTTATTACAAAATCATCCAGTAAAACATGGTTATAGGCGTAACATAGTACGCTCTTGCATAATAATGTTTCTGGTGATCAAAAGGTGATTATAAATTAAAAGATTCTTCCAAAAAATAACCACTAGGTGTATCCTTTAATAACTTTTATTTCCTTTTCATAAATTGGAACTGTATACAAATAAAAATAATACAAATGATGATGGAATTGTTCAGTTGTTTGCTGGCGGCTTGGACCACTCCACATTCAGGATAAGGTGATCGTAACCGTGACCGTTGAGGGTCTGAATGGCCTTCGCAGCATCCGCGCGGAACTTGAAGTGCACGTATGCGAATCCTTTGCAGTGGCCAGTGCTCTGGAAAAGAAAACATACAGATTAGACATTGAAAGAATTTGGAAGGTACTGTACTAATTTTAGAGCTGCGTCATTTTCTTTTATCGAGAAGAATGCTTTGTTCTAGGCTTGTTTCCATGGGAAATTTGTAACAGTGGCGTTCTAAGGTGGCGTTGTACTGAGAAAAACAACTCTGAAATCTGTATTAAAAACCAAAAAACCCAACTGTGGAAATCTCAAACTTGTTTATTGCGATAAAAATCAGCCATCTTGACATTTACGAATTTTTGATATAGCCTGTGTCTGTGTCACACTGTTGAGACGTATCTAACGACATCTCACTTGTCAAGATCCTCCCAGCCGTTTGGGCTGTAGCCCGTGAAAACCAATTTTTGGATACTTATACATATGTACATACATATATACAAACATTCTCTCGAAAAACATAATCCTCTTGAGGTAGTCGGTTAAAAAATATACATAATAATTAGAAGGCCCACCTTTTCCTTGGCGAGGTAGAGCTTCTGCACGGGGCCGAATCCTTTAACCAGGTCCTCCAAGTCGGCCTCGACGGCGAAGTTGGAGAGGTTGGAGATGCGGATGGCCGCCACGTCGTCGCGGCGCGCGCCCGGCGGCTCGCGTCCCGTGCCGCGACCAGCGCCGCCCTCGCGGAGGTACGGCGCCACGTACTTGTTCGTTGGGGCCGCTTTGGGGTCTGGAAAACGATATAATAATTAATTAGCACACTACTGTATTATGAATGTTAACTGCTGGATCAAATTTGTTTCTTTTTCTCTCTCACTAACTATTCTTCTTCTTATTGTATCAATTTGATAAGACCAATGCAGATATTCAAATAACCATACTACTACAGCACAATACTTAATTATCAAGAGGTATAGGATACAGCCAGAGTGAAAGCACTTGGCAGGCCTAAAGTTCTGTTATTATTGAAATGAGCCACAGCCTCAACCTCTGAATGAATGCTTATCAGTTTGATGAATGCAAATACACAGTATGCTTTTAGGATATTACACTATCATCTCAACCTAAACTAACATGTTACCATCAGGTATATTAAAAACAATCAGTTTGATACCCTCATACTACCTGATCTACAGAAGAAAAGGAATATAAATGGCGGCTGTTCCATAAGTGGGTGGGAGAAAGCATGAATGCCTGGTGTATGTAAGTGCCTAAGTGCGAGCAGGCCTGGCGCACTCCGTGGCGTAGGTATTTACAAGTACGTGCGGCGACACCCGCGGGGAGGTTAATCAGTTGGTTGCCGCGCGCCGCACGTTACGCGCGCGCTCCGATGCCGTTCGCATTTCGTCACGAGATTTTTTTTATTTTATCAATTCTGTATTAAGTAACTCACCTTCCTACCTCATTCGTTAATTTTGTATGATAATGCAATTTTTATTTTTTTTTTCTAATATTTGTGCTTTGATTTTCTTTCAATATCCTACGTTTAACAAAACATTTTATTTATGTTTTACTTGGGTGTTGAAATGTACTCAAGTACACTTTTCGTAGGTACCTACTTTCATACAAATCTCGAAATTTGCATCCCTACAAAGCGCGCCGGCTGTGACCTTCAGAGGTGGTCTGCGGCAAATGAACTTTCGCGCGCAGCAATTCGGCTCATTTTTGGTTGCGCGCGCAATCAGTAGGCTAATATAAAAGTAGGTATCTAAAGCCGGCGCGAAGGAAATTGTACTTTATTATCGTACATAAAGATTTATATTTGTTGAATTGCTATGGCGGAGTGCGTCTTCTGTACCTGTACTATTATGTATTCTGTGGTGCGAGTGAGAAAGTATCAGCTTTGGCCACCATTTATATTCTCTTTCTTCTGTGAATCAAGTAGTAATTAAATTTAAAATAGTAGTACATACCAGTACCAGCTTTGGAGCCCTCGGCTGCCTTGGCCTGAGCAAGCTGGGTATGCTTGAACGGACAGCTGAGGGTCCAGTGGTCACCCTGGCAGGTTCTGCACTTGAAGATCACACTGCTTGTCTGGGGCTGAAAATTCAAAACAAAACATGATGTTTAGAATCTAATCTATTGTTCTACATTCTTCTGGTTCCTATTCTTCATAAATGAGTAATACAGTACCCAAAGACCCAAATAAATAAAAGCAGATTTCTCAGTTTCTTTCATCATCCAGTCTTTCAATAGCACCACATCCACATGTAGCACCATAAGTAATGGATGACCATGACAGTGGAGCTAAAATTCACTACACTTATTGGTAAGATAATTCCAAATATTTGCAATTTAGGCTTTCATTACTATGCCAAAAATATTTATTTTTTGCATTATCCAACTACGAAACAGTCTTCCTGAAAGTACTACATAATATTACCTTCAATCCATCAAGTTCTCCATCATCAGGCCTCTGAGCCTCCTCCTTGCTGGTGATGAACTGCATGAAGACATCCTCAGCTACGTTGGTGGTGGCTGGGTTCGGGCCAGGCTTGTCATTGGCAGAGTCACCAAACTTGGCCCAGGTTTTACGCTTGGCAATGCTCTGCAAAGTTAACACTGCTTTTGTAGACTTGTAGAATACTATGGCTTTCTCAAATAAACTGATTCTATGCACTGTACACACACAATTCAATTTGTAGGATTGTTACCAATTTGGTTAGGTGTCAAGACTTATCATTAATTACTTCGTTATTTTATTTTAAATAAAAAAACAAGTTTTAGTGGCAGAATAATATAAGAATCAAGTAGGTAGCTAACAAACTCTTGGTTGCAGGATTTATGAAAATAAATTATTTAATAGTCCACACAAAGGCAAATTGAATAGCTATGCAATCAAATGCATTACCCACCTTTGATACTACCCGCTTCTCAATTTTGTAGGTGCGGACAATCTTGACTTTTTTGTTGTCGTTATCATATTTATACTCAGTCACAATCTTGAGACCATTGTCGACGACTTCTGAGGGTGGTGGCAGAGCTCCCTGGTCGATCTCAACCTCATCAGCCCATGAGGACACGATATCATCAGCTACAGGCATCTGTAAAGCAGGAAACTGGCTGTGGTGAATCTTGTATGAAATATTGTTTACAACATGCGACGAATACAATGTATGTAAACCGTAAACTCCATACAACTTGAAATATTTGAATTGATTAAGAATTCAGGGATAGAGGACCAAGAAGGACACAGAGAATCTATTGAATTACATATTCAGAAATTGTAACCTCTTCATGGAACTAAGGAAAGTAATTTATAGCACTTTTAACGCAACACAATGATCGGAAATACGATAGGATGACGGTACTTACTGCAATTGATTATTATTTGAGCCTTTTATACTGAATTTATGGATATTTCTTGTAAAATTTCAATTATTTGATAATTCCATCCACGCACTCGCACCAGTTTCGGTGCGTTCCATTGTAAAGAGACAATCATCAAGTCATCTGACAGCAAGATAGCAAGATCTAGAAATATTTAAGATAGAAAGAGAAAGCACTCAATTTGTGTTCCATTTGAAAACGCATCGAAAGTCTGTAGTCTATGGATTCTACGAGTGAAGTGACGAGTGATGTATAGAATGACTCAAGTCACGTCAAAAAATGAACCAACTCATGTCAATAGAATCACATAATCGTTCGTTGGAAGTACATCACTAGTGCTTGAATGGTGATGGTGTTGAGTGAGTGTTCTTCGTCCTAAAATAATATTTTTATGACGATTGCAACTTCGTAGGCGTTTCAACGATTGTTTTGGTAAGTTTATTCATGATCTGCTTTACTTAAAAGTATAGATTTCTGTTAATAAAATAAGTGGTGACCTAAATACTCGAAAAGCGCTTCGCACTGTGCGAGTGCAAGTTTGCACAATCAAGTTTTTGTCTGGCTCGCTCTGGCCCGTTGACCTAAGCTTTGCCAGTCGGTAGCGTCCACGTTCACCAGCTTAATTCAATTAGAAAAACAACAACGTTTAGGAAATTAGATATCAATGTCTAAGTGAAGCCCTAAAGGGTGTGTCATACATAAACATAAGCTTAGAAATGTCGAGAACCTATTGTACGGTACGTATGCTTTGCTTATCTAAGTTAGAACCGTCAATAACTCCTTCGAACTTGCGAAGTTGTAATTTGTAAAGTAACCTACCCAATTTTATTCATAAGCAGTATAATACAAATAGGTTGGGTTTATAGTTACTTTACATTGTAAATAAACATAGTGTTATGTTTACAGATTTGAAGAGCAACAATGCTGCGCTTCCTCAGCAGGAGGGGGCGGTCCAACAGCCAGACCCGAAACAAACAAGGAACAAAACCAGCAATCAACAAAAACCTGATACAATGCAAGGTAATGTTGCTCGATGACACTGATCTATCTATCAACTTATCTAAAAAAGCCAGTGCAAATGACCTTTACGAACAAGTGTTTTACTCATTGGATCTAATTGAAAAAGATTATTTTGGACTACAGTTCACAGACACCAATAATGTGAAACATTGGTTGGATCCTACTAAGACTATCAAAAAGCAGGTCAAAATTGGACCTCCATATACTTTGAGGCTCAAGGTTAAATTCTATTCCTCTGAACCAAATAATTTGAGGGAGGAATTGACCAGGTATCAGTTCTTTTTGCAATTAAAAAAGGATATTCTTGAGAGCAAGCTGGAATGTCCACACTCTACAGCTGTGGAACTGGCTGCCCTGGCTCTGCAATCAGAGCTTGGTGACTTTGATGAAAACAACCACACTCCTGCTACTGTCTCCGAATTTAGATTTGTGCCAAATCAAACTGAAGAAATGGAAATTGAAATATTGGAGGAGTACAAAAAATGTAAAGGCCTCACACCAGCACAGGCTGAGGTGAACTACCTAAATAAAGCCAAATGGCTAGAAATGTATGGTGTTGACATGCACATTGTTCTAGGGAAAGATGGATGTGAATATCACCTTGGCTTAACTCCTACTGGCATTTTAGTATTTGAGGGACCACAAAAAATCGGCCTGTTCTTTTGGCCTAAGATTAGTAAATTGGATTTCAAGAAAAAGAAACTAACATTAGTAGTTGTTGAAGACGATGACCAGGGCAGAGAACAGGAACACACTTTCGTATTTCGTTTACACAATGAAAAAGCCTGCAAACACCTGTGGAAATGTGCAGTAGAGCACCACACATTCTTCCGCCTAAGAGCACCAGTGAAAGGTCCGTCAGCCAGACAGAACTTCTTCAGAATGGGATCTAGATTCCAGTATTCCGGAAAAACTGAGTACCAGACTACACAGCAGAACCGCGCGCGTCGAACCGTGCAGTTCGAGAGGCGTCCCAGTCAACGTTTTGCCCGCCGGCAAAGCCACGTCCTGCGCGAACGAGAAAAACAAAATGTCGCAGCTAAAGTCGAGGCAACAGCCTCCCCTGAAGCGAGCATTGAAGTGCCGAGCACATCTGCTGAACCTGCAACACTTGTTCCTGAGACTTCACTCGATACCTTATCTAGAAAGAGCAGCGCGAAATCACAGAGATCAACCTTCTTTGAAAGTGACGCGAAGGTTACCGAAAATGGCGAATGTTCTACCAAGAACATATTGAAGGACGAAGAGCCCGAAGAGGTCCTGATATCGAAAGATGACGCCATCAGCAACAAAGTGTTATTCAACAAAGCTGAAAAGTCTGTTCAGGAAGAGAAGAAGAACAACTTGACTCAACTGGTTATAAACAACAAGCCTTCATGCAACTGTTCATCGCCTGTAACTGATTCCAATCCTCTGAACGATCTCCTTATGAGCCTTGTGAAAGAAAAGTTAAATAATGATGACTCGAAGAACGAGGTCAAGAGAGACCAGACAGATTCTGCTGAGAAAGAAATACCTAATAATCAAGCGAAAAGTTATCATTCCTTGGGTAAAGCCCTTCCTCCTGGTCAATTGAAGTGCAACAACATCTTGAAGGCTCGAGAAAACGAGGTGAAGATTGTCAACGAATCTAACAACATTAACTTGTCGATTCCTTCGACGCCTACTCCGAAGATAGTGAACGAGCCACATTCACCAACACCAAACAATTCACAATACGTGTCAATAGTAGTTGTTGAACCCCCGCTAGCGCAGACGAAGGTAGCTTCGCCAAAGTTACCAGAACGAAAAGAAGAAGTAGTGGCGCCAAAAGTGCAGCCTATCTCTTCGCTATCTCCTTGGCTTGTGACTTCCGAACCGAGCTCCCCATCTGGAATTGGAGAGAAAGAAATAACAATTATCCATCGCAAATCTGTAATTACTACGCAGCTATAGAATGCGCAGAATAGACGTGCCTTAAATTTTACGAGTGCATTCTACTGTATAGTTTACTAATTTACGATATCTCTTAACTAATGTTACTAATTGACGCTAGTTTGTACTCTATGTAGTATAAGTAGTGTAATTAACTTAGTGCCTTACAATATGATGACAAAAGTCTTCTTACCTATAACTTAATTAGAAATGAATTCGTAACTTATGTGTATTTCCCGTATGGTGCTGTTTTATGTTACTACAAACACCTCTTCCTTCAATGTTTTGCTTCAAATGTAATAGAAAGTTTGGTTTCAGTTTTCATATTTAGTTTACCTATACTTTATAGTTCTCTGCTTCATATGAATGTTACAGTAAAGTCTACGTCTAGTAGAATGAATTTAGGAACAAACGCAGTTTACGTTAAGCGTAATCAATCATAATCAATAACATGCCGTGAATATAACAAGTTATGTTACTAATAGAATTATTCATCACATTACTTCTTTCGCGAAATACCTAGCTACTTAATTTACATTCCATTACGATATCGTAAATGAAATATTACTTGCGAGCATTTATGTACTTAAAATTTTACTCTGTGATTGTTAAAAGACTATGAAATTGTCTCATTCCATTTTGTAGAGCGTTTTATTGTGTAATATGAACTATATTACAGTGATATCATCGATTGAGCCGTCCTTATATCGTAATGATTAGTCGTAGCATTTAGTACAACATGTTTACAGTATTAAATTTACATGAAAATGAAATATGATAATGTTTTAGTGCCATAGGTAGTAATTTCATACGGTTTATACAAAATATGAATCTGTTTTTTATTATCGCCTAATTTTAACGACTTTGAAGAATCAAATGAGAAACACAAACTAAAATCGATTTGCGCGTATTGCTCAATTATTAATCTGTTTTTATCAAACATTAATGTTTTATTATTTATGACAAATGATAGTAGTTATATATAGTTTTAAGAGAACAGTGTAATGAGCCTCGAATACATGTCGTCGTGCCAATCTAGTGTAAGATGCACGAAGGTTTAATAAACTCTTATTGACGGTGCTGGTAGCAAAGCTGCTCAAAAGTTTCACATAAATGTTTTATCCTTACGACCCACTGATCTATATTATTACGACCATACTTGCGATGCTATGTTATCTATCATTACTAATTTCACTGGAAAACTTTTATTAACATGTTCTAGGTAGTTAACGACTTCCTAGCCTAAAGTATTCTATCCTTACCTACATCTTTACCTAAAGTAGGCAAACTATCTTTACTATCTTCCTTTTCTTTGTGCTCTAACAAAACATATTGCGCCGACCCCAACTGATTTGGGATAAGGTTTGCCAGATAATGGTGATTATCCTTCTTTTCTAAATGCACATGTGTACCTAAATGATTATTCGTAAAGCAAACGTATGTGATGAATTTTGAGCAGCTTGCTTTACATATTTTATTATGCAATATTTGTGCGACAAAATCTAAATGCCTATGCAGATTAGTGGAATTGAATAAGTAAATTATTTACGTTGTTATTTTAAATATAGCAGTCTTAATTAATTTTAGATTAAGTAATAATTGCACTTAGTTCAACGCTTTTATTTACAATTCGATTGATATATTTTAATAAATTACATAATTTTAGCCCAAATCTTGCTTTTATTTTGTTTACCAAACAAAATCACCGATTATCTTCATCCGATTCATTTATCTTGGTCCATGATTCGCACGTTCAACCGTTCAACGTTGCGTTCAACATTCAAAGCTCAGAAAAAAAACCTCTGTACAAAGATACTAGAAAGATAAGACCAACATGCCAAATTGTTGTCAAAAAGTGTCAAGGTGTCAAGTGCATGACAAGTCATCTGTTTCGGTTTTACCCAAAGTTGTTTTGTTTGAGTCAAAGAATACTATACTCTCACTGTTTTGAGTTGTGTTCATTGCATACAAAAATCCCTGGAAAATCAGAAACGATAATGCGAAATGGCTTCTGATAGGGTTTCAAATGAATCATCCGAAGTCGACCACCTGTTTTCCTTCAAGCGGTACTTCATAAACAATTTAGACACGTACCATGGCCAAGCGGTGCTGGCCGAGGTCTCCAAGATCCTCGAAAAGAACAAGGAAGAGGCGGCAAGGATCGAAAAAGAATCCTCGCTCAAGTCCATAATGGCGGCTGAAGACGAGCCCCTGCCGCCGTCGCCGCCGCCTCCTGAACTGCCCTGGGAAATCATAGGTAAGTTTATCTTCATATTAGTCTTCGAGTATGCATTTTTGTGTAATCTGGACCCTTAACCTCTTTGAGTGAGCTACGAGTTCACGAGCAAGCAATTTTTTTTTTTTTATTTATTTATTGATCAAAATAGACATATACAAAAAATAATGAAATAGCCATCTTCTCAAGCCTTGCACAGGCTTATCTGTAGATGAAGAATACTATCGCGAAGTATCGAACCCCCTTTCTACTTATTTCTGTCAGGAACCGTGTCCGACCCGAAAATCAAGAAGTTAGACAACGTCGCCAGGATAATCCCCAAGGAGAACTGCCTCTCCACAGTCCTCACTTGCGGAACTGTTATTTGGGATGTGAGCTACGACAGAGAGGAGCTGCGAATTGCCCTCGAGTACATGAAACGTGAGTAACGTCTTATCTTCCGTATTGTGAAGTCAGGTAGAGCATTAGTAGAGGCCCAAAATAACTGACAAAATCTTATTCTGTATCCTTATTATTTCCTTACCTACTCTTCGTTATACTGTGCATCTCATTTTGCTGCCAACATAGGCTACAGTAGCCATCGATGGGCTCATCAGCCGGTTGGAGAGATTATCATCGCCGTTTTTAATTCTACTGCTCTTTCACTTCTTCGTTTTGGCAGTTCTAAAGCAGTTGTTAGAAAAGACTGTTGCAAATCCTACGACGCCAGTGGATGACGATGGAGGTGCTGGCGAATCCAAAAAACGCTATCTCATTCTCATATCTACAGTCATGACGTGGGCTTCCACTAAACCTTTGGATCCGGTAAATATATTTCCTAGAACTGCTGCAGAATAAGGGTTAGACATATTTGTTGTAACGATCTTTGTTTTGTTTCAAAGGAGTCCCCAGATATGCCTTTCATAGAAACTGATTTTCGTAAGAGGAAACCACATCCCAATTACAAATTGCACTACGATTGTGAAAATGAAGTCATTGGAATTGCGCGTAATTATAAAGCTCAAATTGGGTAAGTTGTCGCTTAGGAATAAATAATATTTATGAACGCAATGATTCGGGCCGGCGGAAAACAGCTTTTTGTAGCTTTTGTAGCCTTTTGTACGTAAGCATTAGCAAAAAATTACTTACTTCGACGAACGACCCCATGCTCAAAGCTTACGCACATACTTTGAATACAGTCAAACTCACGCATAATTAGATCCTAGAACCGCCAGTGTAAGTCGCCTACGCTACGCGGCATAAAAACGGCCCAAAGTCCAACCCTAGTGTACACAGCGTGAGCTTACTCTATAGCACGGTGCACTTATGATAATTTTGGGACACTGTTGTACCACCCGCAGGAACTTATTTCGTATTTATTATCTCACTGAAGAATATGAATAAGTATATTTTGTGGTTTTCAGCGCAACTGTAGTAGCAGCAGGTTTAACTTACGGGGGTAAGGAAGACGCCTTATTCTACTGGTTCCAAAAGGCTTGGGAATGCGAGCGCTTCTTGCCTATATTGGGTCGCGGCAATAATGTTATTCCACTCATCAACGTCTTCGATTTGGCTAAGTTAGTACCTATTATGTTTGTAGCAGTAGGATACAGATGTGCAAAGAATCTTTAGTAGCAAGCTCATCTGTCTGATATTGTATCTCTCTGATAATGTTTGCAAGCCTGTCCAATATGTTTTCGGAATCATTTCTGATACCTAGTTGGAACATTATTGTGCCAACCTATCAAAACATGATTAATTTATTTGGCAAGAGACGATCGGTACGTCGTCGACAGCTCAGTGGCAGAGCAGAAGGGACGGTTCACGTGTCCCGGGTGCGATCACCGGTCGACGCATGACATTTTTTCAATTTCTTTTTTCATTTAATTGACATGATCAAAAATGTGTATTTTCCAGAGTTATTTACAATTTAGTAACCGACTTTCCGAAGAAGCTCTACATTTTAGCCGTGGAGCAGAACTTGACAAAGCAAAAAGAGGTATTGTCGTAGTTTCGTATCGATATTGTTTACGCGGAAGCTCGCATTGTTTTCTTATCGTGGGTTACTGGTGCGGAATGTCGTAGATAATGAAAGTTTCGCACGCTGTTGCATCTACCTACTATTTTTATTCTATGACGCTGTTGCAGATAGTGAAACCTCTGGGGAGGATCGTGGGCTCAGGTATGTTCAAGTGCATACCGCCGGAAGACGCGTTTTTAATCCCGGAAATTGACGTAAGATCATTTTTATTATTTCTTTGTGGTATTTGGTGTAACGGGAAAGGATTATTCACTATGCAGGATATGACGAGTTATATCCCCATGATGGTTCTCGTAACTGTTCTTTGGAACGGCGGCTGTTCGACCACTGCTTATTGAAAAAGAAAACTGTTCTGCAGTAGACAAACCACAGGAACCTTCTTTTCCTCTTGAGTCTATTCACAGAGAGAACCTTCATTCAGGTCACTTCCCAAGTTTCTTTGTCTGCTTACAGCAAAGGATTTACGATCTAATGACGCTAAATCTGAACATGGAGCCGACCTTCCTTCCGGAGACATTGAACATGGACTCCGACTGGACTTTCGCTGAGAACGTGCCAGCCCTGATGAAACAGTTCAAAAAGGAACGGCGGCTGAGAGCTTTTAAAGTAAGCCTCTTACAAGGTCTTGTTACTTTCGAACCTTGAAACACATAAAATAGCATAGTAACATACTTAGAATATGTCAGTATTATCTTAGGGAGTATAATGTAGAGCAGAAACTCAAAGATTACTTTTGCTGCTTACGTGCTACATGGTCTAGAGGTCCTGTATGCTAGGGACTACTAAGTTTTTAGGCATTTATGATGACTTGGATACGAGTCAGGTAGGCACTTCTTTTAGGGACAAAGTGTAAAACAACAGGCAAATTACTGTCGCTACATTCATCAATTAAGATATTCACGACCTGATCTTGAGCTGAACAGGCATTGAAAGCTGGATAAACCTTTACCGCTACGCCTTTCCCAGAATAAAGGCGTGACTTACGCGCATTATACCGCATTGTCTCCATTGCAAGGTCTTACGTGCATTGTAAGGGCGCGTACACGAAATAGAGCGGGGCGGCAGCGGCGGTGGGCAACGACGACGGTGGTCGATCAAGATCGCGCCCCATGCGTCTCTGCATGACTTCGCGCGACCATGGTATAATCGCGCGACTTGCCCACTTGGTCAAGCCCGGCAAGGGTCGGGCTTGTCTTGGTTTTGCCCGCTTCGGGTACGCGCGTAGCCGCCGCCCAGCCAGCTGTACTCCGGAGCCCCGGCCTTGCAATATGTACCTAGTAACCTATTGTAAAAAGTCGTTACCTCACAGATAGTGGTGTACGGGCCGCCGCTCGTGGGAAAAACTACACTGAGCAAGATGATTGCCGAGAACTATGGCCTCATGTTTGTATCCCCGGAGACGATCGTTCAAGACACCATCGATGATTTGGTAAGTGTGATACGAATACCTACCTTAGACTCAAAGATTTATAACTTTTATTGGCAAGTACCTAGATTCACAGAGATTTTTTTAGAGTGTCAAATACAATCAATATACCATTTGGATCTCCTAGATTTCCGATAACTTAAAATTGGATATCTTAGATTTTGAAACACCTTAGTTCAACTGAGTTCGACTATTATTTATTAGGTAGTCAAATTATCAAGTACCTCAACTTGTAGGTAGTCGTTCGTATAATAAGTATTAACCTTCAAGGACTTACCTCTACTTACCATTGAAGTTCTAAAAGGCATAGTTGGTCGTCGTATGGACCCACGCCACCTAGCCATGTTAAAGCTTCCTAAATGGTCTTTGTTCTGTCTGTTTCTTAAATATTAACTTAAGGTACTGGCTAAACCAACTACAAGTAACTATGTACCTAATTATTTCTCTCATTAGCTAATGTCTTGCAACTAAACGCAATCACTGCACCAAATTACCTTCTGTTTATGATTCTCAAACTAATGTGTAACGATAATAATGGATATTGATGGATGACTCAGTAACCCAGTGTATCATGTTAGAAAAAAGTTACCAACATGCGTGATATGATATACAATTGTTTGACGCTATTATACCATGTCGTGGGGGCAATGTGGTGTTGAAACATTGTTGAAACAGATAAACAATCGATCGAACGGTACTAGAGGCGTATTCTTGAATCAGAAGTCTGATATCGCATGCGCCAGGCCAGACTATATGACTCGTATCACTATTGTTAAATCAGTCCTCCAGACTTCAAGTCCGATATCACACGAATACTTACAAGTCCTAGTCTGGGCTACATACTAGGTACAGTAAATATTATTGGCTTCGCTTATATTTGTACAGGGTGTTAGGAAAAGTAGTGAGTACTTTCCTATAAACAACGAATTCTGTAGGTATTACTAATCGGCATTATTATACAGGGTGAAAAAAGGGTCACTAGTAAAATTTCACCATTTTTCATATTTTACCTATAAGAACGCGTAGGCTCTGGTGCATGCAATATCGGACCTGACTTCGAACTGTTAAAAACAATACCTATGCAATTCTACTATTAGAATAGAATCCATTAATTTCATAGTTTATTTTGTGAATGTAGGTATTCTTGTTGTATTAAGTAAGTAGGTATAACGTGTGATATGAGCGGTTTGGTTAGACCATTTGTCGCAAACGGACGCGCTCGATAGTTTTACTGATTCTAAAATACATCACCTTGATAGAATAAAGTCACTGTGAGCCGACGCTCTTTGATAAAGAAACAATGGTGAACTCGTTGCATAATTTCGAGTTCGACTATCGTTTTCGTTTGCCTCCATTGTTTATCGATTATTGTGAGAGATTAATCAGTTCACAGATTGCGTTACCTATACTTGCGTTACCTATTTTTCTTTTACTTACACATTATTTGAATAAGTTTTTCTTCACGCGTAGAGTATCGAGTCCTCTCCAAATATTTTAAAAACATCCTGCGAACATTTTAGGGAATGAACCAGTTCTAGAAATATGTGGTCATCCAAATCAAAAGGGACCTTACGGCGGTTACCTTTTGATTTGAACGACAACATATGGAAAATACTTCCTTACCTATTTTGAATCTGCCATAAATATTTGTGAGCCGATACGCCAGGTTGATTTGTTTCGACTTTCAACTTACATTCTTTGGCCAGAGTTGTTCAGTTTCATAGACTGTTACAGTACACCCCATGGTTTTTTTTACACCTGTACAACTCGTAATATCCAGGAGGTGCGCGTAAACCACTTTGACTCTGGCGGGGAGCTCCAAGCACTCGGTATTCCCTTGGGGGAAGATGAGGAGCCAATAGTGGATGATGACGACACAGGCGAGGAAGAAGGCGCAATAGAAGCTGCGAAAACTACCCTTGCTCTTCTGCGCTCTGGACGTCCCATTGCTGAAGAAGAGATTATACTGTAAGTAATACTTTTTACCTACATTTCCATCAAGTGTTATCAAAATGTAGGAACTCTAGCATTTGACGAAGAAGACTGAGAACGAGATCCAGTCTAATAGTAAATGCTGATGTGATGATACAGGTGAGGAAGAAGGCGCAACAGAACTTGCGAAAACAACTCTAGTTCTTTTGCGCTCTGGATGCCCCATTTCCGAAGAAGTGATATATTGTTAGTGATATGAGTTACTGGTAACGAACACGTTGCACGCGTGCTCAGACCGTGAAACTGAACAAGTTTCCATAAGCAACATATGGTGGTAAACGAAAAATTTATTTGACTTCCCATAGCTGTTCGTGAATTTCTTCCCTCCCTCCGTCTTCCTTTATCTCTTTTTTCGTCTCTTACACCCTGTATAAAAGGAAATTTATCCTTAAAATAAAATATAGCTACCCAAAGGGGGTCTTGATCTCTGAAACGAGTATCCATCACTTGAATAAGTACAACCTACCTATCCTGAGCTGCTTCACGCCAGTCGACCTCCGTCCATCTCTTTCGAAACGCAAACTTTCTAAGACAAATCTATCGCCTCTTGACATCCTAGAGAACCCTGCACTCCTTGATGATTTATCTGGACGATTGTTAAAGTCCATATTGACTTTTCACAGATATATGCGGCAGAAGCTCTTATCTCATGAAGCGACAAATAAAGGCTGGGTTCTTGACGGATTCCCCACTTCCTTGATTCAATGCACAACACGTAAGTATTGCAAATATTCTGGAGGTTGCTTTGATGAGTTCTCTGCACATCTTATCATCTCACTCATCTCAGCCAAAGTTTTTCAGCTTTGGTTCAGCCAAAGTATGAGATGATAAGATGTGCAGAAAACTTTGGCTGAACCAAAGTATCTGCTAACGACAATAGCGAGAAATTGTAGGATGATACTGCTGTCTATCCGCGATTTGTTAGGTACTATTAAGAAAAATTTAGAGATAAATTTTTGATATCTGTTTTTGATGAATGAGTTGTTAACTAAAATTGACATATTTTCTAGTCTTCGATAAAGGAGAAGAAGAAGACGAACTAGAAGAAGAGGAGGAAAAAGAAGAAGAGAAGTTTGAAGAGGATCTCGATTTGTACAACAATGTCTTGAAAAAAATGCTTCCAGGTATGAAACCTTATAAGATAAGCTACACTTACTGTACTAATCGTGTATTATCTATAGGGCAAAACCTGTTGTTAGTGTTTGAACCACGGATTATCACGCCTACCTATATCTAATCTTGCGGGGAAGGCAGACCGTAAGCGCCCGTAAAAAAGGACAGCTACGTCACTTTTAAAAATCATTGATTTGGGTCATTTAGAAAAATGCTTTATCACCACCACAGACTTGGTTCCCTCGAATCCCACAGTAAATAAATGGGGTGATGCTTTTTTAAGCTGGCATCATTTGGCATCGCAAATACACCTACCTTACGTGAAGGACAATCAGGTTAACCAGAAAGTCATGTCTCCTACATTTTTTATTTCTAGATCTCGTAGTATCTCTGGAAGCGACGGACGATTTCATTTGCGACAAAGCAATGAAACAACCTGAGTGCGAATCGCGTTTAGACGAAGAGGTAATGCTGAAACGCCTGAGCGACTTCAGAGCCGGTGACACCCGTGATCTGACACCGCTTAACTTCTTCGATGAGCTAGACATCCACCCGCTAGTGCTGCAAGTGAACAACCACCAAGATTACGCCATGAAGGACACCTATAGAGATGTCGCTCTGCGTATGGGGCGGCCTTGTCAGTATGGGAAATTACAGGGTTAGTCCTTTTCTATTTGCTTTTGTATTTTCTTCTAAGCGACTTCAGAACCGGTGACACCCGTGACCTGACGCCGCTCAACTTCTTCGATGAGCTGGACATCCACCCGCTAGTGCTGCAAGTGAACAACCACCAAGATTATGCAATGAAAGACACGTACAGAGATGTCGCTTTGCGTATGGGGCGGCCTTGTCAGTATGGGAAATTACAGGTTAAAAGTTTTTAATCTATTTTGTATTTTCATAAGGAAAGCGCAGTAGTGATCTCCTAGCAGGATTTAGCAGAGCTATTGGTTGGTGCAGTCGGCTAAAATCACGGTCAATGGTCGCCTCAGCAAATCCTACGTTTTACTAACCGAGCTTGCTGATAATTTTGAGTTGATGATGAAAGATGCAAAACTAATGTGTAGAGATAAGGTAGAGATACTCAAACTTGATATTACTAATATTCATTTTACATAATGCCTTTAGCGATACTTGACAAGGCTGCAAAGGCTGAGAAAGAAGAGCTCGATACTCTGCGCTTGAAGGAAGAGAAAGCATTGAAAGAACTAGAAAAGAAGATGCAAGAAGAACGCGAAGAGAAAATGGAGTACTGGGTGAGTTTGCATTTTCTATCTATTGTAGTTTTTTTTCAGTATTTACCAGTGGCGAAGGGTGACATTTTTACGAAGGTAAGCCGGAGCAAAAAATAACTTACCTACCCTGAGCTGCAATGCTAGGAATTCTTAATGTCTTATTCAAGTATGATAAAAGTGACTTTGAAAAAAGCCTTTCGTGACGTGCGCCAAATCCACACTTGCATGCTTGTTAAAGTAAGCGGCAGCCAAACATTAAACTCTAGGTAAATAAGTAGATAACAAAAAGTATCTACTGTAAATTATGGTTAACTTTTCTGTTATGAACTTCGAAAGTATTTGAAAGTAAAGTTTCAATTCTAGTTTTCCCGAAATCATGAAGAAACAAGCAGTTGCGAATGTGCTTTTCAGTCGAAACATGTTTTTTGGCTGAGTTTGACAAGCGATTGATGTCTGAAAAACCTGTGTTGCTCCAGACTGAGTTGGAATCAGATAATAGTAAACACGGAAAACAAAATATTTTGTTCTGTTTGCAAATGCCTGTCATCCAAGTATATTTTTCATAAAAAGACGTATGAAAATGTTTGAAAAAGCCATCCAACCCTACACTTGCAATCGATATTCGTGTTTAGGAGAGCTCAGTCAGCCTGACTGAATAATGTGCTTTTTGTTTTCAAATGAAAGTTTGGAAAACGAAGTTTCTTCCTGCAACAAGTAGTCTGTCGAACAGCACTCTACGTGGATAAGCACCATAATGGCCAATGAAACTCACCGCAAATCTGAGCACCACACACTAAATTATCTGATAATTATCACAAACACTCGAAACAATCACTAGATGATGAAATTATCACTGAAAACATTAAAAAATTTCAAGCACACAATTGCAAAACGAGAGCGCGACGCCATATAACAAAATAAACAAAACAAGATTCCGCGCCACCAAATCAATTGTGCCCAAAATATATTACAATAAAGTCTAAAATCGTCTGTTTCCATGCGACGACAGCGCCGCTTCGCGGACCTTTCGCATACTAAACCATTCTCGTAACAGTTTGCATAGACTGTCAACTTGCAGGTCCATTGCTGCTTTACGGGCGCGCGCCCATCTTGTGTCTCGCTCACACGTTTAGGTTAGACAGAGAAAGGATTTGCCTTCCTCCGCCTTGCAATAGCTTTCCGTCGCTAATACGCATGCGCGAAGGACTGAAAAGGCGTTATATGGCACCAATAAGTGCGTAAAAGACGTAGAATATTTGGTGCCAATACGCAAGTATCGCGGATTGGCCGACTACTGTAAAAGGGGACACCGGTGGAGTTCAGCCTATAGTGACTATTGCAATGGAATAAAGTTGAAGATTGAGGAAATAAAATGTTATTTATTTTGCGTTTGTTAAAAAATTATAAGACTAAATTACTGCTATTTGATATTTGGCAGGCGTTACATAAAAATGTACTAAATGAAAATAGATCAACGTGGAAGTGTGGATTTCTGAATTTCTGAAAGGTAAGCCGATGGGAATCGGCATGTATGGACCCTTCGCCACTGGTATTTACATAATTCTATTCCATTCCCTTTCCTGGTAATAGGTATCACTTCATCGATTATCCATGGTATTTTGTGTGGTTCTACTTATTTACTTACTTAGTAGATTCTGCTCTACAGATGAAAAACTTTTTCTAATGGACCATAAAGAACTTAGCATACCGACCATAAAATCACCTATGTACCTAAATAACCGCAATATTTATACATGATTTATCTCCGACCGTTACAGCTATCCGGTCATCCTATTATTATGCGCATGAATCACTATACACATACACATGCTATACCTCCACTGATAACTACCTGATTATGTTATCATCAGTGTGCCTAAATGTTAGGTTTATCTAGACTGGAGGAAATCGCTTCACATCGCACTCATCGCATCAGGCTATAGCAGCCCACTGCTGGACGTAGACCTTTACAAATAAGGCACGATCTCCCGTTTACGCCATCCAGTACCTAACAGCCATCCTCTACAAAGTTGCTGATAGATACTGCACACACACCCGGTTTGGCATACATCGTCGGTTATTTTATGGGCGTCATTATTACAAACTCAAAATAACCCGCAAGGTACTTATGCGGCAGGCTACGTGTAATACCCGTTTCATTAGTAAAATTTTGCTGGGTTGATATTGCTATCTTGATGTTTGTTATTCATCGCATCATCGCCATCGAAGTAGCATATACTCATAGGGAGTACATATAACTACTACTCCCATGTCCATCGCAATCCCTTTGCAGTCGGAACTGTACGCCATACTTCGCGAAGAGGAGGAAGCAGCGCTTGCGGCGGCTGGCGAGCCTATGCGCAACTATCTGATGACGCATATCTTCCCGACACTGACTCCTGCACTGCTGGAGGTCGCCAAGCTCAGGCCCGAGGACCCTATCGACTTCTTGGTTAGTTTTGTGCCTTTTACTGCAGTTATCTAAGTGTTTTGTTTGGAAAGTACGAGCCTAAGCGCTACTATCTGATGACGCATATCTTCCCGACACTCACTCCTGCACTGTTGGAGGTGGCAAAGCTCAGGCCCGAAGACCCCATCGACTTTTTGGTTAGTTTTGTGCCTTTTACAGCAGTCATCTAAGTGTCTTATGGAAAGTTATGGAAAGTATGAGCCTATGCGCAACTATCTGATGACGCATATCTTCCCGACACTCACTCCTGCACTGCTGGAAGTCGCCAAGCTTAGGCCCGACGACCCTATCGACTTCTTCGTTAGTTTTGTGCCTTTTACTGCAGTTATCTAAGTGTTTAGTATGGAAAGTTATGGAAAGACTGAGCCTATGCGCAACTATCTGATGACGCATAATATATCTTCCCGACACTCACTCCTGCACTGCTGGAGGTGGCCAAGCTCAGGCCCGAAGACATATCGACTTCTTGGTTAGTTTTGTGACTATGTAAGTGTTTTGTAGGGAAAGTATGCTTACCTAACTGATGAGGCATAACTTTCCGACGCATATTATTTTAGATAAAAAATGCTTTAAATTATTTTTTATTGTGTCATAATGGCATAAAGAACAAGATATGGAATCTTTTGCTAAGCCAGAAAACCCCGGGACTAGCCACCCTATGGGTTTTGATTATCTTCGTAACTCTATCTACTCCTACGAGGCTCCTAGTCAGATATCAACTCTTTTTTATTATATAACAAGTTATTTTCTCGTAATTGCAGTAGTACATGCGTAGTGCCGTTTCATAGCGGCTACGAATACCTACTGCCACCATTAAGCCCACTCTGGATATTTTGTAAAAGGCGACGTAGAGTTTTTCAGCTCGGCTGAATATCCGTCGAATATGGTCAACCGCTGGCGGAGATACCACCTACAATAGCATTCTCAAAGAGGGTTTACTTCACGTAGACGGCCAGTCATAAAACATAGCCGAAATATTTTGCTACTGATTGTGTATTCTAACTAACATATCATGTTGCGCCGACCCCAAATTAAATGGCATAAGGGCAGGAAGATGATGATGAGGCCCTTACGTATTCGTAATTATATTTTGAGCTATGAATATCACTTTCAGGCTGAATATTTGTTCAAGTTGAACCCAACTGGCAAGATGTTGGAGCCAGGCTTCAACCTGCAGGCCGAGATGCTTCTGGGTCGCGTCAAGATTGTTGACGAAGCCCTTAAGAACCTGGACATCCAGATTGAGCCTTTACTCTCCCCGGAGCTAGAGTTCAAGAAAGAAGACAAAGTCAGATTCAACAAAATGTCCAATTTTTGATACCATTTTGCCTTTTGTGTGGTAGGAATAGAACAGCTGTTTTTCTCTTTCTCTTTTGTGGTAGGATTTTAATAGCTGGAATTACGGTACCTATAATTGACTTAATTATTTTATTAAATGCGTACGCGATTGCGTGTTTAATGGGTGTATTATTATGTCAAGAATAAATAGTGTTTTTCCTAAAAGCCCACTCGCCCATTATATGTATGAGATACCTACTATACCTACGCAAGTTTCCTCTTTTTTGAGGTGAAATTAAACTTCGGGCGCCGTATGCGGCGCATTGCGCCGTCAATGTGACAGGGTCGTGCCTGCCACTATGCACGGGGTGCCGCACATGGCCTTTCTCTGGTATCTCATACAAGCCCAAACCAACCAGTCATTTTGACAACGGTATGACGCGCGGCGTGCCCGATGTTTAATTTTACCTTTACTCTCATTTACAGATGCTTATTGGTAATATGAAACTTGTAGACGTCACATTATTACACCACAATAGGTACTTGTGGTTCTTGATGTCATTAGTAATTGCGTCATTTAATAACAAAGCAATAGTTTTACCTACCTTATACATGTAATAGGCAAGCACTACTGAAAAAATACCATTTCATCTCTATCTCTAGGAATTTCATCAGCAACATTTTCCCAACCATCGAATGAAATCCCAAACTTACATAATATTATACCCATATAAAACAAATGTGAGAACTTCACATATGCCCTCCACAGATAGATACACGGTTTGATTTCATTAACAAATAACACGGTTAGAGTCATTCGGGGTAAAACTGCGCAGCGGGTAAAACTGCGCACCGTCGATATTACGGAATAGGGCGCAGGGGCAGGGACGCTGACTTTCTGGGAACACGTGTACCTGAACCGCCATTTTAGGTCCAGACACTCTGTGCAGTGCGGGTCGATTTTCTACCTATTAAATCCAAAAATACCAAAACGTGGTTAAATTCGGACTTTATTCGGTGCAAGGAAAAGTTTGTGGGAGTGTGGATTATGATCATGAAGAGTTTGCTTCTACTTTTTTATTTTCTATACATATTGAAGTTCTTTTTCAGTAACAACATTCCAACCGTGCCTCAAAAGTGTCAAAGTTACGACGAATTGTTTTGAGTACTCATTGAATGGGGTAAAACTGCGGGGGTAATAGTGCGCATATGACGTATGCGGCTAGATGTGCGTAGTTTTACCCCACTATAGTGATATTTAAAAACGCATTTCTGTACAGAAATACCTATATTATATTAGATCTTTCTTTTTTTATTGTTTTAGACTATAGAATGCCTCGTAATTATAAAATATAAACATCTGTTAAGACCTTCATTATTGTGAAACCCTTGTGCGCAGTTTTACCCAACACTCCGCGTAGTTTTACCCGCATCACGGGGAAGAAGTGCGCACTCTGACTTAGTCACTGTTTTTTTTAATATATTTAAAACCGCAAATTACATCGCAAGCTGTTTGTTTGTATTTGAGAGTCCATTAACCAAGCTATTAGACAGCACATACAATGTGTCTTAAATGGCAGTAGTTTGGGAGTTATAAAGTGAAATATCCAAAAGTGCGCACTTTTACCCCGAATGACTCTACATTACAATCACGCGATGGTGATCGATTTTAGATGTTATCTTCTCTTGCTGGATTTAGTTGTCTGTCATTCGGTGTTGAGTCACTGCGTATCACAATTTAAGTAGGCACAATGTGAAACATGAAGGTGTATCCAGAAACGAAAACCTTTAGGAAGACGCAGTCAGATGGACCGCTCTCGTTGTTCGCGACGAGTCTCCGTCACCAGACTGCAGAATTTTTCAATAACTCTACGTTGCATGGCGTGCGATATATCGCGGAGAAAGAACGACCGTTTTGCGAAAAGTGAGTGTGCGCTTAGCTTTATTTTGTTGTAATTTACATAATAAAGCTTATCCTATTTCACTTAGTCAGCATTTAAGCTATGAGTGCCGAAGTACCGATGGCGAAAGATCCTGGTTGTTTCACGTTAAATTCGGATCATTAGGTATACAAGAGTCCATACGAAAACTTTTAAGGCGAAGTATAGTCCTGATGAATTTCGTAGAGGATGAAACTCACAAGAGTTATCTATCACAAGACACTCGTGACGTGAGACCAATGCCTCGCAGATTCGCATTCATAATCCATTTAGATTCTAGACTATACCTATCCTTAAATCCTTATCCTATTTCTAAAAAAATATATTGTATTTTTCCATTACGTAAAGTTTTGTTTCAGGTTTATGTGGTTCAGTTTTACAGCAGTAGGCGCTGTAACAACATGCATAATCATTGTTAGCTTATGGGAGAAATTTCAGACCAATCCCACTATTACAGGTAAATATTTTTCGAATACCAGTCCCTCCTTTGTCGACCATTCATGGACTACCAACTTATTTTTACAATGCTGTATGTACCTACCCATTTTTTTGTCTAACAGGTTTGGACACTGACTTCCACAACTGGGATGTGCCATTTCCTGCTGTAACGATATGCGACTTGAATCCAGTCGACGAAGAACTTTTACAGGAATATATGGAAAAGTAAGTTCTAGCCTTTTTCTTTAAGTAAGTTCTAGTTACTTCTCATTCTAAATCCAAAAAGAGATAGGTAAGTCTCCAAATAAGGCTTGTCCCAACCAGCTAAAAAAGTTGCCGTTTTATTTGCGATCCAATCCACTTTCAGAACATGCCCAGACGGAGCGAGTGGCCAGCCAGCGCAGTCTGGCGCTCCGCCATCAGTCCATAGCAGCCAGAGCTATTTATTGGTGCGCCAGTCCATATCCATAGCTGAAGCCACTAAGAACTTCACCAATTAATTATTGGTCTATCTCAAATGTTTCCTCTCCGAACCTGCAGCAGGCATGGCTGCCTGGCAACGCTAAACTACCAGTCTACATATAGTTGAAACTGCTAAAGATTTTGCCATTTCTCTAACGATCCAATCGACTGAACATGGCCCTCCTTCCTTACAGAACATGGCAGACGGAGCACCAGACAATGCAGCAGGCATGCTGTGATGGCTGGCCACACTCAGCTACCAGTCTATAGCTGAAGCTGCTAAAGATTTTGCCATTTCTTTATCAATTCAATCGACTGTTCCTTACAGAACCTGGCCAGACGGAGCGCCAGACAATGCGGCAGGCATGCTGCGATGGCTGGCCACGCTCAGCTACCAGTCTATAGCTGAAGCTGCTAAGAACTTCGCCAGCGACTTCGCCAGTGGACCTAATACAGATCCTAAGGAAGCCGTTTTCAGTGTGAGTAAGCAGTCTATTATATAATTTTTACAACCACCTTGCTGTTTAGCGACATTATAACTACAAGACCTAGGATGGAGGTAAAGGCGACTAAGGAATAAATCCAAGGAAAGGGCAGAACATAACGTCTTGCCAAGCGTATCTATTTTAGGTGGGTATAAGTAAGTATGGCAAATACTGCCAGTAGAAACCCACAGAAAAGGCCAGTGGTCTGCAGTGACGATGATCGCAGTGGGTATCTCAAACGTCTAACTTCTTTTAGTGGGGCTCCGACTCGTACCCGATAAACCCTGGTGGCAGAGGTTTTCAACCGCCTACTATTGTAAGTAGCACGCCTTTGCCTAATTGGCTTTACATCTTCCAGATCGTTCGTCGCTGCGAGTCCCTGTTCTACGACTGCGAGTGGAAGGGTGACTCGGAAGAATGCTGCGACTTGCTCATACCGGTCTTCACTGAGATGGGCTTCTGTTACGCTTTCAACTCGCGACATGCAGAGAAAACTTGGCCATGGTACGTTACATTTGTTTGTAAATATCTCTAATTTATTAATTTTATTTATTTTATTTGGGAGATTAACAGTTTTATACAACAGTTATAGCACAGAATAATAAATGATATCGAACTTATAACAATTATAAGGGATTCCACGACTGGACGTTTAAAGCCTTCCAAAAAGAAACTATTTTTTTATCATTATCATTTATTAGAGTAACATGAAAAATCCGTATTTTTATATTGTTAATGTTTTCAATTTCAATTTTTTTCAATTTTATTTATTTCTGAACAATATACATTGTATTGAAATATTTTAAACATTAGTATAAAAAAAATATGTCAATTATTATACAAATCTGAAAAAATATGTCAATTATTATACAAATCAATGTGCGGGGAATCTTGGTTAATTATCAAAAGTAAGCATATTTCCGAACATACTGAACAGAATTTGTTTTTCTTTACAATGTGAAAACAACATGCTTAAGTTACAAGTATAGGTACTATCAGCAGCACTTCAGCCTCCCATTAAGGAGTCTATTTTCATGAACTCTTAAAACGAATAAATGTTTACAGGCAATCTGAAACACAGTCGGAGCAATTTGCGGAGGCTTTCATACACGAAACCGATGCTAAATGGTCCTTCATGTTCAACTCCTACCGCAACGACACCATTATCGATGTAAGTGATATCCAAACTAAATTCAATCGTGAAGCTTGAAACTCGTATCTTTTTTAGATCAGCAATATTTACACATACATCACACCTCAGCTTGCTACACGTATCTCTGCCCCAAAGAAGGCTTACACACATCTAAGCTTATCACACGTACCTCTGCTTCCCAAGGGGGCTTACACACGTACCTCTGCTCCCCAAGGGGGCTTACACACGTACCTCCGCCCCCCAAGGGGGCTTACACACGTACCTCCGCCCCCCAAGGGGGCTTACACGTACCTCCGCCCAAGGGGCTTACACACGTACCTCCGCCCCAAGGGGCTTACACGTACCTCCGCCCCCAAGGGGCTTACACGTACCTCCGCCCAAGGGGGCTTACACACGTACCTCTGCTCCCCAAGGGGGCTTACACGTACCTCCGCCCCCCAAGGGGGCTTACACACGTACCTCTGCCCCCCAAGGGGGCTTACACACGTACCTCTGCCCCCCAAGGGGGCTTACACACGTACCTCTGCTCCCCAAGGGGGCTTACACACGTACCTCTGCCCCCCAAGGGGGCTTACACACGTACCTCTGCTCCCCAAGGGGGCTTACACACGTACCTCTGCCCCCAAGGGAGCTTACACACATCTTAGCTTACAGTACACCGTGTCCTTAGTTATATCTCTAGAAAACCACGCTTTTTCCTGTTTTAGATCTACATACATTCCACCGAAGAAATGGCAGGTCTGGAGCTCAGCGCTCAGCACTCCTGGGAGCGACGCGTGGAGAAGGTTTCGTTCTCCGTCAAACACACCTACACAACGGAAGACGCCCGGCAACTATCCATTAGGCAAAGGAGATGCGTGTTTGCTGACGAGCTACCCTTGGAAACTTCTAATATTTATACCTATTCGGCCTGTATGCGACAGTGCCGTATGCAAAGGAGCCGATCTTTTTGTAAATGTGTGCCTCATTTCTACCCTGTAACACGTAAGTATTTTACTTATTAGACGTAAGTATTTACTAATTGTCATCATGCAGTTACACTATGGACAAGAAACTTAAAAAGCTGTGGGTATTAGAAGCAGGAAGTTTACTTCTTGCCGAACAACCTCGCTTTTTGCAAATTCTTAGCTATTCTATAATTAAAAGCTTAAAACTCTTGAAGAAGCATAGGTCGCGCATTGACATAGCAGTGCGCTACACTAACAAAATGTATTTGTATTACCTATTTGGAAATGGATTACTTACTTATAAATTAAAATATGAAATTGAAAAAATGTCATGCATCGACCGGGGTGTGACTCGGGCCGCACGGATCAACGTCCCACCGCTCTGCCACTGAGCTACCAATACAACGCTCGATGCTTGCCAAATTTCAATATCTTGTAGTACCTATACCTATAGACATAGACATGGTATTTTGTGTTACAGCTGGCTACAGGGTGTGCACGATACGCGAACTGGAGTGCATTGCGAACAATTTTGCGCAAATAACAGACGTGACGAAGTGCTCGTGCGAACTTGGGTGCTCGCACACCGTCTACGAAGTTGAGAAGCTCTCGGAAATCGAGTAAGTAAGCCAAATAATATAAAATTTTTCGCTTATATACGGTTACATTTAATGAAGTACAAATCTCTTGAGGGTGTGGTCTACTCACAAAACTGAACAACTTTTATTAGAAACATTTTTTTTGAAATATGAAATTAATGAAACATTTGGACCTCCTGTACAAAAATGTTGAAAAAGTGTGACACTTACTATGGGCACCTATGGGGGATCCAATTTTTTTTTCATTGCTCGAAATGAAGTTTCGACAGGTTGTCGCCAGTATACTTTTTATCTATCTAAAATTGCAATTTTTAATCAGATCTGATCATTTAACTATTGCACACAAGACTGCTCTATAACTTTCGTAACTTTACATATTCTTAAAAGTTTACCTATCCCGAATTTCCAACATTATTGTTGATATCCAGCTCTTATGTCATATAGTTGATATCCATTCTTTATGTACACAACTCATACATGTTTTTATTTCTTTTAGCACTGGTAAAGGCAGCGGAGCGACCACATCTCTCGAGACTGAATTCGTGTCTTGGCCCATGGTGCGCTACAAACGAGAGGTGCTTTTCGGATGGGTCGATTTACTAGGTAAGGATCTTCCACATACTTCCATACAGTCCTGAAACGCGGTATCGAAGTGTTTCCGCCGATTCGATATATATTACTTCCAAATATGTCTGGTCGGACCAGTCGGTCCCCTGGTCACAACACCTGACCAGGCGGGTAGCTACCCTTCCCTCCTCCGTCGTCACTCGGCCAACTGGCCTCATCCTCCCAAAAAACAACTACTGATTATCAAGTTGTATGCAGTAATTTGTTATAGCTTATCTCATAGCAACAATCTGTGTTAAGTTGTAGCCATAAATTTGTTCTAACGAGACAGTAACATCTGGCAATGTACCTTCTAAAAACCAACCATAGTATAATCTAAAAGTTTGTATTAAGTGGTATTGTAGGCGCTTTGACTAGTTCGATTATTTGTTCAGTAACTCACAACAGTTGCATTCATTAATTTAGTAAATCTTTTATCACATCTGATGAGAACAACATTACGCGAATGTGACATTAAGCTACTAGCAAAACGTCCCGATTTCAAGCGGGACATTTCGCCTCTGTGACATTTGTCGACGGTAGAGAAAAATGTACCTAACTATTGAGTGAAATTGTAGTATGTCCTAATTGAATTGTTTTATTCGTGTAGTAGGTACCTAGTATAGTATCTCAGTTATTAGAACTTTATGATAATTCATCATAACAATTTATTTTTTAGTATCATTCGGAGGTATCGCCGGTCTCTTCCTGGGATTCTCGCTGCTGTCAGGCGTGGAGCTGGTGTACTACTTCACGCTGCGCGCGTGCTGCGCTGCTGCGCGTGACGGCGACACGCTGCGGCAGGAACGAGCGGAGCGGTTAGCGCGCCCCAAACCGCCGCATGACTTGAGCCTCATGCCTTGGTAAGCGACACTAATACTTGACTGTAAGCGTGCTGCGCGGCTGCGACAAAATTCTCAAAGTATAAAAGTATGAAAACAGCAAAATCTGATACAACAACGTCGTACGGTTCTGAGCCAATTTTAAGCCAAAAACTGTTCGTGGCAACCATCTTAGTTACCTTGAGTTCCCCTAAGATACCAGTTATTTTAACACGGGAGGTGAATTAAAACTTTGGTACGTTTTTTCATGTTGCAGGTGGAAGCGACCCCCCGCGCCCCGAAGCGCTAAGCCTCTGATAGTTCGCGCCAAGGACTCTCAACCGCCACAATATTCGCCCCCTCCGGGATACACGCAGTATTTACCGTAAAAGCACAATATATTAAGAATAAGTTTGTTTTGTATACCGAGACACAATATCCATCTGCCTGCCCTCATCCCAAAATTAGTTGGAGTGGGCGCAACATGTTTTGTTAGATCACAAAAGGATTTAGTAATGTTTTTTGACCGGCCGCCTGCCTGACGTCAACCCTATTATGAATAGATAGGTGGTATCACCTGTTGACCTTAGTCGACAGATATTCAGCCGAGGTCACAAACTCTACGTTGCCTTTTACGAAACACCCTGTGTGGACTAGGTGTGGCAGTATTCTTACCCGCTACCACACGGCACTACCGAGACGCAATATGATGGATGGAAAGTCATAAAAATAAAACCAAAGAAATTTTACGGAACCAATCGTATTTTTATTTTCTGGTCACATCAAATCTAAAAGTTGTCGCGATTACAATAAAAAGTGTATCGAACTACATTATCGTGACAATTGGATACAAAACAGTCAACAAGTTCCAAATATTCGAGTACAGACACCCTTAATAACAAATATGTATACGCAAGTCGAAAATCTACAATAATGCAGTTCAATAAATAACAGGTTCAAAAAGTACTAACAAGACTAAAAGTCTCGTAATGATAATACATTTTTATTACGTTTGTAGGTGAACTTATAAGAACAATAAAATTAAGCACCAAAATAATCTTATATTTTTTTTACTAAATTAATAGGAATGAACATAGCCTGATTTCATTTGAACTAGGTAGCGATTTACTAAATATTTCGCTACAATCGACAACTTATCCGTTTAAATAACAAATATTGATTTAATTTTCATCAATTAGGTATTCGTATATAAAATCTAATAATAATATTCTTTGTGAATATAGTACTGTAGACGTAAGTACGTTTTTAAGTACGTACTATTTTTGTAAGTTGATATTGTATTGTTTTTTACGTTTCGCGAAATCGAAATAGCAATAACTATTTTAGGAATTTAATTCATCATCTTTATAAAATAAATAAAACTCGTTTAGCACATATTTAGAGGTATACATTCAGTAATACTTTTCAAACGACATGTAGTAGATATTATATTATTTCAAGCTAACACGTATTTCTATAGAGAAATATAGATTATTTAGTAAATTGATTTGGGGATAAGATACGCTGCGCTAGTAAGTTTAAATTCTAGTTTATCCAAAGCCTTTTGAATTTCACTGCGCATCGTAGCATATTATTTATTAGAAAAGTCTAATATGTAGAGAGAGGTATACATTTGTGCACAATGTACTGTTTACGTTTTATGTATTGCATTAATTCGCTGGATCACACAAGCTAAGGTTAGTTAGCTTTTAACCACACTGTGATTCCTACAAAGAAACTAGTTTTTAGTAACTAAATCACAAACAAAAATGAGCACATATCAGTAAGTACTTATTTTCGGATCGGTAAGTACTTAGTGAAGTACATCGTACTGGTAAATGCATTGATTACCAAACTTCTAAATAAACATTAGCAAATCATCAAACCTAAAATTAAAAATTCCTATTTTCTATGTACAATAAATTAAGTAGAATTTTCACTAAGCATCTAAAAGGGCGTAACAAATGATTTACTAGGGGATAAATAATTTATAAAAATAAAATACAAATGAAATGTATAATAAATAATTTAAAAGGTAACTGAGAGCTTTAGACCCCCTCGGTATCGAAACGTATTGCCTTTTATATCGCAATAGGATTATAACTACCTACTTATAATTATAAATACCTACGGCTTCAGAGGCCGAATACGTAACTACTTTTAAAACAAAATAGCACAGGAAGCTTCCCGAGCCGTAGATCAGTGTTCATCTATCACATTTGGCATTCGACAAACAAATAGTAGTGGGGAGGATAACATCCTCAACTTTGCACATCGAGCTAGCAGGTTAAAAATCGGCACGAAGGTACTTCTTGACCTACTGATCAAAAGTGAGGTTGTAGTCCGTCGGCCCATCCAGGAAATACCTGCATTACATGACATCAAGACGTGACGGACTAGTGGTGCCAAGCGGGATAATTTGTTGGTAAAAATACCTTTTGGCACCAACCCCACTTTTGATCAGTTGGTCAAGAAGTATCTTCATGCCGATTTTCAGCTTTCTATCTCAATGGGTAAAGTTTTTATTTTTTCTCCCCAATAGGCTAAAATAAACGGACTATAGGTATCCTGAATGCAATACGCTAAGATCGCAAGCTTGGCTTGCCTTCGAAACCTCGTTAGCTGACCGATACCTAATGCCATCCAAGTTATAGCAACTGTAGAAACTCATACAGAGCCAGTAAAGTCTACTCCACAAACGAAACGGTCGACTTATTTACAGCCGATGGCACGAGATCTCAGTCTTATGTCGTATTACTTGCGCAGATTAAGAATGGATCCCGAAATGGCATCATTATTGTCTGTCCGTCTATCATACGTATAGTTTTGTATAACATATGAGCTGGATGTTAACTATAATGGTACCTTTTCGGAACCCAGAAATGTCTTTATCTGCACGAGTTCCGGAGTAGACTTTACCGATTCTAACTGTATTCGCTAAAAATATCACCGATAAAAATCATCTACATCGAATTCCTAGCAGCAGATATGCGTGTCATGATACCATCAGCCAATCGGCGAGCTCGCTGGCTGTGCGGGCGCACGTGATTGGTCGGCGATGACGCGACCGGCGGCGCGGCGGCCAATGGCGTCAGCAGACGTGCGCGGGGGAGCGCGGCGGCCATAACGGGCATGCAGCTTCCGCGTTTGAAACGTCCTCTTTGTCTCCGCAGCGGCGGCGGACTATTTTGAATAGCGCGCATAGCTTCTCTGTGTCTGAGAGGGTTGCCTGTAAAAGAGGGGTAAAAAATGTAACAAAGTAAAATAAAAACTGCTGCATATCTGATACTATGTAGCTGGATATAAATTGAAACTTATCGCGAGCGATAGACGGAAAAGAAATTGTATTGCGACAAGCAGGGTAGCGAGCACCCAATAACAACCAACAAGTAAGTGAATAAAGATCGCGAGCGAAGCGAGCGATACATTTTATTTATGGAATAACGTATGAATAAGAATACCTAACCTATGATTGCGAATTTGCGAACGAAGTAAGCTAGATATTTTACGACAAGGCTAAGTAAAGAATTGAACAAATAGATTTGAGATTGAGTATTTAAAAACAAAAACCCGACGGCGGTAATTTCAAATTTATATTATTTTAATAACAATCCGCTATCTTATATCCATGAATTTTTAACATAGCTAGTGTCACACGCGTTGCTGAGAAGAATCTAACAACACCTCACTTGTCAAAATCCGCCTAGCCGCTTGGGCCCGTGAAAATTCTCGAAAAACAACCCTCCTTCTGTGGCAGTCGGGTAAAAGTTGAATATCCTGATGTCAGTTATATTACATTTGACAATGATATATCTCACCTCGATAGCAATAGCGAGCACAAGATGCACCACTGGTATCAGCAGCACATAGACGCGGAAGATGGCCTGCTCCTTCTGCGCCGGGTCGAACACCTCCACATACAATATTACATACAGGGTGTAATGATATATCCCTCACCTCGATGGCAATAGCTAGTACAAGATGCACCACTGGTATGAGCAGCACGTAGACGCGGAAGATGGCCTGCTCCTTCTGCGCCGGGTCGAACACTTCCACCTCCATGAAGTCGGCCAGCCAGGGCCACGGCGCCAGCAGAACAAGCACCACGAACACCGACTGCACGATCAGCACCACCACCATCCAGTCTGAGGGGAAACAAAACAACCGGCGTTACTTCGTATATAACTCGTCTAGATAAATAAAGGAGCCTGGAATGGCAACGCAATTGACAACAGCTCAAATAGCAAACCTACCCATATTATTGGTTTGTATTAAAATTTAGGCTACAAGAAAAGCCTCTGTTCCACATTTGTTAGCAAAATCGCTACTATTTCCTTTTAATTATATAATTAAAAATTGCTCATTCTAAAAGGACGTAAGTGCATGATGACGTCACAATACGACTATAAATATGGTATCACTAAATTCAGAATAATATTAAAATTATAATGGCAATACTGGCGATCGAAAGATTGTCAACAACCGTCAATCGAATCTGTGGTTACCAGACATTACAACAGGGTTGTCAACCAACCATACGAGACAAATACGAAAATGGACTACCATACGAGGAGTCGAGGACGCACATCGTACAATTTTGTCCGAGGTTTTAGAATTTCCCAATTTTGGATGCAGATGCTGATTGCGAACGACTTTCTTGAAATAAAGTAAAATTTCATTTAATCGGACGGAAAGAAGACAATTAAGGAAGTACGAGCGTAAGTTGCGAACGAGCATGTTTTCTGCGGGAAAACATCGAGAACCAATCATGGAAGACGGTTGGCCACTTGTTACACCATGACGAATTCATTAAGAAAAAAACCGGCCAAGAGCGTGTCAGACACGCCCACAAATAGGGTTTCGTAGTCAACGTTTAAATATCAGGTTTTTCAGCATTACAAACTTAATTTTGTTGCTGGTTTGTTAGCAGCAGTATGATGACCAACCGCAAATAGAAAAACTTATTTTTTTCTGAAACCTTTAAGGGTACAATATCCGTTATAGTTTTCATTGTAACTTCAGATTGTAAGCTATATTCCATATTTATTTCAAATTTTTAGCGTTTATACTTTAGAAGTTACAGCTGGAACAAATTATGGGTCAAAAACGCCCTTTTTAAAAGCAAATATCTCGTGACAGAAACATTTTAGTGACTTTGTTTCAAAGAAACCTCACCTTAGTTTTAAAAGACCTATTCAACGATACCCTACTCAATATTACAGAAGAAAAAAAAAATTTTTGCCCCCCTTTCACTTGTATGGGAGGGGGTCCATAAAACAATTAAAATATTTTTTTCTTAACATTTCTATATTTGGGTCAACACGATCTATCTTCTTACTAAATTTCATGTCGATAGCTCTAAAATTGACGAAGATATGAGGGCGCGGCATACAGACAGACAGACAGACAGACAGACAGACAGACATGACGAAACTATAAGGGTTTCTAGTAGACTACGAAACCCTAAAAAGGCCCAAAACATACATACATAATACTTTACTTAAATTAAAGAACTACTATTTAATACTAAGAGGTTCAAAAGGAAAAAGAAGGAAAAAGACGAGAGTTGACTATTGGATCAACGTAGAAAGAAAAAACTGGAGACCGTAAACGCCAAACTTATTGCTTGCGTGAGGTGGGGAATAACATACAGGAATCTACGGCAATTTTTACCGTCGATAGAGATGTATGACATGGAACAAAATACGGAAACTAAAAAAGAAACGGTTTTACCATGATATGAGGTTCCAATACTACTATAATTTTAAGGTGCTTGAGTACCTAGGTACCAATGAGGAAGAAAAAACTTGGTTAGCAACCCTGCATTACAATCAGCTGCCAGTCAGTTGCATTTGACTTTGATTTGACTATCAACATGATGACAGCTTTGACTCTCAAAGTGCGCTTTTTTTGTATATTTACATCCACAAGCGGGAGTGTTTTTTTTGCAGGATAATCATCGTACTGTGACGTCACAGGCACATTTTCAGTTTTTTTAAATTATTTCCTAAATTATGCTATAGAAAAAATCTGAATATTTCTCACATTAATTTATGATCGAAATTCTGCAAAATGATCATGAAAAAGTGGATGTTAACTAATTTGAGCGGTTGTCAATTGTTTGTCTCTCATCATCATCTTTCTGCCCTTATCCCAATTACTTGGGGTCGGCGCAACATGTTTTGTTTGGACACAAAATCATGTTGCAAAAGGATTTGGCTTAATTTTACGACCGGCCGCCTGCCTGACGTCAACCTTCTTTGGGAATGATATCGTAGGTGATATTACTGCCAGTAATACGGTTGACCATAGTCGGCAGATATTGTACCCATAGTCAAAAACTCTACGTCGCCTTTTACGAAACACACTGAGCAGAATAGGGGTGGCAGAATTCTTAGCGGCTACCACGTAGCAGGCGGTTATAGCAGATATCTGTTAATGCTACTCGAGAGCATAGTTTTAAATTAAGAAAAAGAAGAATGCTACTCACAGTTGGCACAGAAGGGCTGGCGGAAGGGCCAGCCCTTGGCGTAGACGCACGCCATGATGAGGTACTGGAACGAGGACACGATGAACAGCACCGTGTTCTCCCAGCAGAGCACTTGCTCAGTGCGGATATCAACCTCCACCAGGTGGCTGAGTCATATTAGCCATAGGACGTCCACTGCTGAACATAGGCCTCCCCTAAATATTTCCACCATGTTTGATTAGAAGCGACCTACATCCAGCATTTCCCCGCGGACTTGACCAGATCGTCTGTCTATCTCGCGGGGGGCCGTCCTACGCTGCGCCTGCCGGTACGTGGTCTCCACTCGAGAACTCTCCTGCTTCACCAATTATCAGTCCTTCGAGGGTGGCGGAGTATAGGTACTATCTATTTTGTGTTGTTGCTACTTACAGTTGGCGCAGAAGGGCTGCCGGAAGGGCCAGCCCTTGGCGTAGACGCACGCCATGATGAGGTACTGGAACGAGGACACGATGAACAGCACCGTGTTCTCCCAGCAGAGCACTTGCTCAGTGCGGATATCGCCTCCCAATGGGTGACGAAGTATTATACACTCTATTTTGTGTTACATAACATAACTACAAATAAATCAGAAAGGGTGTGGAAAAGTCCGTTGCAGAGTCTATTAAAAAATTAGAGCTATAGTATCGTTTTTGAATTTTTTATTAAATTACTTATTTTTAATTGTGGCATCGCATCACTAATTTTGAAAGGTCATAGTTCAAATGAACTTACCGACGCGGCGCAGCGCAGTTCAGTTTACATTGCTGGCTATTACATGAGTGTCATCAATACAAGAAACTCAAGTCAACCAGCAATGTTTGCCGAAGCGGACTTGTTCGCCAGGTAGTGTAATACTAACCTAGACTATCGATGTGATTATTTCATCAACAGATGTTAATGAAAAATATTCTTTTATTTTGGTTAGTTATGTAACAGGTTGTTGAGGTTGTACTCTCTTTTTTGTGGTGTTGATGCTACTCACAGTTGGCGCAGAAGGGCTGCCGGAAGGGCCAGCCCTTGGCGTAGACGCACGCCATGATGAGGTACTGGAACGAGGACACGATGAACAGCACGGTGTTCTCCCAGCAGAGCACTTGCTCAGTGCGGATATCGCCGCCCAATGGGTGGAACCTACGGGAAAACACGATTAATTAGCTGCGTTTCATATTAAAAACAAAGAGCAACACGTATTGCGAATTCGCGACATGACTGGGTTTTAAATAAAATATAAAAGTTGTATGCTTAAAACTATTATCCAAAAATACTGTAGACTTCGTTCATCATTTCACAAATTATTAAAAGTTAAAATTATTAAACTCAAAAAGTTATTTTCTTTGCTCCATCCAAAACATTGAAATATGACGTCATATTTCAAGAATATCATACAAAAAATCGTTTTCAGTCGTCTTAAAAAGTAGCTCATTTGACCTGTCAGTCCTGTAGCGAATTGCGAGCGCAAGTGAGCCTAGCCGGTACGACAATACTTGGAAAAGTATTGCGCTTGATATGTCTCGTTGAACAAAATAACTAGACACGTATTGCGAGCGAAGCGAGCTCGTCATTTTACGATAAAAAATGAATCGAAAGATCCATTAAGACTAACGATGCCATAATTATGTCACCCGAATTTCGATTTTATAATATTTAACTTTTGAATCCCATTTCGTTAGTCAATTTTGTCCGTAAAATATCACACCCTCTTGTATTTTTAAAAACTCCGTCTATTATGGGTTAAATGGCGTTTTATACTTGAATAAGTTAGACCGGTTTTACACTGTTAAAGTCTAACGTCATACATATCATATCACAAACGAGGTTAGCACACGTATAAAAGATTAGAACTGACCATGGCTGGTTGTTGAGTAGCACGATTGCGGCGAGTTGAACGAGCAGCACGAGCGACACCTGCAAATACAAATTCAAACCATTTATTTACACATATCCAGTAAGCAGTTTTGCAAAGAAACTTAATATATTTCTTGTATTAAAATTGGCTTAGAATCATATGACGTTCTTGTATCAAATTTTGCTGTGTTGATATTCTTATACATTAAGTTTTTGACAGCAGCAACCCTGGCTATGTAATGACAATCACGAAAATCTTAAATAGGATCGAGTGAACCTTCTGTAAACTCTCTATTTTGTGAACACAGCGTGGCTGGTTTTAAGCCCACCATAACAGCCACAACAGTCTACTGCTGGACATGGGCCATGATGTTGCATTGACAGGGAACGCTGCTGCCTATTCCCTGGATAAGTATCCCTTAGTCGCTTTTTACGACACCCACGGGTAGAATTGGTTTATAAACCCAACTCTTCTTTCTCCGGCCTGTTCCCATGTTTAATTGGGGTCGGCTCTCCCAATCGCCTTTCGCCAGGATGTTCTATCCTGGGTCGTCAGAGGGTCTAAATCTAGCTCTTTGAGGTCTCTATTTACTAAGGACATCCATGAGAGTCGGGGCCTGCCGCGTCGTCTAGGGCCCGACTCCAAGCTCAATATTTGTTTGGTCATGTGGTCTTCTGGTCTTCTCATTACATGGCCGTACCATCGAAGCCTAGTTTCCTGGAGATTTTCAGGTATGGGTCGTACTTTTAAGCTCCCTCTTATGTAGTACACACACATGTAGGTTTATAAACCCAACCTAAGTCAAAAAGTAAAGAAATAGAAGTCAGCTTCATGGTCTGAACACGCCTGCAAAGTTGTAGTATGCCGAGAGTATAACCTGCATAACAAGCGGCACGATGCTGGAGGCTGCCACGAGCGAGACCGGGGGCGACTGCTTGCTGAGTACCGGCCCGGGCGCCGCGCGGCCCAGGGATAGAGCTAGAAGAGTCGTCAGGATCAGGTCGATGTACAGGAATTGGTTGTTGCCCAGGATCGAGTAGTACTGTGGGGAAAGCACAATAGTTACCAAATTGTTTTATTAAAATATATAGTGAGAAATGAATTACCGCATTCAGATATTTCAACTTAAAACCACGAGTTCACCGTATTCGCATTACGTATTGCGAGCGAAGTGGGTTCGTTTTTTTAAGATAAAATTAAATTATACTACCATAATATAACAATGTAAAAGGTAATTGAGCTCCTCATTTCACGATATAACAACAATGTAACATGTATTGCGAGCGAAGCGAGCTCGTTGTTTAAGATAAAACCACAACGTTACGCGTATTGCGAGAGAAATGAACTCGTTGTTTAAGATAAAACCACAACGTTACGCGTATTGCGAGAGAAATGAACTCGTTGTTTAAGATCAAACCACAACGTTACGCGTATTGCGAGAGAAATGAACTCGTTGTTTAAGATCAAACCACAACGTTACGCGTATTGCGAGAGAAATGAACTCGTTGTTTAAGATAAAACCACAACGTTACGCGTATTGCGAGAGAAATGAACTCGTTGTTTAAGATAAAACCACAACGTTACGCGTATTGCGAGAGAAATGAACTCGTTGTTTAAGATAAAACCACAACGTTACGCGTATTGCGAGAGAAATGAACTCGTTGTTTAAGATAAAACCACAACGTTACGCGTATTGCGAGAGAAATGAACTCGTTGTTTAAGATAAAACCACAACGTTACGCGTATTGCGAGAGAAATGAACTCGTTGTTTAAGATAAAACCACAACGTTACGCGTATTGCGAGAGAAATGAACTCGTTGTTTAAGATAAAACCACAACGTTACGCGTATTGCGAGAGAAATGAACTCGTTGTTTAAGATAAAACCACAACGTTACGCGTATTGCGAGAGAAATGAACTCGTTGTTTAAGATAAAACCACAACGTTACGCGTATTGCGAGAGAAATGAACTCGTTGTTTAAGATAAAACCTCAACGTTACGCGTATTGCGAGAGAAATGAACTCGTTTAAGATAAAACCACAACGTTACGCGTATTGCGAGAGAAATGAACTCGTTGTTTAAGATAAAACCACAACGTTACGCGTATTGCGAGAGAAATGAACTCGTTGTTTAAGATAAAACCAAAACGTTACGCGTATTGCGAGAGAAATGAACTCGTTGTTTAAGATAAAACCACAAGGTTACGTGTATTGTGAGCGAAGCGAACTCTTATTTTTTTAAATAACTCTTGTTGTTTCAACAATAAAATAATACCAAAACCCTATGGTATGCTAACCAATACCACTGAGAGTGCGAAACGAAGTTCGCCGGTACGAGCTATTAGCTTAACATAAGGCGTTAACTTACATTGTACAGGATGAGTATGGAGAAGAACTGTATGAAGGAGTAGAGAGCCATGTACTTGAAGATGGCGAAGGAGGTGGACAGCGCGCAGCGTCCTTCCAGCGCGAGCAGCTTCATAATAACATGTCGTTATACTTACATTGTAGAGGATGAGTATGGAGAAGAACTGTATGAAGGAGTAGAGAGCCATGTACTTGAAGATGGCGAAGGATGTGGACAGCGCGCAGCGACCCTCCAGCGCGAGCAGCTTCATAACATAAGGAGTTACACTTACATTGTACAGGATGAGTATGGAGAAGAACTGTATGAAGGAGTAGAGAGCCATGTACTTGAAGATGGCGAAGGATGAGAGCGCGCAGCGCCCTCCAGCGCGAGCAGCTTCATAACATAAGGAGTTACACTTACATTGTACAGGATGAGTATGGAGAAGAACTGTATGAAGGGAGAGAGCTATGTACTTGAAGATGGCGAAGGATGTGGACAGCGCGCAGCGACCCTCCAGCGCGAGCAGCTTCATAACATAAGGAGTTACACTTACATTGTAGAGGATGAGTATGGAGAAGAACTGTATGAAGGAGTAGAGAGCCATGTACTTGAAGATGGCGAAGGATGTGGACAGCGCGCAGCGACCCTCCAGCGCGAGCAGCTTCATAACATAAGGAGTTACACTTACATTGTACAGGATGAGTATGGAGAAGAACTGTATGAAGGAGTAGAGAGCCATGTACTTGAAGATGGCGAAGGATGTGGACAGCGCGCAGCGACCCTCCAGCGCGAGCAGCTTCATAACATAAGGAGTTACACTTACATTGTACAGGATGAGTATGGAGAAGAACTGTATGAAGGAGTAGAGAGCCATGTACTTGAAGATGGCGAAGGATGTGGACAGCGCGCAGCGACCCTCCAGCGCGAGCAGCTTCATAACATAAGGAGTTACACTTACATTGTACAGGATGAGTATGGAGAAGAACTGTATGAAGGAGTAGAGAGCCATGTACTTGAAGATGGCGAAGGATGTGGAGAGCGCGCAGGCCCTCCAGCGCGAGCAGCTTCATAACATAAGGAGTTACACTTACATTGTACAGGATGAGTATGGAGAAGAACTGTATGAAGGAGTAGAGAGCCATGTACTTGAAGATGGCGAAGGACGTGGACAGCGCGCAGCGGCCCTCCAGCGCGAGCAGCTTCACGCACGAGATGTTCTGCTCCTGCGACGTGAACGGCGCAGCGACTGTCAAAAATACATGCTCAATTAACAATAGGCAGTGGATAGGTGATGCTAGCGGCTTCCTATCGCTGCCGGCTAAAGAGAAAAAGTCTTACGACATTCTACTACTATGATTTTTGAGGAAAACACTTGTACTCGTTTCACAAAATTATATTTGGTCCCAACCGGTTTCGCTTAAATAATCATCATCAGGGGCACGTACACTCGCATGTTACAATAAAATTATTTCAAAAACATCGAAAACAGCACGATTCATTGGTAGCTGTGCAATAATCGCTAATAATAATTTAAAAAAGTAAACAAAGCTTAAATATTATTATATTATTATTCGAACTATAGCATACAGTGGCATATTTATTTCCTTCCGAATTAGTTTCGTCAGAATGGAACCTATTATTATACATCTATATCAGCCTACATCTATCCATTGCTGAGTATAGGCCTCTTCTCTTTTCCGCCAACTCCTCCGGTCCTGTGCCTCCCGCAGCCACTGTTTACCGGCAATGGCCACTCGTCTGTCCATGGCTGGTGGTCTGCCTATTAGACGTTTATTAGTTCTTGTACTTATGGTATGGTCAGGTTTAATTAATTATTATCCATAAGGTATGGTTTGTCTCGCACTTTATGAAGAAACTGAAAAGGGTGTGTTCAATTTCTGGATGTGAGAGCGATTTTGGTGTCCCCCGCGCGCGGCGCCGCTGCGCTGCCTTGTGCGGACAGGCGCGGTGTGGCGAACAGCGCGGGGGTTGCGTACTAATATGTAGCAATAAAAGCTAAAGTAAAAGAAAAAAAACCTAACAGAAAAACGTAGAAAGCAGTAAGCAGTGAGTAATTAGTTTTGTAGTAGATGCTTTGTTTCTTTTTAAATTCTTCTTTTTCTTCTTCGTGTCAATGACTCAAAACTAGTAGGTAATTAAATGAACTTTTGCCAGTATTTAGCGACGGCCACGGCACTCTCTGTCGCCAATTTTAGGTCCTCCACGCTACAGACAGGTGTTGGGCAAAAAGCATGGCAGGTCTTTTTAATTAAGAAAATCATATAAAAGTGATTGAGGATAAGGGCAGGAAGATGATGTTCAGTCAACAGTATTTTCTTACCTGAAGCATCAGCCTCTGAGAGCGATATTCCCACGTGAGCTGCCTTTAGCGCGCCGCAGTCGTTGGCGCCGTCACCGCACATGCCCACGATGAGGCCTTCTGCTTGCAGCGCTGTTTTAGATGCATTAAACTTGACAAGATTTGCATCACCTCATTCGGGCGTGAGCATATCGTTGATGTGCAGCAGAAATAGGGTTGCAGAAAGTACAGACCCTTGAGGGACGCCGGCATCAATAGCCTGTTCATAGATCAATAGATGATGATTAAAAGACAGTATTTTCTTACCTGAAGCATCAGCCTCTGAGAGCGATATTCCCACGTGAGCTGCCTTTAGCGCGCCGTAGATCAGCTGAGTCTTCTGGTCGGGGCTGAACCGCCCGAATATCAGGAAGATGATAATTAAAAGACAGTATTCTCACCTGAAGCATCAGCCTCTGAGAGTGATATTCCCACATGAGCCGCCTTTAGCGCGCCGCAGTCGTTGGCGCCGTCAACCTTGCTCTCTTGTTGTACAAATAACTATTGTAGTAGTTACTTTGTTTCTTTTTAAATTAGTAAGGCGTGTAAAAAAGTAATTTTTGGATAAGGGCAGGAAGATTATTGAAAGACAGTATTCTTACCTGAAGCATCAGCCTCTGAGAGCGATATTCCCAAATGGGCTGCCTTTAGCGCGCCGCAGTCGTTGGCGCCGTCACCGCACATGCCCACGATGAGGCCTTCTGCTTGTAAAGCTGTGATCAACTGAGTCTTCTGGTCGGGGGCTGAACCGCCCGAATATCAGGAAGATGATTATTGAAAGTTAGTTTTTCTTACCTGAAGCATCAGCCTCTGAGAGCGATATTCCCACATGAGCTGCCTTTAGCGCGCCGCAGTCGTTGGCGCCGTCACCGCACATGCCCACGATGAGGCCTTCTGCTTGTAAAGCTGTGATCAACTGAGTCTTCTGGTCGGGGCTGAACCGCCCGAATATCAGGAAGATGATTATTGAAAGTTAGTTTTTCTTACCTGAAGCATCAGCCTCTGAGAGCGATATTCCCACATGAGCTGCCTTTAGCGCGCCGCAGTCGTTGGCGCCGTCACCGCACATGCCCACGATGAGGCCTTCTGCTTGCAGCGCTGTGATCAGCTGAGTCATGGTATAATAAGATACTCCGCCTGGTATTCCATTCCGAGACTCGTGAGCCACGTGACTAACATAAGCCTACGTCATCATGCTTGTGGGTTACCAAAATTCTTATGTAAATCATATTTTGTAAATCATATAAGATACTGTTAACTAATAAATACAATTTAAGTGTTGTTGTAAAGTTCAAGTAAATACACACGTAAATCTAAATTATAAAATTATTCAGAAATATTTTAACTCATTTTTCTGAGATTGAATTTACCCCACAACGTATTTTATTGAAATAAAGTGGCAATACTAGTGACGTAGGCTTGTGTTTCTCTGGGAATGTAAGACTATGGGCTGAGTCTTCTGGTCGGGATCTAACCGCCCGAATATCAGGAAGATGATGATTGAAAGTTAGTATTTCTTACCTGAAGCATCAGCCTCTGAAAGCGATATCCCCACATGAGCTGCCTTTAGTGCGCCGCAGTCGTTGGCGCCGTCACCGCACATACCCACGATGAGGCCTTCTGCTTGCAGCGCTGTGATGAGTTGGGTCTTCTGGTCGGGGCCGAACCGCCCGAATATCATCCCTGCGAAAAGGATCAAGTTGCAAAAGGGTATAACCAACCGAAGGAGGTCAAAGTACTCATGAAACTGAAAAATTCCTCATGGAACATGGGTCGAAATATGAAAGGAAATTTGAACCTCCCATACAAAATCACCAATCAGCTGATTGATTTACTATGGGAGGCCCTTTTATTTTTAATATTTCGACAAGTTGTTCAGTTTAACTTGATATCTTTTCAAATTGTTAGACACTTTTCATTTAAAACGAACACAAAAATTCAAGATCTAATTGATCTGTAAATTTTAATGCTACTTATCTTAGTTATCTACACCTTCGAGCTAATACCTAGTTCACAGAAGAAAGGGATTATAAATGGCAGCCGGCGTTCATGCTTTGTCCTCGCAGAATTAATATGAGTGAGAGATTTGATAAATACGATAGTTGTCTTTTATCTTTATCCCTTTGAATTACTTCTTCTTCTTTGTTTGTTCTTTTTGGTGAATAGAGTGTATTCTCGACCTGATCTGATTATGGATTTGGCTTGCCAAAATATTTAAATAGTTGGAGGATAGGTCCCGAGTCCAAACCCCAGACTATGTCATTATTATTATTACCTCGCTTTAGGATTAGTGGTAGGAACTCTGGATAGTGCGAGCGGACGATCGACCAAGTCTTGCCCTCCATCGCGATCACGTACGAATCTACTGCCATTTTAGGTGGACCACCGTCGCCAACAACCTGAGAAAAATATCCATCATTATTCTCCAAAATTTCCTATTGCAATATGACATACTGGCAAAATGTAATAATAGAATCACTTTATACAAGATGCAAAAAGATCAACTGAAAATATTTTAAGAGGGGGGAACCAGTCCATGAAACTGAAGAACTTTCCCACAGGAACATAGGTCTAAAATGTGAAAAAAGAAATTTGACCTCCCATACTAATCCACCAGTTGAGCAAGTCAGTTTGTATGGGACTGCCAATTCTTTTTCTTTCATATTTCTAGTTATGTTCCTAGGGGAAAGTCGTTCAGTTTGATATTCTGTTCACCCCTTAAAATATGTATTTTCAGTTTTTTTTTACAACTTATATAAAAAGGATACTGAAGTGAAACTTACTTCCATAGACAAAGACGGTCTATTATCCAGGCCGTTTGGATGGTGAGCGGTGACCAGCAGAAGCTTCTGGTGCGACATGACCATCGAGCAGCCGCGCGCTACCGACATCGCCGTCATTATGTTGTCCCCTGAAATAAATATAAAAGAATAAGCCACTGCGTGAAAGCATGAAATAGACAAGGACCTAGAATGCTTCCCTGAGAAACACCAAATTTAGAAGATATCTATTTACTGCGATTTACACATCTACTTAACTAATTAATTTTCTTACGAACTACAAAATATGGCTTCAGTTTTAAATGCATTAGTGGTTAAAGTTCTGTAAAGTTAGTAGATATATCAAACGCCTTAGCAGCGACCAAATCAGTCAAGAGTATTGTACTGCTATAATAGTTTGGGTACAAATAACAAACTACATAAAAGTTTAGTTCATACTGTATATAGCGTATGGATAAAAGATTTTATTTTCACCAGCCTAAGCGGAAGGCCAAGTTACGCTGGCCGCTTTGTATCTGGTCATGATTCTATGGTAGCGGATGCGTCTTAACTTACCAGTAACCATTACCAGTCTCAAATTTGCATCATGTAGATCCTGATAACTTGAGTGGTCTCCGGCTTCAAACTGTTCTGCATGACTAGAAATCCCAGGAACGCCATATCACACTCTAATACCTCTCTTTTGACGCTTTGTGCGTCGATTTGTACTTAATTTCGAACCAAATATAATAGAACACCGAACTTACCAGTAACCATAACCAGTCTCAAATTTGCATCATGTAGATCTCTGATCACTTGAGTGGTTTCTGGCTTCAGACTGTTCTGCATGACTAGAAATCCCAGGAACGCCATATCACACTCCAGCGCCTCTCTTTTGACCCTCTGCGCGTCCATCCATTTCATCTTGCGGTCGAGTTTCTTGTGAGCCAAGCCGATCACGCGAAATCCGTTAGATGTGTACTCGTTGAGGATGGAAGAAAAGTTTTCGGGTAACGTGTCAGGGTTGCACATGCCTGCCACCTGAATAAGAAGTTGCGATTGAAGTGGAAAGATTGCTAAAATACATACATGCATGCTATCACGCCTATATCACTTGCGGTTTAGGCAGAGCGTAAACGGCTAAAACGGCCATTTACACCGCGTCTGACAGAGGTTTGAGAGTCATTGAGAAGACTGTGTATCATCACAGTGACAGGTAGTCAGTCTGTCGCCTAACATTGCAATACACATCAACACTCAAATATTTTAGTCGCTTCTTACAACACCCATTGGAAAGATGGGGTGATGCTATTCTAAGCCAGCACCACACTGCTACTACTACACACACCCTGGAACACTTTAAATGTAATTTTCATTACACGCCTAAACAAACTGTCATTACATTAAAGTACTGTTGAACAAGATACAAGATCTCTTGCCATGTGTCGTTTTCTTGGGTCGTTTTGTTTGAATATCGACTCGGTACATCGCTTTGCATGTCAGTATGAACGGACCCTTACTTCATTTCGGTACATATTAACAAAACAGCATATGGTTTTCCCACTATTTATCGCCCAGCGATATCCCAATGGCAATCACAAGGTCATATACAATCACTTGATTTCTGTATTGATTGATATCTCCGAAATTAAATGCAGTACCGAAACAAACTAATTAATACAAGGATAAATTTGAATGATAAACTAACGAATTTGCAAAATTTGAGAATACAAAGCTGAACTGTTAGACTGAAGAAAAGGAACACCGGCAATTATGAAGAGTCGGCACTAGTTCGGCAGTCAAGGGGTCCCATCGCAGGGCTCTCTCTCTTGGACGCTATCGGTCGACGCGCGCGGACCATTGTTTATATTATAAGCGATCCAAAATCATTTAATTAAAAGGATAATTTCAAAGAACTCTTGTGTTTAATTTAGAGTCAATAGTTCTCAGTTAAATCTATCAAATAAATATTTCAAATCCGTTACTTTAGCATGGATGTGAAGATATCTCAAGACAGTTACTAATTCATTGGTAGCTAATGTATGAAAAGTAGTTCGAAATAACTCTGTACCTACCTTTTCTGGAGCTCCCTTTACGAAGTACACCATCTGCGGTTGGCCGAGCACCCTCGCGATAACGCCCATCGACTGCTGGGATGACGAGAAGTGGAACCTTCGCAGCAACCCCACCTGTTGGGAAAACATTCATTTATAACGGCGGGTATTCATTGGGGACAAAATCCCCGCGACTTTGTATAGATGCGTCTTCATTGGGAACATTTATTGGGGATCTTTTGTATATAAAGTCACGGACTTTATCCCGAAATGTTTCAAATGTGCGTATGAATGAGTATTACGAGGTTTTCAATGTCAAGGATAACTATCTACATACGAATTATATTGCATAGGTTTTGTATTATATTTGTAATGATGAGCAGTTTCTCTTAACATTTATTGTTTGACCTTATCAATCAAACTAGTCAATCAACAAGGTTAAAGTTATGTATTTGATAGCAACGAGTAATCATAACTCAATGTCCTTATTACAGCAATAAAAATTGTCGCACAAAATCTTAGAACTATTGTTGACAAACCTGTAAAGAATAAACCAACCACTGGTTAAGTCTTTCCTCACACACTTACCTATCACTTCTATGTCTTGCAGGGTAGGCAGAGCATCTATGACCGTAAAATGCGGTCGTTATTGCCACATCTGACAAATATTCGAAGGCCGGCTGTTTCATAAAAGTAGTATCTTTATAGAAGATATGTTTATAGTCACTTCTATAATACATATATTAATTACTTATCTTACATCTAAGGATGCATGCATTACCTCATAAGGCATCTCCATAGTGTAAGGATCGTAGTCTTCGAGGTTCTGCAGCTCGTTTTCTTTGGTGGCCGGCTTCACGATAGCGGGTGTCAGGTTGTCATAGCGGGTGTTTTCTGGACCGGGCTCTTCCAATATCTGTAAAATAGGGTCATTTATCAAATACTAGCTGCCCGTCAGCGGTTTCACCCGCTGCAACCTATTATTCCGCGGGAAAGTAGCATTATTCGCCAAGAGATGTCGCTGTTAGTTTTCGGCGAAACGTTTAAAACGCGAATCGGCTCAGTCACGCCACCTATTTAAAAAATATTGGAAAATGCGTGATCCCGTGGGAATGAGACATTTTTCCGTGGTAAAAGTATCCTATGTGTTATTCCAGATGCCCTTATACAGGGTGTTAGGGACGGTGTAACGAAAACTTTGCAGGCGTGCCAGACCATCAAACTGAATATTTTACTATGGAGTAATGGTGGAAACGAAAAATTTTCCGACCTCCCATACAAAGTCAGTCAGGTGATCGAGAATTTTGTATGGGAGGTCGGAAAATTATTTTCGTTTCCACCATTGGCTCCATAGTAAAGTTGTTCAGTTTGATGGTCTGAGCACGCCTGCAAAGTTTTGTTACACCGTCCCTAACACCCTATATAAGTTTTTAGGTTTTCACGGTTGTTCACAACACTTAAATTATTGTTTGAAACGGGATTATTACCGTGATTATATTTTTGTTTATCTCGATATTTCGAGGCGGTTGCACGCCCCATGGTCACGAGTAGACTGGCTCGGCGAGTGATGTCATCTTTCTAAGGGCAAACATATCTGTCTACCCTCTTTCGGATTCGTCGACTGCGTTCTACACGGTTACTCGAATCACTACTATTGTCACTCACTATTTTGTAACGATCACGACACACCACACTAACAGTATCACTTCGCGAGTTTGAAGTCGAGTGTTTTTTGCGGTTGTATACGTTTAATACTGGATTCCACGCACTGGACAGCTTGAAACCATCTTCACGATTAAAGTTTTTATATTTTGTGATTTCGATGGCTTCTCGCACTAAACGAGGTATATAGTGACGTTCCGTTGACAGTACTTGCGGGTTATGTAGTTCAATCCAGTGATTAGTTTCCGCTTGGTTTAGGTTTTCCGCTATGGCTGACTTCTGGGCATCGTTGTTTTTTACAGCTCTGATATGTTCCTTAATGCGGTCAACTATTGTTCTTTTGGTCTGACCAATGTACGAACTCCCACAGCTGCAATTAACTGTGTAGACGCCGGGAGTTTGAAGAGGAAGCTGGTCTTTAGGCGATCGTAGTAGTTTTCCAATTTTGTTAAAGGGAGTGAAAACAGTTTTAATGGAAAACTTTCCTAATAATCTGCCTATTTTATCCGTCACTCCCTTTACATAAGGCAAAAACGCTGGCTGTCGTTGCGCTTCTTCTGCTTTCCTCTTTTTTGTTTTCCTTTTAGTCTCGCAAGCTTTGACATTATAACCGTTCCGCTGTAAAACCGTCTTGACATGATTCAGCTCTTTAGCTAGGTGGTTCACATCACACAGATCGTGAGCCCTATCAACCAACGATCTAACAACAGAATCCAGATGCCGTGGATGGTGGTGTGACGTAGAATGCAGATACTTGTCGGTATGCGTTGGTTTTCTGTAGACCGAATGACTTAAAGATCCATCTTCTTTGACCTCAACTAACACATCTAGGAAGGCGAGCTTTCGTTGGTCTTCGATCTCACAGGTAAATTTCAATTTTGAGTGAATGTTATTCAAAAATGCCAAGTAGTCCTTTACCTCTTCCTCTTTCCTCCTATTATACAAAAACGTCATCCACATACCTTTTCCATAATTTGACAGTTGATGGCGCTGATAGAATAGCAGTATTCTCTATGTGTTCCATCCAGATGTTAGCTACTATGGGAGCAACAGGACTGCCCATTGCCACTCCATCAATCTGTAGGTAGTATCGACCATTGTACAAAAAGTAGCTAGTAAAGTAAAGCTCAAAACAGCTGCTGCGTCCGCGTACCGTACAGCCACCACGACTCTACGGGTTACCTAAGATACATAAAGCTAACACCCCACTACGCCCAATAGTAAGTCAGATAGGATCACCTACCTATGAACTGGCTAAATATGTGTCCCAAGCTCTGAAACCCCTCGCAGGTAGGACTGACAGTTTTGTGAAGGACTCCAGACATTTTGTGGATATACTTAACTTAGTAACGCTGAGGTTAAGACAGACGAGACATTAGTTAGTTTTGATGTTGAATCTTTGTTCACAAACGTACCTATCCAACAATGCATTGATGTCGTCAAATCAAAACTGCAAGACAACAACATGTCAGTGGAAATAGCCAAGTTGCTTGATCATTGCCTTAGCACGAGCTACTTTTTGTACAATGGTCGATACTACCTACAGATTGATGGAGTGGCAATGGGCAGTCCTGTTGCTCCCATAGTAGCTAACATCTGGATGGAACACATAGAGAATACTGCTATTCTATCAGCGCCATCAACTGTCAAATTATGGAAAAGGTATGTGGATGACGTTTTTTGTATAATAGGAGGAAAAGAGGAAGAGGTAAAGGACTACTTGGCATTTTTGAATAACATTCACTCAAAATTGAAATTTACCTGTGAGATCGAAGACCAACGAAAGCTCGCCTTCCTAGATGTGTTAGTTGAGGTCAAAGAAGATGGATCTTTAAGTCATTCGGTCTACAGAAAACCAACGCATACCGACAAGTATCTGCATTCTACGTCACACCACCATCCACGGCATCTGGATTCTGTTGTTAGATCGTTGGTTGATAGGGCTCACGATCTGTGTGATGTGAACCACCTAGCTAAAGAGCTGAATCATGTCAAGACGGTCTTACAGCGGAACGGTTATAATGTCAAAGCTTGCGAGACTAAAAGGAAAACAAAAAAGAGGAAAGCAGAAGAAGCGCAACGACAGCCAGCGTTTTTGCCTTATGTAAAGGGAGTGACGGATAAAATAGGCAGATTATTAGGAAAGTTTTCCATTAAAACTGTTTTCTTTCACTCCCTTTAACAAAATTGGAAAACTACTACGATCGCCTAAAGACCAGCTTCCTCTTCAAACTCCCGGCGTCTACAAAGTTAATTGCAGCTGTGGGAGTTCGTACATTGGTCAGACCAAAAGAACAATAGTTGACCGCATGAAGGAACATATCAGAGCTGTAAAAAACAACGATGCCCAGAAGTCAGCCATAGCGGAAAACCTAAACCAAGCGGAAACTAATCACTGGATTGAACTACAAGGTGGGCCAAAAGTAATCACCCTATGTGAATCACCTCCCATTTTTTTATTAGACATTATAATCGACTACTGTTTTCGGAAATCAATATTTCGAAGATGTCAAATTTATGTGATTATGTTTTAAAAAGACTTTAGTCAATTTGCCATCTCTACCGTACGTTTTAACTTTAAACACGCTTATTTCCATACATTCGTGACCATGTCTTTTTTTTGTTTGTGGTGGCTTCAGGGACTTGAAAGTTTTATGAATTGAAATTTGTAATCTTGAACTTTTAAAAATACCATTGGGTGAATTCTGGCGTTGTCGGATCTGGAGATTTGACCAACCGGTTCAAAAACCAAATCCTGTGGATTTGTTTTCACCAACTTGCATCAATTCTGGAGTTCGCATCTAACTGCTTTCTTTATTTTTTATTTTACAGCATTAAGTTCACATCTTCGAAGGATTATTCAGTGATAACAAAACTTATTTTAACTTATTAAAAAAAAATGGGGGCCGTTCTAACATGAGAAGGGAGCTTTTCAGAGACCATTTTTGATTTGACTCAGGAGGTGGCAATTTGACCAATATCTTTTTTAAAAACATAATTACATAAATTTTAAATCTTCAAAAGATTGAATTCCGAAAACAGAAGTAAATTTTAATGACTAATAAAAAAATGGGAGGCACATCCTATGGGATGACTTCTTTTGGCCCACCCTGTACATAACCCGCAAGTACTGTCAACGGAACGTCACTATATACCTCGTTTAGTGCGAGAAGCCATCGAAATCACAAAATATAAAAACTTTAATCGTGAAGATGGTTTCAAGCTGTCCAGTGCGTGGAATCCAGTATTAAACGTATACAACCGCAAAAAACACCTGACTTCAAACTCGCGAAGTGATACTGTTAGTGTGGTGTGTCGTGATCGTGACAAAATAGTGAGTGACAATAGTAGTGATTCGAGTAACCGTGTAGAACGCAGTCGACGAATCCGAAAGAGGGTAGACAGATATGTTTGCCCTTAGAAAGATGACATCACTCGCCGAGCCAGTCTACTCGTGACCATGGGGCGTGCAACCGCCTCGAAATATCGAGATAAACAAAAATATAATCACGGTAATAATCCCGTTTCAAACAATAATTTAAGCCCTTTTATATTTCTGCAAAGTTTCATGTCAATCTAATCAGCCGTTTTTGCGTGATGTCGTAACAAACACACACACAAACATCCGCCTTTATAATATTAGTAGGATAAGTATATAGAGTCGAGCTCAGGCTGGGTTAGGCAGTTTGGCATTAGGCCCGTTCTTATGTCAGGTGCACAAGACTTGAATTGGTGATTTGAGTGTCTAACCCAGGGATGGGGAAATACATTTTGGAAAGGGCCATATCAAAGAATCACAACTTGTAAGCGGGCCAAATAAGTTACTAAAAAAGTTGTACAAGAAATTAAGTTTATTTTGATGTGTTTGGTCGATGAGATAAATGAAATTTTGACTGTTCGTCTACAAGCACGTCAAAATTTGGCTTCAAATTACCTGAAGTAACTTTTGAAGCTAAAAATAAAATATTTAAACTTCTTTGACGAAGGTATTTGTGGTTACAATACAAGATAAGAATTTATAAATCATCCATCATCTGCCTGACCTTATCCCAAATCAGTTGGGGTCGGCGCAACGGCGCATTAGAATTTCTAAGTAGGTAAGTAAAGAATATTCAAGAACACAGCGATAATTTGGAGCAAATGTGGTGCAATCTAGTTCTTTAGAACAGATGAGATAAGATATTGTCAGAGCAGTATTTTATGGACATGAATCATAATCCTAGTATTTGTTTTTGAGTGCTCCCTTATCTCATCTGTAGTTCCTCGTGACGTATTTTGCGTAGTACTCCTACAATTCCTAGCAAGTAAATACATCTGGTAAATACTGACATATGAGCAAATAAGCTCCTGGGTTTCATAAAACAAATATTTAGAGCAAACAAACATTGATGAATATACTTATTTGTTTTTCTCAAAAGAAACTTTATTTAAGAAAAAGAAATATTGGTCCCTTGCTCTTTTATAAAAATAAGAATGGCAGAGTCTGCTTTAATCCAAATAAACTAAAGGCTTTGCACAATTTAACGCTGGCAATTAACAGTAGCAAAAGAAAACATAGTGGCCATCTTACTTTAATATCGGGGTATTGCCATACTCACCACGCTTGACAGGCGGATTGCCGCTTAGTGCACGATGTTTAATTCGCAAGAAAACTACTGCACATTCCTGAAGAATTATCCTTCAGTCGCTTTTACGACACCCACAGGTAGAATTGTAATCGCCAAAATCAACTTTCAATTTCAAAATATGTCAATTTCATAATTTACTCACCCACTGAGTGAACTCGAACATCTTCAAGTCCAAGGGATCGCCCTTCAGCTGTCCTTGTATGCTCGTAAGGGAATGGCACGACGCTAGGGCTTGCACTAGAGGGCTCTGTACAGTAGACAGCAGCTTTACTCACCCACTGAGTGAACTCGAACATCTTCAGATCCAAGGGATCGCCCTTCAGCTGTCCCTGGATACTAGTAAGGGAGTGGCACGAGGCTTTTACTAGACGGCTCAGTACAGTAGCCAGCAGCGTTACTTACCCACTGAGTGAACTCGAACATCTTCAGATCCAAGGGATCGCCCTTCAGCTGTCCTTGTATACTAGTAAGGGAGTGGCACGACGCTAGGGCTTGCACTAGAGGGCTCTTGACTGGTAGCATGTTGACGTCGACTAGGGATCGCTGCTGCTCATTCCCTGAAGAATTATCCTTCAGTCGCTTTTTACGACGCCCACAGGTAGAATTGTAGTAGCCAGTATCGACTTTCAAATGTTAGTTTCATAATTTACTTACCCACTGAGTGAACTCGAACATCTTCAGATCCAAGGGATCGCCCTTCAGCTGTCCTTGGATACTAGTAAGGAGTGGCACGACGCTAGGGCTTGTACTAGAGGGCTCTATACAGTAGAGAGCAGCTTTACTCACCCACTGAGTGAACTCGAACATCTTCAGATCCAAGGGATCGCCCTTCAGCTGTCCCTGGATACTAGTAAGGGAGTGGCACGAGGCTTTTACTAGACGGCTCAGTACAGTAGCCAGCAGCGTTACTTACCCACTGAGTGAACTCGAACATCTTCAGATCCAAGGGATCGCCCTTCAGCTGTCCTTGTATACTAGTAAGGAGTGGCACGACGCTAGGGCTTGCACTAGAGGGCTCTTGACTGGTAGCATGTTGACGTCGACTAGGGATCGCTGCTGCTCATTCCCTGAAGAATTATCCTTCAGTCGCTTTTTACGACGCCCACAGGTAGAATTGTAGTAGCCAGTATCGACTTTCAAATGTTAGTTTCATAATTTACTTACCCACTGAGTGAACTCGAACATCTTCAGATCCAAGGGATCGCCCTTCAGCTGTCCTTGGATACTAGTAAGGGAGTGGCACGACGCTAGGGCTTGTACTAGAGGGCTCTATACAGTAGAGAGCAGCTTTACTCACCCACTGAGTGAACTCGAACATCTTCAGATCCAAGGGATCGCCCTTCAGCTGTCCCTGGATACTAGTAAGGGAGTGGCACGACGCTAGGGCTTGTACTAGAGGGCTCTATACAGTAGAGAGCAGCTTTACTCACCCACTGAGTGAACTCGAACATCTTCAGATCCAAGGGATCGCCCTTCAGCTGTCCTTGGATACTAGTAAGGGAGTGGCACGACGCTAGGGCTTGTACTAGAGGGCTCTGTACAGTAGACAGCAGCGGTACTCACCCATTGAGTGAACTCAAACATCTTCAGATCCAAGGGATCGCCCTTCAGCTGTCCTTGGATACTAGTAAGGGAGTGGCACGACGCTAGGGCTTGTACTAGCGGGCTCTATACAGTAGACATCTTTACTCACCCATTGAGTGAACTCGAACATCTTCAGATCAAAGGATCGCCCTTCAGCTGTCCTTGGATACTAGTAAGGAGTGGCACGACGCTAGGGCTTGTACTAGCGGGCTCTATACAGTAGACATCTTTACTCACCCATTGAGTGAACTCAAACATCTTCAGATCCAAGGGATCGCCCTTCAGCTGTCCTTGTATACTAGTAAGCTACACGATGCTAGGGCTTGTACTAGTGGGCTCTATACAGTAGACGTCTTTACTCACCCACTGAGTGAACTCGAACATCTTCAGATCCAAGGGATCGCCCTTCAGCTGTCCCTGGATACTGGTAAGGGAATGGCACGATGCTAGGGCCTGTACTAGAGGGCTCTTGACTGGTAGCATGTTGACGTCGACTAGGGATCGGCCGAACTGTTCGCCGGTGTAGTTGGGAATCACTGCGTAGAGATCCAGACCGTCTTCTGTTAGGGTTCCCGTCTGAAAGAAAGAACATAAAACATGAATTGAAATTTTGTAGACATTTTTCTTTTAAGAATGAAGTGAAACGTTAAGAATTCATATCAATTTCCGTTTATTGGGTCTTATCAGAACAGAACATAACAGAGTTAAGCAAAAAAAAATGATAAGTTTTAGTTTAAAATATAACAGAAATGAAAAGAAAAGAAGAGTGCAAAAATAAGAGAAAAGAAAAAATAAAAGTAAAGGACAGGAGAGGAAAGGAATGGAATTGAAAGGAAAGGAAAGGAAAGGAAAGGAAAGGAAAGGAAAGGAAAGGAAAGGAAAGGAAAGGAAAGGAAAGGAAAGGAAAGGAAAGGAAAGGAAAGGAAAGGAAAGGAAAGGAAAGGAAAGGAAAGGAAAGGAAAGGAAAGGAAAGGAAAGGAAAGGAAAGGAAAGGAAAGGAAAGGAAAGGAAAGGAAAGGAAAGGAAAGGAAATGAAAGGAAAGGAAAGGAAAGGAAAGGAAAGGAAAGGAAAGGAAAGGAAAGGAAAGGAAAGGAAAGGAAAGGAAAGGAAAGGAAAGGAAAGGAAAGGAAAGGAAAGGAAAGGAAAGGAAAGGAAAGGAAAGGAAAGGAAAGGAAATGAAAGGAAAGGAATAATATAAAAAAGAAAGTAAAATAAATAAAGAAAAGAAAAAAATAATAGATATAAAAAAAATACGACTCACTCACCTTGTCAAAGCACATGACTTGAAGCTTGCCACAAATGATGATCCTGGGCGGAGAGACACAGAAGATCTTGTTGCGTCGCAGTCTTTGTTGACTGTACACTATTCCGGCGGTCATGGCGGCGGGCAACGCTGGCGGTACTACGATTGTAATGATGTCCAGAGTACGCAAGATTATTGTGCCGATTTCGCTCTGAAACAGATAAATGAAAGAATAAGAACTGCTATGATTCAGAAAATTCTGAAGAACTAGCGGGCCGTTAGCGGTTTCACCCACTGCAACTCATTTTCCCGCGGGAAAAAGGCATTATTTAGGCATGTGTTTATCTCATTTTCCCGCGGGAAAAAGGCATTATTTAGGCATGTGTTTATCTGTATAATAAACCTTCCTCTTAAATCACTCTATCTTTTATTTAAAAAAACGCATCAGAGTCCGTTGCGTGGTTTAGGAAAAGTTTGCGAATTCCAAGAGTGACAGACAGACACAAATACGCAAAAAGCGACTTCATTTATATTTAGTGATGGGCCGAATGTGGATTTGACCGAATTCGAACTTCGGCCGAACATTCGGTATGCAAGGCCACCGAATTCGAATTTCGGCCGAACTCCGGCCGAATTTCGGTTGATATTTCCGCGCTTATGTTTTAAGTAGGTATGTAACAGTGATTTTTCTTTGCCATTGAGGAGCTTTTACAGGTAAATTTTTCGTATTCTCCATTATGATAATATTATGTGACTATAACAACAAATCTCAAACATAAAAAAAATTAAATACCTACATTCATATTGTATTCAATTAAACATCGATCAAGTGTCCGAATTTAAAAAACTATATTAGTAGTTTATGCAACTGCCTAATAATGAGAGGCTTTAGGATGAGAGTGTCTGTTTATCACACGAGGCGCAGCCGAGTGTGATAATAGTTTAACACGAGCATTCTAAAGCCTAATTATTTGCAGTTGCATACACTATTTTATCTACACTCTACAAGAAAAACTATGAAAAATAATTCAAACCTCCGCACTGCACTATGGCGATTGCAAGCCTATCTACTGAACCACCAACTGAACGACTTTTGTACATAAGTAACTTTTTAACTAAACGTTAAAATGGAGGCTCATAAAAACTGAACAACTTTTAAAATTAAATAGCATTTATCGGTGAATTTTAATTCGAAAAATGATCTGAAGCAAAGATTTAATAATAATTAATAAGTCCTCATAATTTCAAATGTCGTCCCGCCGCGGGTGACACTTGTTTTCTTTTTCATTCGACTTACTGATGGCCAGTGTCAAATTGGAACAGATTACAATTTGGTACGCGGGTCAATTCGTTTAATTTTTTTTCAAATACTAGAAATCGAGTTACTTTATGTAGCTACCAGTAGTATGAAAGTTTTTTTTTAAAGGCTGTATATTCGTAATGCAGTTCATTACGTTCGTACTTTCGATTCTGTAAAACGAATATTACGAACTGAGTGTAGATAAAAGAGTTTATAGATGCTCATGAATCTATTTTAGATATAAACTGCTACTATTATAACAGCGACAACAGTTCACTGCTGGCATACTGGCTGTTCACTGTGTTGTAGCTATGCACAAGGAACGTTGTTGCCTAAGTATTTCTTAGTCGCCTTTTACGACACGCCCAAGGGTAGAAAATGGGCTGATACTATTTTAAGTCGGTACCACATGGCTTTTAACTAATTCAATTATACTGGAACAATACTTATTCTTTTTGTTTTTTGCTAATGTAGTATGATGATAATGTACCGAATTTCGGCCGAATGACAAAGTTCGTTAAAACCTGCCGAAATTCGGTTTTACCGAATGTAAAAAGAAATTCGGCCCATCCCTATTTATATTATGTATTGATGATTCTTCGCATTGTTTATAGTTGGTTAAATATGAGCCCTGATCCAGACAGAAAAATCATGATATCAGAAATTCCTAACGTTAGCAAACTTTTATTCATAATTTTTATGGCATCATCATCATCATAATTGCAATTCATATAAAACTTCAAAAGTTTTTAATAATTAGGTACTGTGTTTCAATAACATCGAAAACGAATTGAAAGGATTGAAACACAAAACTTACCCCTCTTTGAATATACAGTTGGATCGAGAAAGCCATTCCGATCGCAGCGATCACAGCCATAAACATGACGAACTTTGCGGCATCTTTGTAGAATTGGAACTCGAACTCTTTCGGGAACAGAATACTCTTGATCAGCTCGCCTTTCGCCGTGTAGAAACCAGTGCGGACCACTTTTGCTAGTACCTTAAATGAAAAAGATAATAATTGATTCCATAACAAATATGCGGTGTGCCTAAAAGCAAAAAAAAAATACAAACTCCCATACAAGATTACCGAATAGCTGACTGACTTTCAATGTTTTTTTTAGGGTGACGTACTCAAAAGATGAAAATGGTACCCTATTACTGAGACTTCGCTGTCTGTCCATTTGTCACCAGGCTGTATCTCATAAACCGTAGTAGCTAGAGAGTTGAAATTTTTTGTATAACACCTACTACTTCTAGTAGGCTTCGGACATGACTGCTTAACGTTAGGTCTAAGTTATCATAGACAGTAAACGGGACCCATGGCTTAACATGTACTCCGAAACTGCATAGTTTCGAATATACGATATAGCACAGTTCGTAGGCTGGTACCTACATTACATAAAGTTCAAGTTCAAATCTACTACCATCGGGAAATCGTAAAAACACTATAAAACGACATACCTGATTGTTGCCATACAACCGTGTTCGTATAACGTGTGTGCCGGCGAAGAGCGTGTGACGTTTGTGTCGATTGGATAGCTTATAGGGAAATTTTATACAGTTCAAGATCAAATCTACTACTACCCGTTTCACAGAAGAAACGGAATTTCACAAGTGGGAATGAGAAAGCATGTACGTCTGGTGTATGTAATAGCCTTAGTGCGAGTGAGAAAGCATTTATATTCCCCTTCTTTTGTGAAACGGGTAGAATTACTCTAAAACGACATACCTGATTGTTGCCATAGAACCGTGTTTGTATAACGTGTGTGCCGGCGAAGAGCGTGTGACGTTTGTGCAACTCCGTCGAGTACACTTCCGGAGACGGGCACGGCGGGCCTTTCATCACTGGTACACTCTCACCTGAGGAAAAAAAATGATCCTTTAAAACTATTCTTCTTCTTCGAGTGGGACACCAGTCGTCCACCATTCCATAACAGCCACAACAGTCCAATGCTGGACATGGGCCTCCCCCTATCGGGGGGGGTATTGCCATACTCACCACGCTTGGCAGGCGGATTGGCGAGCGCAGTGCCAAGATGTTACGTTTACAGGGAACGCTGCTGCCCATTCCCTGGATGAATATCCCTTAGTCGCTTTTTACGACACCCACGGAAAGAATTAGGGTGATGCAATTCTAAGCCGGCATCACACGGCAACAATTCGTCCAACGATCCGATAAACCTTGGTGTCAGAGTTTTTTAACCGCTTACTGCAAGTAGCAGGCCTTTGACATGGTTGTGTGTGTAACGACCGCCGTCAAATCATCATAGACAACAACCGGGACCGACAGCTTAACGCACCCCAAGACGCACCCTCTGAAGCACGAAACCATCTTGCTTTTCACACAATCAGGTGGTTCAGCCTGCAATGTCCTGATCAGACTGGGAACAATTTCAGTGATTAAATATCAACTCTGTGAATGACGCCACTGGGAATGGAACCCGGAACAATCTGCGTCGCAGGCAGTTATACTAAACACTGCGCCACATCGGCTCTCAAAAAGCACTGATCGATTGGGGCGGAAAGTTTTAGAGTGGACGGAGGACCTCGTAAAGTCAAGCTCAGTTCCGGTTAGAAACTCGAACTGCCAATGTAAGGCCCTATCCAGAGACGTATTACGATATTTTGCTAGCAATTCTGTAACACATTGTAAAATATCGCGCAATGAGTTCTAACAGTTGATACGAAATATGGAACGCGAATAAAATTCGCTGGGTCGGGTCTTATGTGCTTGGCATAAGAACGGTCCAAAGTCCAATCTGTGTAATCAAGATTGTTGAGGTATTGTGCGCCTGAGTTGTCTCCTGTACTGACACGCTTGTACCGCCTCTCTCTTGTGTCAAAAATTGTACCAAAATCTTGGAAGCTTGCCAATGTGCAACCTGTGCCCAAGAAGGGTAGCCGTGCCGACCCTAGCAACTATCGACCGATCGCCATCACTTCCGTACTCTGTAAGGTTATGGAAAGAGTTCTGAACTGCAAACTGCTTTCGTACCTCGAAGACAATGATCTTCTCAGTGATTGTCAATATGGCTTCCGCCGAGGGCGTTCCACGGGAGATCTTCTAGTGTACGTAACGCATTGCTGGGGCGAGGCCATTGAAAACCACGGCGAAGCAATAGCAGTGTCGCTGGACATTTCAAAGGCCTTCGATAGGGTGTGGCATGCGAGTCTGTTGAGCAAGCTTCCAGCGTACGGCATACCCACTGGCTTCTGTAGCTGGGTGGCTGACTTCCTGAGTGAACGGTCGATCCGAGTGGTCATAGACGGCTGCTCCTCTGACCTCAAGGCTATTGACGCCGGAGTTCCTCAGGGTCTGTACTCTCCGCGACGCTTTTCCTGCTGCACATCAATGACCTTCTATCTTCAGGAATTGTTGGGTACGCAGATGACAGTACTGTCACCGAGAAATATCTGTCCGGCGCAGGAGCCAGTGGTGATGAAATCCAAAGATTGAGAAAGGCTATGATTGAGCGTACGAGCCTGACGTTAAGTAACGTCTCCCAGTGGGGCGATGACAATCTCGTCAGCTTCAATGCTTCGAAAGCGCAGGCGTGTCTTTTCTCCGCAAAAGGAGTCCTTTCACCTTTCTCCTACTTTTCGGGGTACATCTGTTCCAGTGACCAACACTCTTCAACTCCTTGGCATGGAGTTGTCCTCTGACCTCAACTTCGGCACCACCATCGAGTCCAAGGCTCAAATTGCAGCTAGAAAGTTGGGCGTCCTGAATAAAGTCAAGCGGTACTTCACGCCTGAACAGCTTCTAACTCTTTATAAAGCTCAAGTCCGATCTTGCATGGAGTACTGCTGTCACCTTGGGGATGGCTCGGCTAAATACCAACTTGCTGCACTGGATTCGGTGGAACGCAGAGCCAAGAGATTAATAGGCGATAAAAACTGGTGGCGACCAAGCTTCACAGCCTGGCTCACCGCCGCAAGGTTGCTTGCCTATCGGTCTTCTACAGATTGTACTTCGAGAGTGCGCGTGAGCTGCATGAGCTCATACCACCGTCTCCTTTCTTCCATCGGACATCCAGACGCACGGCCGGCTACCATCCGTTCTTAGTTGATATACCCACATTACGCACTAAGCGCTCAAATCATCTTTCATTATGCGCACAGCTAAAGAATGGAATTCCTGCCTGCGTCTGTATTTCCGTGCATATAACCTGAATCTCTTTAAGTCTAGAGTGAATAGGCATCTTCTGGGCAAGCTCGCTCCACCGTAGATCCCATCTCTGCTCTAGGGTAAGATTGGGGTCAAGAGTAAGCCCATCATAAATAAAAAAAAAAAAAACTGGCTTGACTTTCTTAGAAAGGTTTCGAGTATTCATTGGACCCTTTCCTATTGTGAATCATCTGGAAACTTACGCTTATTGAAATAGATTCGTTGTGCGTACAATGAACTTGCGATACGAATGAATCACTAATTATTTGATCAGTAACAGACGATGGAATAAATTAGAGCAGGGAACTTTTCGTAATATTTAGGAGCACAATAAAATTATTCAGCGACAGTAATAATTTTGACTTCTGAAAACCAGCGCGAAACATGGTATAGCCAATGGCTTGGTTCTATATATAACTTTCTAGAATTTACTGACTCAAAATACTAAAAACGCGATTTTAATTTACAATTGTCTGATGTTTCAACCCAGTTTCAGAACCCTGTTTTTACTATTTTGAGTCAGTATGTGTGATCGCGGAAGTTTAGCCATCCTGCTGCTAACACATCTCCTGGTACTTATGTCCCTGTGTTCACTATTCATTGATATAAAGCTGTTATATACTATAACTATACCTGTAAGCATGCTCGTTGACAATGCAAGTTCCAGTCAGCAGCATGGCATCGCAAGGCATCACACAGCCATCCGGAGGCAGTACCAACACGTCTCCTGGTACTAATCTTCCTGCGTTCACCACACATTGATATAATGATACTCTAATAGTATAACTATACCTGTAAGCATGCTTTCGTTGACAATGCAGGTCCCAGTCAGCAGCATTGCATCGCAAGGCATCACACAGCCATCCGGCGGTAGTACCAACACGTCTCCTGGTACTAATCTACCCGCGTTCACCACGCACTGATATAAAGCTGTTCTATAGTGTAACTATACCTGTGAGCATGCTTTCGTTGACAATGCAGGTCCCAGTCAGCAGCATTGCATCGCAAGGCATCACACAGCCATCCGGCGGTAGTACCAACACATCTCCTAGTACCAATCCTCCCGCGTTCACTACATATTAATATAAGGACACTATAATAGAGTAACTATACCAGTGAGCATGCCTTCTTTGACAATGCAGGTCCCAGTCAGCAGCATGGCATCGCAAGGCATCACACAGCCATCACACAGCCATCCGGCGGTAATTCTAACACATCTCCTGGTCCTAATCTCCCAGCATTCACCACGCACTGATATAAAGTTGTTCTATACTATAACTATACCTGTGAGCATGCTTTCGTTGACAATGCAAGTCCCAGTCAGCAGCATGGCATCGCAAGGCATCACACAGCCATCCGGCGGTAGTACCAACACGTCTCCTGGTACTAATCTGCCCGCGTTCACCACGCATTCCTCCTTTCCAGATCGCGACGGTCGCAATACGGTGACCGTGAAAGAGCTGGTCGAGCCAGCCATTTTGTGCAGGTTTATTGACATCTGAAAGATACGGTTCAGTTAAGTATGATCTAGCAGAGCCTAGATCATTTTTTTTACGATTTATCTTGTTTAATAAAGCAATGTAACGCCAATCCCGCTCCTTCCGTTTGAAGATGTTTTGATGTTATTGCGATAATTTTGAACTAGGCTTATTATAGGATAATATTTTAAATATTATCAAGCAAACAGAAAACATTTCATTTAAATTCGTTTTACTGAAAGCAATCTGAATCATATCCATATGTTCCGCGATTTTTGGGTCTGAGTTATTCAACTTTAAAATTCGTAGGAATAAAAATCAACTGGCATGAATTTTTAGTTCGCTATAAAGTAAAAATCATTAAGATTGGACGTGTTACAAAAACCACGGTCCGAAAACTACAAAAAATCGCGGGGCATAATACGAGGGTGATTCTTTTACCCCTCAGTGTAAGTAATTTAAATTTTGTCACTGTTTAGTTCACTCTGTATAAGTTGCATTTATGTAAACAAATAAGTAAAGCGATACTATGAGCATCTCTTTACGCTTCATAAGTTGTCAAGCTTCATCTTGTTAACTCCATAACATAATTGATATCCTTGACGATTTTCTACTACAATGCACGGCTAATATTTCCTTATATAACAAAATCATGTCCATGAATAGTAGCTGACGACAATCTTTAAGACCAAAGGATAAGTTAAATTCGATTATGTCAATAGGTAAGTCCCTACTGAGTCATCTTATTTAAATAAGACGCAAGGTATGTGTCAGAAGTTTAATATTATCCTTTCCTTCCTCAATAGTAAAACGTGAGTAAACCACAAATCAATAAACATCCTTTTTTCTCAGGCCAAATAAATTTCATAGAGGAAACTATGCGAAAGAATAGAATGAATGAAGCCGTGGAAAACTCGTCGCAATTTTGCAGCCGTTAAGTCAAGACTAAATGCACGAAAATAAGCATGGAAGATTAAAAAATTACTCCAAAGTAGAATAAATTTCTGTGTTTCGTGCATTTATGTTAATGTATCCATGTTTTATTGCGACGAGTTTTTGATTAACTCAGTCTGGTTGTCCATAAGATTCTGAAATATTTCCTTTGCCTTGAGACGGCATGATGTTTAGTTTATTCATTTGTAGTTATTCTATTGGTGAGCTTACCAATACATAGTATAAAATGAAGTCGCAACTCCTCCTGAATTACATTTAGGTATGTGTTTTATTATACGATCGCCATGTTTTATTGCGACGAGTTTTCATGACCTCAATCAGAATATTCGTAAGGATGTCTCCGAAATATTTCCTTATTCTGAGACATTACGATGTTTATTGATTTGTGGTGATGGTGAGCTTATTCTACGTATTTACCTGTTTGGTCTGGTAGAGCGCCATCATACAAGACCCGGCTGAGAGTATGAAGACGCACGTCGCGTACTGATAGTACTCGTCCAGCGACCACAATATGATGGAAAACACTTGGAACAGGTAGAAAGGGTTGAAGACTTCGTTTACGAATAGAGTCCAGTAGCTTTTCACCTCTACTTCGACCGAGTTGGGTCCGTACAATTTGGTGCTGCAACAAAATTAGTAAGTTAGTAGTAATCTATCTAAATTGTAGGTAGGTTGTCTTGTTAAGTCAATTGTCTTGAATCTGATGGATGGATTGATTTGTGATGGATTTGCTAGAATGTTAATCAGATAGTCTCAATCATCCAAAGAAATTGAGACTCAAACTTGGAGTAGAAAGTTTCCAGGACTTAAGGCCGATTCTCAGTCTCATAGAATTTTTGTATGTATTAAACTCGCAATACTTGGTCTTCGCGTCGCGTAGTCTGGGCGTTTTTATATGCATTTCTGAGAAAGCTCATTTATTTACTTATTAAACTTTATTGCACAGAAAGTACAAAGGGCGGGCCTAATGCCACGCGGCATTCTCTACCGGCCAACCAAAAGGTAAACTGAGAGAGTCAAAGCGGGTGCACTTATATAAAAAAAAGAACACATGGAATGCTCATGGCACTACGATACACAGAATTTCAATAATGATGGACATATTAAGCATAAATCAACGTCGATGCATTATACTTACAGTTCGTTTTGTTGTCGTTTGTTGATGCCAGAAATGTTGTCCATGAGCAGATTGAGTGTGATTTTTTCATTCAAAGTCAAAACGTTGACGAATTGACCTTGGTCATGCATCCAGATGTAACGGCTGTGTTGGTAAATAAAGTAGCGTAGCATATTGTCCCTGTGATAAGCTAGATTCAGTTCGACTTGGAAAACTTTTTCTATATTGAATGCCTTCTCTGCAGCGTCCGTCACTGGAATATTAATAGGTTTATTACAGATACTACTACAGCCACAACCGTCCACATCTGGACAATTAGACATGGGCCTCCGCAATAGGGCGGTTTTGCTATACCACGCTTGGCTAGCAGATTGGTGAAAGCTTTGCAAGATGTTATAGACATTCACAGGGAACAAAGCTAGTCATTTCCTGGATTAATGCCGTGATCACCTTTTACGACACCCACAGGTAGAAATGAGGTGATGCTATTTTATACACGCATCACACGGTCAAAAATTGGTTTGTTTACATGATAGTGAATACTAGTAACCGCATAAACGATAAGATGACCTAGCCAATCAAGTGCGACCTTTAAGTAAGTCTGCGACGCAAAGCTGGCGCCGAGCTATAACTTGCTTCACAATGAAAAGGAATTTATTAATAGACAATTTAGAGGATCTAGGCCATCTTAGAATATTTTTCGTGGTATCAGCTCATGTATAAGCAATAAACTTCGTCGTTTTACGTAGTAGTGACGACTGAGATAACAAGCAATAAAGTTCGATAAAACACGACCATTTTTAGATTCTATTCTCTCTTTCTCTTCCTGTTGGTCACAGAGTCTTCCAACAACCCAATGAATCCTGGTGTTAGAGAATTTTTACAACCGTCTACTACTAGTTAGCAGGCCTCAGACTTGGTTGAATACCGACCGCCGTCTAAGTAATCATAATCATAGACAGCAACCCGGACCGATGTCTTAACGTGCCCTCCGGAGCACGGACCTTTAGTACAAATATAATGTATAAATGTAGGTATTTCAACAGTAAATACATACCACAAACTTCCTCAGCCGTTCTCAAACTGCATTTTAGATATTTGTAGCGGTTGAGGCGAGGATAGTAAGCCAGGAAAAAATACGGCAGCCCGAGTAACGCCACGCATACTATGTGAAACAGCACGGCGCGCGTCTTCGAGTATTTGTAGCCGAAAATCTTGATGACCTGGTCGTCTACGGTGGTTTCGAGAACCTGCCATTGCGATTCGCCGATAACTTCGTATTCGTCTGCAATATAAAGCACAAGGTCTGCAATCCAAACCGGGGATCCTGTTGGCCGCGGTGACAACCCTGTGTTTGCATTGCTGATATTACGCAGGTGGTCTTATCTTAAGTCAAATATTTAGGGCATATCTACGTCGACGACGACGTTCTGGTTCTCAAGTCGAAACATTCTTCTAGTTTCTACACATTTGTGACTAAGTAATGTAATGAATGATTGAAAACTAAAATAACTCATTCATAGATTCTTTAAAAACAATAAGAGGAAAAATAAGAATATTGTTTTCCTATTTGAAAAATACATCGTAGGGAAAACCTGTGGTCGCGATTTTCCTGTTATATCATGCCACAGGTATATATTATTTAATTAAGTCTCAAAAGGAGTAAAGTTCTAGGTAGTCTTTCTTCAAATTAGTTTATTTTTTAACAGGAATTTTATGATACCTTAGCTTTCTAGCAAAGCTTAAAACAAAATTATCTTATTTTTGTGCTACTTATTTCTCATTTAACTACCACAAACCTACAGTTTACTGTGGGTTATTTACAACACTAAGTGTGAATGCTTGTTTACATAGCAAACTTGCTAAAAATACTCTTTATAGGCATAAAATATCATATGTGACAAATTGTAATAATTGAAAATGAAATTAGTATAACAGAATATGTGGATGGTTAGCAACAAACACAAATATAAACTAAATGGAATACACAAAATAAAAAGAACAAGACAACAATATTATATGATATGATTTGTTTACTACAGTGTTAAGCCTGTGTTAAAACAGTGAATAACATTTAAAAGGACATACTTTGACAATACAAGTGCAAACACATATGGTTCACCACAAATAAAAATAAACACACAACTAATACTATAAAACAAATTAATTTATATTATTAGTCATATCCTTGGGCAAAGAGCCAATGAATCAAAAGCACAGAATACAGGTGCAAAAATATTTAGAAATATTTCAAAGGGTGAACCAGTCAGAAACTGAACTGCTTGCTTCATGAACCAATGAGGTCAAAAAAAAATATAATTTATTTTCACAGGAGAGCAATTACACATTTTGTTAGTATTTTCTTTTGCTAGTAGTGCATGTGCTAGTTCAAGCCTCTGAATATTTCTAGCAATTTTTAACATGCTTTATTTACTCAAAAGAATAGTTGTGTGTTTATATTTATCCCAACAGTATCCCCAGCAAAGCAATGAGTGTACCATTAATGAAGGCAAGAATGTGTCACCCTATTGACCATCATTTAAGCTCGGCCCAATTTATTGAACAAAGAGTGCAGTACTTGAGATAATAAGTTCTAATAAATGAATGATTCAACAGATCATACAAGGAATCTTGTCAAATAAATATTTTTTTATATGTAAGTACAGCATATTGTAAATTGATGAGGTATTAAATGGTGATTAAATGGTAAGTTAAAAGATTGTATTCAATATTTTTCAGAATAAAGAGATAAAAAAATTGGACTGGTTGCACATTATAATACTTATTTTTTAAGTAATCTACAGACAGGTTAAGTTTTTAAATTGTTTTACGATCTATCTACTATGGTGCATCCTTGGCATAGCTGGGAGTCTGCTAACCATGCATTTCAGGATACTGAAAAGTAAACATTTTGACAATTACAATACTTGTCAAATGAATAATACAATGACAATTACAATACAATACTTGAAATAAATGGATTGTATTTGTATTTGTACTTGTTTTACATAATATAAGGTTCTGAAATCCTGAATTTGATCCAATATTCTTATTTATTGGGCACTTAAATGCATCATTTAAGATTTATGTGTGACTTGGCCTTTCCAGATCGGTTAGTAAACAAATAAATGTTAGTACACTACAACTACACAGGCAATAGTAGAATAATTAAGATAAGGTAGAATTATGGTCAAGATCAACAGATATGTGCAATCCTCTCGTCTGTGGCGCCATTTTTTAGGTAGAAAGCCTACTCTGTGGCCTCCTATATAGGACTTTGCCACAGACAAGCGAATAAACAATTGGCATATACCATGGTATGCAGCAGAAAGGGTCTGGTAGCAAATAAATGAGAGATTGTGCCTTGGGGCATACTCTGGGGGAGGTCTTGCCCACGTCCAGCAGTGGACTGCTAAGGGCTGATGTGATCATTATTATGATTCAACATAAATTAGCAGAACATAGTTTGAACATCTGGCCGAGCATGTATTTTTTATACACCCCCCGCTCGTGTAAGGACAAATCTGTCCTAAAATTGCCAAACAAATGAGGGTTAATAATATTAAGAGAAAAGCATGTCACTTGCATCGGTTTTAATGGATTATTTTACAAGATCTGTATGACATTTTTCCGAGATTCCAAGATTGTATTTCCCAGTATGTACTAAAATAAAACAATACATGTGTGTCACAGGGCATTCAAGAATAAAATATTAGTATCAGAGCTGGTTGTTTAACTCATAAAACATAGGCTAAAAGATTCTGTGCAAAAAATTTCAGTTTTACTTTTTACTGAAACCACATTTTTTTTTAGAAAATCCATACCAACCATAACATAGCATGTTATTATGTGATATTGTTCGAAGGCTAAAAGAATAAAGAATATTTGAGATATCACTAGAACATTGTTATCAATACTTAGCTATTTTTAAATACTTACATATTTGGTATCAATTTGTATGGCTTGAATGTCAAACGTAAGTATTGCAGTAATATGCTCAATTCTGGTTTTTTGCAAGGCAAAATGGGTGTAATGTTGAGTAATAGGTTAGTAAAGAACAATCTTGACAGGCCCTGTGCAGTTCCATGAAATGATAATATCTGCGTGTGGGAAAGCTCTGTTGCCATATTTGATTGGTTATGAAACGCTGTGTGCATTATGTGAGTCATGGAATTTATTCAGGTGTTCAAGATAGGACTTACCATTGGCGACGGCAACGCTGGCTGAGTTAGGCATTCTCCCGCAAAAACTATTATATACTTACTACACAAAACACTTAAGGCATATTACCGGGGGGTCACTAGTTTATTTAGTTGTGCGCGCTGCTACCGCATCGCAGTAATTTTATAGAAATTCAGAAAAACTACTGGAATCACACTTGCTCACATCACACTTTTATGAATGAGCTGACGTATAGAGACAAACTAGAGTAACGTCAAGTAACTTTTTTCTGATAATCATAGGGTAAAGGCATTGGCTACCAGCTTTTTTGCTAACTTCAAATCTTTGAGTTGGTTATTTATTTCTTGAAACCATATTTCAGAGCACAAAATCTAACAAACAATAACGAAACATTAATAATTTTACAACTTTCAGCACGGAAGATGCGTTGCTCGAAGCTTTCAGCCGTATCTTGTGGCAGCCAGCAGCCAGCCTGTCTGCGGGAGCCCTGAACGTACCCCTGCGTTATCAGAAGACCATAGACAAAATAGTTCTGAAAAGTTATACTAGGTGGCGCTAGATGCACGAAAATCTGCTGGAAAACCGGAAGACGAATATCGATCTGGCGCGAAACAGTGTGAAGTTCGCTAATATTGGTTGAAAAGGCGAGGGGTCGCGTAAAGTTGCAAAGAAAATCGAGAAAAATTTAAAATAATAGAAAATGGGACACCACGGGGGATTAGCTGATATAAAGCCTGAATATCTAGAAATAGGGAGCATAAATTTTACGTGGCCTGGAGGCAATGATTCTTACGGAATGATGAACTACACACATCAACCCGGTGAGTGTTTTTCTGTTTTGAATCTTGAAATAAATTGATGAGTTACAATTTATTATTGTCTCGTACTTTATTGTCAGGTCCATGGTACTGGCCGTGGTGTCCCCTGTGGAGAACCCCGCAGCATCCTCTTTTCCAAGTAAGCAAATAGAGCTGGGTATAATTTGGTTCGTGCTTTTGTTTACATTATTCGTAGTCATTGAAAGTAAATAGAAGAAAATATAATTATTTTCTAAATCCATAAAAAACGTAGCTTTCTGTTCTGTTGCTTTGCCTAGCCTACTATTTTTGAATGAGATACTAGAATAACTCACATAAGAATTAATTTCAGAAATATTTTTATCCTTTTAACCCTGATAGCTTTCAAATCTGCTGTTCGTCGCGTCGTACTGTGCACCCAGCACCAAGAAAGGACAAGTGTGGATGCACACCATACTAATATTCGGTAAGGATTCGATCACATGTCTTTAAGTTTAGCTATGTGGTCTGTCAGATGCCGTTTGGTGCCGTCTTAAAATAGCATCACCCATATCTTTCCCATGGGTGTCGTAAGAAGCGACTGGGATGAATCCAGGTAATGGGCAGCAGTGTTCCGTTCCGCTCAGTTTCGTTTTTACTGTCTGTTTACGCTCTGCCTACGCCGGAAGGGATATAGGCGTGATACATATAGGTCTGATTTAATTCAATACATACCTACTAAGAGGATATTCTAGTGACCGATAGCGAAATGCAGAACGGGCTGGTGATAAGGAACAACTTTCCCCAAGGCACATAGGCCGAAACATTTTAAACATTTTTTATAAACATAAATACAGGAATTTCTTTTTAAGGTATCAATTACTTTGGCGAGGTGACCACAAGAACCTATATAACATTTTCATTTGTCTTCTACCAGCGTTCATGCTGTACTCGATATGGGCGTGGCACGTGATCTGCTCCCCGGACGCGTTCTCGTGGAATTTCGGCTTTGTGTTCCTGAACCTGGCGCAGGTGGTCTACTTGGTGTACGAGATGAGGCCGGTCAAGTTCGACCCGGAGCTCGAGGAGGTCTATTACACGCTGTTCGACCCTTTCAAGGTAAGGTTGATCGTATTCACATATGCAACTTTTTATCGCGCGACACACGGGACTCTCGTTTTTTCCGCATGTGTGAAAGGGACTTTCGATAAGTCGCCGGCCAAAGTCTTCTCAGTGTGGACGACGGTTAACGGAGTTTTTAGAGAATTTTTGGAAATCTTGCAAAATTTTCCACCGCAGGCAGGACTACCAAGTTTTCCAAAAATTTTATAACTAACACGAGAAGTGTTTTAGGTATTCAACAGAATTTTTAATTTTTATTACTCGTATAATAAGCAAAACCGAAGAGTGCAGGAATTCCTTAGTCGCGACTCTCGACCGAACTTTTGAAAAACTTTTCCTGTTTTATCAACATTCTTACCTTATTACTTTCCTAAACCGCGAACATAACCTGGTTCTTATTACGAACTTCTGGAATTATAATAAGATATTGGAACAATGGAAATTCCCCGGCAAAGGGTGTACTTAGGTACTTATACCAATTTTACCTCGTACAGGAAATGAAAACAAAATAAACCCAACAGGCGATTTTATATGCAAATTTTCGTGTTTAAGGTAAAACTTGAGTTACCTGCTTACTACCTAGCAGTGTAGCAATAGATAGTTATTCAAGATAATTGTTTAGGTACAGACATTTACGGAATTCCATATAGACTTGACAGAGACATGCACACGAGCTTTAATTCTAAAGTCGTTTGAAGCCAGACCCCACTCACACATACAAAGAAGCGCGTAGTAAACCGATTGTAGCAAAAGAATACGATGAGTCGATGACTAATCAAAAACGTTCTAATAATGACTAACATTGAAATGGGTAACAAAATTTCGCACTTCGTTTTAAATGTTCGGATAGCGCATTGGTTATGACAGTGGTCTAACAAACAGGGAAGCTATGGTTCGTATCCTTATGGGTCAATTCTTTTTTATTTGAACTTTTTTTCTTAAAGAATGTTTATTGTAACTTTGTACATTATATTAATGTTTTTGGCAATAACTTTACCATATTTAACCCTAAACTACTTCAGGTTCATGATCGGAAACCTATATTGTTATAGATTTTTAATCAAAATCCTAAAAGAAATTAATGTTTATGATAAAATTTAATTTTACTTTTGTTATCTACTGGTCTTTGGTTTTTGGTCAAAAACCTGGTTTGATTAACATTGCTGCGACATATATCATTAACGTGACCGGTTATTTTAGCGATTGTTCTGTGGTTTTGGATTTAAAGCGTTTGTATTAAGAGTGAGTATCGAGGAGCGCGCATTGTTTTGCAAGTGTGTGAATAAGATGTAAACACAACGTGCTAACGATTTTTAAAGTTCATAACTTCAGCGTGCCTATATCCACTTATAACTACCACTGTACCCGATTTAACTGAGTACTTATTTATATACAACTTGCTTTATCAGCATACTGTATTACCTTAGTATACTGTCTAGGTAGCCAGATAGTATATAGCATAACATGATCCCTTATTGTGGAGGTGCCGATTACTTACCAACCTAGTTACTCTCGCAAACCCATTACATTATAGAAGACAGACGTGTTTCCTGTTTACCCCTTTTGTATTAGAGCCCTACAAATTCTCGGTAGTTTTACTTCCACAGGTAACAAGGCTGCAGTTCAAACGAATGGTGTCACCCGACTTCGCCCACGTGATGTCACTTCACGCTGGCGAAGCCTACGCCATGCAGAACTTGACCAAGACCGACAGACTGGGGTTGCTCTTATCTGGCAAGGTGAGATTATTTAACTATTTAGGTATCTATAGGGTCTTATCTAGATATGAAGACTGTAGTTCAAACGAATGGTGTAACGCGATTTCGCCCACGTGATGTCTCTGCATGCCGGCGAAGCCTACGCCATGCAGAACTTGACCAAGACCGACAGGCTGGGGCTGCTCTTATCTGGCAAGGTAAGATTACACTGCTATATCTGTATACAGCATGTTATCAATCACCAGACTTCGAGGCCTACGCCATGCAGAACTTGACCAAGACCGACAGGCTGGGGCTGCTCTTATCTGGCAAGGTGAGATTACTATTCCAGTGATTTAGGTACTTATCTAGATTATGAAGACTGTAGTTCAAAGCAATGGTATCACCCGTCAGGCTGGGTCTGCTCTTATCTGAGATTACTGTTCAAGTGTCATTCTTAGCTATTTCGGTATCTATAGGGTCTTATCTAGTTAAGAAGTCTGTAGTTCAAACGAATGGTGTCACCCGACTTCGCCCACGTGATGTCGCTTCACGCTGGCGAGGCCTACGCCATGCAGAACTTGACCAAGACCGACCGGCTGGGTCTGCTCTTATCTGGCAAGGTATGATTACTATTCAAGTATCATTCTTAGCTATTAAGGTATCTATGAGTTCTTATCTAGATATGAGACTGTAGTTCAAGCTAATGGTATCACCAGACTTCGCCCACGTGATGTCGCTTCATGCCGGCGAGGCTTATGCCATGCAGAACTTGACCAAGACCGACAGACTGGGCCTGCTCTTATCTGGCAAGGTAACATTACTATTCATGTGATTTAAGTATCTATAGGGTCTTATCTAGATATGAAGACTGCAGTTCAAACGAATGGTATCACCCGACTTCGCCCACGTGATGTCACTGCATGCCGGCGAAGCTTATGCCATGCAGAACTTGACCAAGACCGACAGGTTGGGGCTTCTCTTATCTGGCAAGGTGAAATTACTTATAAAGTACTACATACAGCTATATTCTAAGATCTAGACTGTAATTATAATATCATGGTATCCGCCTTTGCCTACGTGATGTCACTTCATGCCGGCGAAGCCTACGCCATGCAGAACTTGACCAAGACCGACAGACTAGGGCTGCTCTTATCTGCAAAGGTGAAATTACTTATAAAGTACTACATACAGCTATATTCTAAGATCTAGACTGTAATTATAATAGCATGGTATCCGCCTTTGCCTACGTGATGTCACTTCATGCCGGCGAAGCCTACGCCATGCAGAACTTGACCAAGACCGACAGACTAGGGCTGCTCTTATCTGCAAAGGTGAAATTACTTATAAAGTACTACATACAGCTATATTCTAAGATCTAGACTGTAATTATAATAGCATGGTATCCGCCTTTGCCTACGTGATGTCACTTCATGCCGGCGAAGCCTACGCCATGCAGAACTTGACCAAGACCGACAGACTAGGGCTGCTCTTATCTGCAAAGGTGAAATTACTTATAAAGTACTACATACAGCCTATATTCTAAGATCTAGACTGTAATTATAATATCATGGTATCCGCCTTTGCCTACGTGATGTCACTTCATGCCGGCGAAGCCTACGCCATGCAGAACTTGACCAAGACCGACAGACTAGGGCTGCTCTTATCTGCAAAGGTGAAATTACTTATAAAGTACTACATACAGCTATATTCTAAGATCTAGACTGTAATTATAATAGCATGGTATCCGCCTTTGCCTACGTGATGTCACTTCATGCCGGCGAAGCCTACGCCATGCAGAACTTGACCAAGACCGACAGACTAGGGCTGCTCTTATCTGCAAAGGTGAAATTACTTATAAAGTACTACATACAGCTATATTCTAGGATCTAGACTGTAATTATAATAGCATGGTATCCGCCTTTGCCTACGTGATGTCACTTCATGCCGGCGAAGCCTACGCCATGCAGAACTTGACCAAGACCGACAGACTAGGGCTGCTCTTATCTGCAAAGGTGAAATTACTTATAAAGTACTACATACAGCTATATTCTAAGATCTAGACTGTAATTATAATATCATGGTATCCGCCTTTGCCTACGTGATGTCACTTCATGCCGGCGAAGCCTACGCCATGCAGAACTTGACCAAGACCGACAGACTAGGGCTGCTCTTATCTGGCAAAGGTAAATTACTTATAAAGTATACTACATACAGCTATATTCTAAGATCTAGACTGTAATTATAATAGCATGGTATCCGCCTTTGCCAACGTGATGTCACTTCATGCCGGCGGCCTACGCCATGCAGAACTTGACCAAGACCGACAGACTAGGGCTGCTCTTATCTGCAAAGGTGAAATTACTTATAAAGCAATTACATACAGCTATATTCTAAGATTCTAGACTGTAATTATAATAGCATGGTATCCGCCTTTGCCTACGTGATGTCACCATGCCGGCGAAGCCACGCCATGCAGAACTTGACCAAGACCGACAGACTAGGGCTGCTCTTATCTGCAAAGGTGAAATTACTTATAAAGTACTACATACAGCTATATTCTAAGATCTAGACTGTAATTATAATATCATGGTATCCGCCTTTGCCTACGTGATGTCACTCGCCGGCGAAGCCACGCCATGCAGAACTTGACCAAGACCGACAGACTAGGGCCATTTTATCTGCAAAGGTGAAATTACTTATAAAGTACTACATACAGCCATATTCTAAGATCTAGACTGTAATTATAATAGCATGGTATCCGCCTTGCCTACGTGATGTCACTTCATGCCGGCGAAGTTACGCCATGCAGAACTTGACCAAGACCGACAGACTAGGGCTGCTCTATCTGCAAAGGTGAAATTACTTATAAAGTACTACATACAGCTATATTCTAAGATCTAGACTGTAATTATAATATCATGGTATCCGCCTTTGCCTACGTGATGTCACTTCATGCCGGCGAAGCCTACGCCATGCAGAACTTGACCAAGACCGACCGGCTGGGGCTGCTCTTATCTGGCAAGGTAAGGTTACTTACCTATATAGTACTATATTTAGCTATATTTTAAGATCTAGAGTGAAAGTATACAGCATGGTATCACCCGACACGCTGGCGAAGCATATACCAAGCAGAACTTGACCAAGACCGACAGGCTGGGGCTGCTCTTATTTGACAAGGTAAGATTAGGTACTGTTCGAAGTGCTTAGTTAGAAAATAAAATTAACTGAGTGTTTAAAATTAATGTACCTACCTAAATCTGTGTAGGAGACAATGTTTAATTGCACTACACCTTTGATAAATCCATTTAACGAAAACAGTAATAAATCTATTTATAGAAAAGGTATAACGTGTAGGTATGAATTTACAATGTCATAATAACATTGCCATGCCAGTTTTGATAATTATGTTAAGACTCTACGATGTCTACGATATTTATTCACCACTTTACAAAGTGCAACAATCTCTTATCTGACGTCAAAATGTATTACCTACCTACACTCTACCTAAGCTACAATTTACCAAACTCTTATAAAACCCGGAAAACTCCCAGCCATTTTGCATAGCCGCCGCCTCAACAAAAGCACTTAAGTCCGGCGATTGCGACCACTTTGATGCAAAAAGCGAAAATAGTTGTTCACCAAATTATTCACCTGCAATTTTTACGAGAGCACTTAAAGTTGCTATTACACTGCCCTGCCAACAAGGTCCGGCCTGGCATACATCGCTGGTTATCTCACAAAGTCGTGATTTTACAGGACAGCTCGCTCCTACCTACACCCTAGGGTTACTACTTTTTCTTTCTGAATTTTTAAAATGAGATGGGGTTGGTACCTGGGTTAACCATACGTAGGTACATTACTTACATCAGGTACATCAAGGGTGAACTCGTATCACACTAGAACACACTACAAAAATATTTTGCGAGTCGATATTTTGCTGTCTGCCCGTAACGAAGGCTTTTGACACTTGCTACTAGCTGGTTTGGGACGGTTTAGTTATGCATGTAAACGTCGGAATGTACTAGATGAACGTTTCCTTGTAGCCATCTCTTTTGTGGTTATCTTGTAATGACACCCAAAGTCTAACCAGCAATGTATGTGGAATCAGACCCTCTTCGCAGCGCATAAAACAACTTAAGACGCAGGAAATTGTGGGTCGGTGGATGACTTTTCCAATGAAAAATGTAAATACACTTAATTGCGGTTCTCTTAGCAGGAAAATTGTTTCAACCCAATTTATTCGCGAAACAATGGGGATGAGAAATGAATCGACCGAGCAGTTTTATGTTTCTTTCCTGTTTTCTTAAATATTTTGCTGTCATAATTATGTTTCTAGCTATGCTGTAATGTAATATTTTAATTATTATAGCTACAATTATTAATATGACGGCAGTAAACTAAGTTAAGTAAAATAACGTACCTAACATGTCTCTTTACCCTTTCAATCATTCATTGATTTTAATTACATTAGCAGATGACATAGCGCTACGCTGGAGCTACGTAAAAACCTATCGTTTCTATTACAA